>JH719980.1:13593-242876 GCA_000231845.2 Tetrahymena malaccensis 436
GGTTCTTCAACCTTTTATTCGGCAACAGGTTCTTCTACCTTTTATTCAGTAGCAGGTTCTTCTACTTTTTATTCAGCAACAGTTTCTTCAACCTTTTATTCAACTGTGTTTTCCTTATTTTCTTAAATTTATTCAACAGCTTATTCTACAACGTTTTGAGCTACAACTTCTTCAGGCTTTTATTCAGCAACTTGCTCTTCAGCGTTTTCAACAGCCTTTTCTTCAGGTTTTTATTCAGCAACAGCTTCTTCAGTTTTTTCAGTAATGTGCTCAGCTTATTTTTCAATATGGTTTTCTTCTTTTTGTGCTACATCAGGTTGGATTTGTTCTTAGTTTTCTTCTTCAGCGGCAGCTGCAGCAAGTTCTTTTTCTAAGTCCATATCACCAACTTGTTATTTCTTTTCTCCTTCAACACGTTGAGTGTTATGGGTATGCTTGGTTTCAACTGTTTCTTCACAAACTTAATCCTTGGAGGACTCTTCAGGATTTTCATCCTTAGATTGTTAAATAAAATCTTGATCAGCAGTCATATCAGCCTTGTTGTAATTGGGATGAATTGGCTTATCTAACTTGGTATTATTAGGTTGGTTTTCTTCGGTACCCCTCTCTGCTTAACATGATCCTAAAACGTTTCCCATTTTGAATATAAAATTAGTTATTTAATATTGATTTGATTTTTTTAATATTTTTCTTTTAAATATTTTTTTTTAATAATTTCTTTTACAAAATTTTTTAGCCGCAAGAAGTGGTTTATCTTATTTATTATATCCAAAAGAAATTTATAAATATTTATATTAGCACATCAAGTTGGAACTAAATTTCTTAAATTATAAATAGTTTTAAAATTGTTGAATGCATTTCATATAAATTTACCTTTAAATTATTTCGTCTGGCTTAACTTTTTAAATACTCCGAACAAATTTTAAGGGTAAATTTATTGTGATTAGTACAACAAATTATGTTTTTCGATATGTGTAAAAATAAAATATTATACATTTAGATATAAGAAAATTTAGCAAAAATATTGAAAAGGTATTAATAATTCATACTCAAGTCATTATTATTTTATTTCAATAATCAAGTAAATGCACCATTTTGGTGAATGATATTTTTTAATCTAATAATTTGAACCATCATGTCTCTCTAAACAACTGATAATTATGAGAAAGAGGGAATGAATGAATATTCATACTGCTGATGATAAACTTTGTTGAATAAGTAGATTTATTTACAAAACAGTATTCACCAAAATGTTAAATTGTATATCTTTTCTTTCTATTTTATTTTATCTCTATAAAAATTCTATCATTTGATAATTTCTTGCGAGTAACCTAAAAAATCTATAAAAGATTTATTATACAATTATAAAGTGTAAATAGAAATAAGATATTACATAATTTAATTACAACATTTGAAATACCTATCTGACTACTCATTTGTATGATCAATTCATTATTTAGAATTTTTATATATTTAAGACATTTAATGAATATCTTTTTTTGAAAATATGTACAAAAGTAAAGCATTTATCTTAAATATTTTCAAAGATAGCGTTGAGCCTTTAAAAAAATCAAGTAAAACTCTTTAAAAAATTAGGGGTCTACTCTGAGGAGAATTCAAGCTTTCGCTTATAAAATTTAGCATATAGCATCATATAATCTATCAAAATTTGTGTTAATCAATGTTAGAAATTATTTTCTCCCAAGCAACTAATTCAAGAATCTTTTATTTGCGAAATAAAAATTTAATTTAGACTAATAAATGTTGAATTTCTGAGTGAAAGATATTAGGGTATTTAAAAAATGAAGTGGCTGAAATATTTTGAAGTACATATAAGAATATGTAAAATAAATAAAATTAGCTAGAAAATGTAAAGAAACAAATATCCAATGCAATATCATCACTTTTTGTATATTTTGTAATCATACAATAATAAGTAAATAGGTAATATTATTTAATATGTCGCTTGAATATTAGCATGTATTTATTTATCATCTTATCATAAAAGTAGTACTGTATGGCGGCGTGAGGAACAAAATAATTAATTTTTTAATTAACTTTCTTATGTATATAAAAAAGAATTTATTTATTTATAATTAATATTTTCTTACACCTAAAAAATAGAAGTATCTATCTAAATTAAAAGTAAAGAAATAAACAAATACACTTAAACAAAATTTAGTTGATTGTTCAACTTATTAAATTTCTATTAATTTCAAATTTTTAATAACTAAATCTAAGTAAACGATCTATTACTTAAAAAAACTGCATAAAAAATATAAAATTTCTAAACCATCCATCATATAAATAATCAGCTATTTATTAAACACTTTTTTTATTCATGTAAACAAATTTATTTTCTCTAACTTAGCCTATTTTCTGGTGTAGACCTCTAAAGTAGATCACTTCATTTATTTTTCTACTTTTTTTAATATGCGCAATTAAAAATTCACATTAAATGAGTATTACTTCAATAGAAGGATTTCCCATCTACTTTAGATAGACAGAATATATGGTGTAAATAATCTTTTACTCCCAAATTACTCTAAACATGACTATTTCTCTGTATCATTCTTATCTTGTAATAAGTCCTACTTAGGTTCAGTAACTTTAACAGAATTAAATTTATTTAAATTAGATTGCTTATCAGTCATCAAACAGTAATTGCAATTTAATGATCAAAAGTACAAACACTTAATAATAAAATTTATCATAAATTTCTTCTAAAAATGTAAATAATTCTAATGACTTTTGCTATGTTTAGTTACCTAATTTAGTAATTGGTAGTAGTAATTCTGCGTAATATATTTAAGTTGAATGGACTTAAGAAAATATATAAGGAATTTTAGGTAAAGCTTAGTTTTACATTGATTCCTAACAAATAACTATATAAAATTCAATTTTATCTACTAACTCTTACAATTCGCTTAATGGAATATTTGGTTTAGCCAACCCAGACAGAGACTCTTCCTATGGTTATAACTTACTATATTAGTTGTTCACAAATGGAGTTATAACAACAGTTTCTTTTGGTATTCATAAGCATTTACATTATAAATATCTTTTTTTCTTATGACATTTCTTAAACTAACTACTAAATAATAATTAAAAGAATAAGTATCCAAAATTTTAAAAATACAAAAATATTTTAAAAATTGTGAGTATTTAAATATTTTGCTAATTCTAGCAATAATTTTTAGAAAAAAACAGTTTATAAATGTTAATTTTTCTGCACCATGTTCAGAAATATTTTAGAATTATTGAAGATATTTTTTTCAAATTAAATCTTATTTATTAATGATATTTTATAGGGATATGTGTAAGCTCAAATAAAGGAGTATTTTAAATTGGTGATTTAGATATTTCAAATAGTTGGTAATACTAGAAAGTTTATCTTCAAAACATATATGACTATGTGACACCTATATTAGGTGTGCAAGTATAATAGAAACTAGTTGATTTTTCCTTCAATGCAAGAATATCGTACTAGCAGCCTTATCTGCTGATAAAATAAGCACTAAAGATATCATAATAATACATTGAATTATAACCTGCCCTACCTCAAAATCTATAGGAACTTTTGTTATTTGTAATTGACATAGCTTATTTTTTTTTTTATGTACTTTGCTATATTAATTTTAGTCCCCCACCTATTTTTATTCACTTATCTGTGGATTATTTATTCATAATCATTTTAAGAATATAGAAAAAATAAAATTAAACTACGATGAAATTGTATATTGGATTAAATTACTACCTTAGTTATAGGTTGTCTCTTAAGACAGCAAAGGTAAACCCCTGATATTTTCTTCTAGTCCCATTTTCATTTGTGCAGATGCCCAGAGCTTAAGTTTAAATTAAATTCAGTAGGTAAAATTAAAAAAAAAAGCAAAATAACTAGTCTTACTTAAGCTAAATTTATTAATTAAATAATTCTAGGCAATACAAAGTAATTAAGCGTTTGATGTGTGTACTACTTACAAAGAAATAAAGGATAGTGAGAGTTCAGTTGATGCTGAAATAGGCAATTAATTCCTCTAAAACATTTTTATTGTTTTTAATATCTCCAAATCTTACATTTAATTTTTTGTAGATAATTAATGTGTTAATAGCCAATCAGTTTAAGAACTCAACTCTTCCCCTTTGTATTACTTGCTTAATATTTTTTAAAGCGTTGTATCTTTCCTCATCACAATTATTGTGCTTTTTCTCTTACTTAAAAAATTAAAAGGGAAAAGTGATTAAAATTAATTTGCATTTATTTAAGAAGAAGAAATAAGACACTAGGCATCATAAAATAATAGATTAAACTAACATTAGCATTCTGATTGATTATAAAATATATTTATTTCTAGATAGTTAATTAGTTATGCAATATGTAAAAATTTAGTGTTTATTTATTGTAATTAAATAAAAACCAAGAAAAGACTCTTTTCTTTATTTTTTTTGTTAATTTAAAATTAAAAAATGGCAACCAAGGTGGGACTCGAACCCACAACCTTCAGATTAGAAGTCTGCTGCGCTACCATTGCGCCACTCGGCTTTATGGAATTAATTAAAAAATTTTTCTTTAAATTTGTTTTTTTTATCATTTTCCAAAATAAAATTACCATTTCATTTCTATTTAATTTAAAAAGGTTTTTTTTTAATTTTATAAATTTTCTATTTTTATTTTTCCAATCTAAATATTATTAAATTAAAATAGAAAAATCTTAAATAAAAAAGAAAACAAAATGGTCTTTGATAGTATTTATCATCTTAAAAAATAATTTCTATTCAAATTTTTTCTACGTTCAGTATTAAATAATATAAAAATTTTATCTGTTAATAATTTTTTGATTTATTTGGTTAAAATAGAAAACAGGCAAACAATTTTAATTAATTTCAAAGATATTTATTTATTTTAATCTGTTTGTTTTAAAGAAAGTACTTATTAAAAAATAAAAGACAGACAAAATTTTAAAGTTACAAAAGTTTTGAAAATTATTTTATTTGAAGCAATAGATAAAACCTAAAAATTATGAATTCAAATAGTTTGATAGTCAGTAATACTTATTTTTCTATAGATAAAGTAATTTTTTTAATAAATTAATAAATTGACTGAGTTATTTGCCTCAAAAAAATATATTTACTCATTAATGAATAAGCTTACATCTATTTTTAAACAAATAATTCACAGGCTTTAGAATACGTTGGAGATAATTCTAGGTTTTAAAAAGGTGTTATCAATATACTTTCAATCACATGGATGCTTTTCTCTTTTATGATTATGGGTTAACCCTTTTTGTTTTAAGAACCAGTATTTAAATGCAAATTCTCAGAAACTGATACTGATTTAAAAGAATGTAGTTTTTAGTAGGCGTGCAAAGCTCACTATAAAGAAATAGATATGGAGCAAAGTAGTGATTCTGTAACTTTAGATTTTGAATTATATTGTGATAGATAATATTTAATTGGTGTGTGTGGATCAATTTTCTTTGCAGGTAAAACCTATTTAATACACCCTACTGTAATTTGATTTATTCAATTCAAATTTGTTTATATATAAAAGGAAATGCTATTTCTGGTTTTATTTTTCCTCCTCTAAGCAACAAGAAAGGTAGAAAGTTTGCTTTATGCTTAAGTATTTTACTAGCAGGTGTATCAATCATATTATGTGCCTTTTCTCATAACATCGTTTAATTTATGATTATGTTTTTCTTTTGTGGAGTAGGATTAAATGGATTTGAAACAATAAGTTTAGTCTATGTCTCAGAAATATCAGGTATTACTTATATTTAAACTATTATGTTACAAATAAAATAATATTTTCAATTTTTATAAAGCAATATTTAATGTGTTTAATTGAAATTATTCTCAGTAAAATAATTTCTTTTAAAGTTTGTTTTATGAATTCTTAGCTAACAATATTAATTTAAAAATAGCTGAAAAGTTTAGAAACTACTCAACTATATCCTTAGGTTGTGCTTGGTCTATAGCTTAAATACTTTATGGATTTATCACTTACTACATAAATTCATGGAGATATTAATGCATTTTTTTGATGGGAATACCATTTTTAATTTTGTTTTGGATTGCTAGAGGATATTTATTAGAAACTCCGAGATACTTAGTCTCTAAAAGTAGATTTGCAGATGCTAGAGCAGTTCTAAATATCATATGCCACAGAAATAAAAAGCCTTAATTTTAGTATAAGCTTGAAGGAGAAGTGGAAGAAGAAAATTATTATACCAGTGCTTATGAAACTCCAGAGGAGAAATACTCTTCATATTATAATTATCAGTAATAAAATAATTACGGTTACTTGGATTTATTTAGATACCCTTCCATCAGAATAACTACATTATACCTGGTTATTTTTTGGAGTTTTAGATACATGATTTATTATGGGTAATCTCTTTCATTAAGTAGTTTGGGAGCTGAAATGCATTCAAATCTTACCCTCACAGCTATTAGTGAGACCGTTGCAATTCTTATGAGTGGTAAATTATACTTATCAAAATTTGGTTTTAAAAAATTATAAATATTTTAATTTTAAAATAAGCTCCTATTAAATTAAAAATGAAAAGAAAGCCTTCTCTGTTTTGGTTTTCTCTTATAACTGCACTGTGTTGTATTTCCTTAATATTTTTAAACATACCAGAGAATTGTTATCTTGATCAGTAAGCTTGCATTCAGAAAGGCCTAATTGTATTTTCAGCTATGGTAAATATTACTCTTAACATAACACGTAATGACATCTTAACTTTTTTATTTAGGGTATAAGGTTTGGCATATCTGTTTTTGGTGGCATATTAATGACTTACACAAGTGAAAGATACCCTACTGTAGTAAGAAGTTTAGGTTATGGTATATGTATAGCAAGTGGCAAGATTAGTAAAATTTTTTAACAAAATTAATTAAAATGTTAAAAATTATTAAATATTTAAATAAACAGTTACTATTTTCGTCCCTCTAATAGTTGTATTTGTCTAAAGTTATAATTTAAATCCTTTGGCATTTTTCGGTTTTATAGGAATTGGAGCTGCTATTTTATGTAGATTTATCACTGAAACTTTTGGTTAACCTCTTTAAGATTAACTTGAAGAAACAACTAAAAATGAAATTCCATTAATCGAAATGGGAAATATGAGTGCAAGTGGCAGACTATAAAAAAGCATGCTTTGATTAATTTATTGATTAATTAAAATTGAATAAATTTTATTACTAAAAAATGAAATAGTTAAATAAATATTTATAATATAAAAGAATTAACAAAGTACTTTTATTCACTTTATATAAAATAGTTTTTACTTCTCTATTTATAAATATTTTGACCTGATTGAGCTTAAAATGCTACAAATTAAATAAATTTAAAACTAATTCTAATTCAAATCCTGTTTTATTTTATAAACTGTTTTTAAAAACTTCAAATTTGCATTTTATTTATCTACTTAAAGATATTTTTATACTTAAATTAAATTAAAATACATACGATAAGAAGAAATTAAATATACAAAAATAATTTATTAGTTTTTCATTTATAATAGAAGAATATTAGCATCTTTGAGCCATAGAAAGATGCAACTCTTTGTAATGCTAAATTGTATTATTTCTATTTAATAAGAGCTTAGAAAAAAGGCACATATGCTTCGAAAAATTATGCTGGAACTACTCTTGAAACTTATTCAAATGTGCCTATTTTAGAAACCAAAAATTTGATACTTTTTCTGTTTACATCTAAAACAGATTTAAGATAAATCTTTTGTACTGGATCTAGAATAAGATTATTATAATAAAAGTTTCTTATAGTCGATTTTATTTCAACTATATCAAAGAATTCGTTTGTTTTGATCTTATAAATGATAAAATGGCAAAGCTGCTTCATTTCAGCATAAGAAAGTTTTGAGTTTGAGTAATTTGTCTAACTCTTAAAGTAGCCTTCAGCGATAAATAGATTTATAATTTCACGCAAGTTTATTCTCATTTTTTAAACTGTTTACTCATTTAAGTTTTAATGCTTAATATACACTATATGGTTAGAAGACTCAGTATAGCCTATAGTAGGAAGGGTTTCAAAATAGTAAGCCTCTGCACGTTATTTTTTAGTTGTTTAATCAAGAAAGTTTACATCTAACATATGCTTAGGACTATCTATAGAAATATTATCTTCTTACGTTTTCTATTTAAAATAATTTTTTTAAATTAAGAGAAATAAAAAAATAAATAAATACCTTGATAAAGTCAACAAACAAAGTTGTCTGATATTCTTCTCCACCATCAATTTTCATGTAATCTGAATGAAGTAGTTCACGAAGATACAGCTTTGTTGTATTGTCTATACACAGGTAAACGCTGTAGGTTTCATGATCTACTTTAATTTTTTCACTATCATCTTGTAAGTCTAATTTATCTCCTTTCAAAATTTTGCTTTTGCTATCATTTACATTCGCATTTTCATTTTTATTATTATTTTAAGCATCTTCTCCTTTTTCTACATAGGGTTCGACTTCTTCTTATTTCATGCTATCTTTATCGGGGAAGGCTTAGATAGTAGTAAATTGCTAAATTAACTTCTCCCAAATATAGATCTCAATATAGCTATAAAGCTTTTTTAGGCGGTCACTTTCTATTTAATTGATATAATATGTATCAATATGTTCTGTCAAAGCAGCAAATTGATATATTCTATCGATTTTGCGGCTGTTTTCTTTACGGAAGAATTCGAAAATTCTTTTTTAGTTTTTATAATACATAAGTTTTAGCCTATGCTTTATAATTAACTTTTTAAGCAAGCCCCTTGTATTCCTTTTTTGAAACTTTGAGTATTTGCTTAAAGCAGGTTTTTTTAAATTCTCGTTTTCGAATTAAGATTTTTAGCTAAAACTCTCATTTTCAAAATTTTTGTGACCAGAAAACGTCAAAGATTTCCTTTAGTCTATTTATGCTTTTATAAAATCTTAATTTTTTTTTAACTAAATGGATAGCTGCCTAGGACTAGTAGCTATTTTGCTTAATGTTTCAAAGTCTGAGCTTTCTAGATCTTGCAAAAATGGTATTCCTAGATAATCGTTGATAGAAATATCTGAACTTTCTTATCTCGCTAAGTCTTATTTTTTATCTTCTTTAGAGGGTTAAACTTAATTGTATTTTTCATCTTTATCATATTTATCTGAATTTTCTTTCATAGTTACTTTTTTCATCCTTTTTTTGAGATCTAAAACATTAGCTTTTTCTGATGTTTACTATAAATTAAGATTTGTGTTGCTGGCTATGTTATTACTTTTGCTGCCATCTTAATCTGTATCCTACTTTTTACCTTCTTTATTTTACATTGCCTTTCCTAAAAATTTAAGGATTCTTTCTTTCTTTTAGAGTAAATTGATTCCTAGCATAAATGAAACTTTAGGCTTATAAAGCTCAGATTAAGGTAAAATATCTTTCATAAAATTATTGAATACAGGTTCATTGCTTGAAAGCTTAACTTAATTTTAGTGAGGACTAACATAAGTATTGTACTCATCATCATCAAGTTCATTTGTTTCTTTCATGTTAGTTGTTGAATATACTTTAAAAACTTTAACCTAGTTATTTTCATCTGTTAACTTAAATTTAAAGAATTTATTATTCTGTGGCTCAGAAATCGTATAGATGCTTTTTGTTGCTCTTTAAGAAAGATTTTATAAATAACTGTTACTTTATAGAGAATTTTTTTCCATATAAAGGCAACGAAGGGCGAATCTTTGATAATTTTCAAAGACATGTAAGTAACAACTGTTATCAAAGAAAAAAAAGAATTTATCTTTGAAAACTTGAGAAAAGAAATTCCAAGAGCAATCTACTAATTTAGTTAAGGTAACCTTCGCTTATATCGTTCTAGACATTTTTGGAATGTAAATTGAAATGCTAAAAGAATCAAAAACAAGATCTCTCATTACAGTCACTATTGTATATTAATTATTGAATTTTTTCGCACTTTGATAAATAATTCTTTTTTGGTGAATGATTTCTTCTAAAAATGGTTTAGAAATTTCTTTATCAATTCCTTGGTCGAAGTTATACTTTGTATATTTGTTCCTCACATATTTTATTTTTGTCAGTGTTTCAGCTGCTTTTTTCCTTTGGTAGAGATCTTTTTCAGGAGAAGACTGCTCAAAATTTTTGATACCTTTCATGTGTTTGTCCTTCATTCTGTTATGAGTCTGGGATTGATTTATATGGGTGTGATAATGCTAAAATTAAGAATGATTGTAATTTCCTAGATTTCCAGCGTGTGGTGAATGAATTGTGCTTAATTAAGATCCTAAATTATGATGGAGACTCGCCTTTTATAGCAGGTTTGATGAATCATCATTTTCATGCCTTGAAGCAGCTCTGCTATTTAAGGAATCCCCACTTCTTTAGCTATCTAACGCTTGATTCTCTATCGACTAAGTAGTTTAGAGTAAATACTTGGACCTATTTGCTAGTTTTTTGTAAGGACTGTTTAACAAAAGAGTTTTACGACGAACGGGTTTAGGTGCTCTGATTTATCTAAAAAATAGTTGCATCCCTAAGAATGTCCTAAATACATATACTTATGATACTATTTTTTAAGCAAATATTTGCATGTAATTTTCAGTGATGTACTAGTTTTTTTCAAATATTTAAAGGCATTATTGCCTATCAACAGCTTAAAGGTCTTAGTAACCTAAGAATACATTAAATTACTTGATACGAAGATTATATGGCAGAATATTTAAATAAACAAGCATACATTAATTAGGATTATAATCAGGACTTTTTCTAATATAAAAAAATGCTGAAACTGAGCATCTGCCCCCTAAATCTTTGTTTTTTAAAATATAAGATCTCTAAATAACATTAAAAAAATTTAAGAGTTGAGGAGACCTAACAATCAAGTGTCTTAAAATAGATTCATCATCTTTAATACGCAATCCAATTTATTCATTTTTAAAAATTGTCTGACGAACTTCTAAAGATTTTCCAAGAATTTTAACATTTTCTTAAATGATTCTTCTGATAATCGTATCTCTAAACTTGCAAATTTATTTCGGATAATTAACGTACCTGTGTGTTATTTATATATCACTATTGCTTTCGTCCTCATTTTTGATTTCTTTCTGCTAGATATTATTCTCTAAATACAGCAATAAGATATTTGCTAGTAATAATGTTCTTTTCAAGTCAAAAATCTCAATTTTTTTTGTTAGTTGTCTGTATATATCTCTGATAGTAATTTTGAAGCAGTAAAAGTCTTTGTTTGGTAGCCAAACCAGTTTAATATAAAAGAGAAAATTGCTCTAATTTTGTTAGTTTTTGAGGAAAAATATCTAATTAATTCTTGTGAACTTTTTAATAATCTCACCTATTTTAATTTATTTATTTATTTACTTAAAGGAAAAAATAACAATAATTAATATTATGTTTTTAAAATTAATAAGTTGAATTTTGAATAGTTTTTATTCTAAGTTTAACCGATCAATTTTTTATTAATCTATTTACATGCAAGAGAACTAGAAAAGTCAGACTACTCGAATTATGTATTTTCTTAAGAGGTTGACTCTATTGGGATGGCCATTTAATCTTTGTAATCGATCTTAGAAATTTTTTAATTTTCTACTAAATTATTTTAAAAAATATTCATGTAATTATCCTCGTATTGATCTCTTTTTAACACAAAATTTGTTTCATAGATTTAAGAAAATTGCTTTCTGAAAAGATGCTCATAATTGTTTTGTTGCTCATTTTATTCTAAATGGTTTAGAATCGGAATATTTCTGGCTATCTTAAAGTTATATCTATCTTCCTTTGGGAGGTAAGGCATAAAAATTATATTTTAAGTCATGTTTTTTTTGAAATTTTTTTAACTCCCTTATAGCTTGTCAAAAGCTATATTTTATGCAGAAGAAAAAGAAACAAATTTCTTAAATATTTCTAAGAGCTTTCTTCTCCATATTTTGGGAAATCTCTATCTTAAGACGAACCTTTTATTTTTAGAATTATTTTTAAAATAAAAATTATTTATTTAATTATCTAAATAAATAACTTACATTTTTATTGCTTTTGAAAAATTTAAGGATCCAAAGAACTAGACAATTTCATTTGCTCCTATTTCTCTAGCATCAACACGAATAAGAGGAAGAGATAAGTTTTTAGCCTTAATTAAAAAAGAAATTTATGAAGTATCAAATTTTTCTAACTTCAGGCTATTATAGTTTAATTGTTCTTGCAAACACATTTTCAAATCTACCATAATAAAATGATTTCCTACTTTCTGAAGAAAACCTATAATATGTCTAGGTTGTTTATAAGTAGCTATCAAATTATCTATTTATTGGGATTTCTCATTAAAAATTTAATGTAATTTTATTGCTAAAGGTTGTATAATATTTTAGAGTGCTAAATTTTTTAAAGAGATACTATATTTGCTTGAGTTATCTTTATTTAAGTTGGCCAACTAAGACTTAGAATTTTTCTTAAATGATGGTGAATAAGTAAAAATAGTCCTATCGAAATTTTAATATAATCTCTTTATTCCTTAATAGATGTAGTCAGGTTCATAATTTATGTCAACATTAAAGTCAATTTGTTAAGAAATCAGTCTATTAGAATAAATAATTAAAAAAACAGTATTAAAAAAGAATTTAATATTACCTCTCAACTTGCCTAATTTGTGATTTTGCCTATTCTATTTAAACAGTAATAATAGGCGAAATATTCTCATAAATACGAAAACCAGTAAGTTCATATGAAAAATAAAATCTAGTTTTCATATAAAGTTATATCATCTCTTGCAAATATCCTACCAACACAACGTCTTCAAAAGTGATTTTTTGAGAAAGTAAAGTTTGTTATTTATTTTCTTTATAGCTATTTAAGTTGAAGAAATTAATGCTAAATTTTTAATCTTCCATGTAGATATCAAAAGGGTAAGAGTCGATATTTTTGATAATTTTTTGCTCAACTAGAAATGCTGCAAAAATGATAAAGTATTATGGCCAAACAGTTGCATGTTTAAAAGGCATGCCTTAAACAAGAGAAAGCTCTAAAGGAATGAAGCTTTAAGAGTATTCCCACTTAAGGAGTAACCCATATGATTTATAGAACTTATCATAATGATGGAATACATTTATATTTTAAGGAGTGCTCCCTAAGCAAGAAAGCATGAATCTGAACGGAAGATTCAATTTGCTAGTGTTTTATTAAACATTTTAAAATGGTTGTTCACAATTATCATAACATTTCTTATCTTTGTACTGCTTGGAGCAAATAGATTTTATTAAATAAATAGATTATTCAATGATATCTTTACACTTTATTTCCAATCTTTTCCTCTCTTAAATATTGAACAAACTGTATTTTTTGGTAAAAAATTAAATTAAATCAAATTATTCTTTTTCATTATAAAAATTAAAACTTAAAATTCTTCTTAAAGAAAAAATTAATTTTCAGAGTTTTAAATTTTTTTTAGTTTTAATATATTTAGTATGAATTTATTAAGTAAAAATTCTTAAGTAATTTCTTAAATTATTAATTTGAATAAATAGTTTACATTTTCAAAGCAGAAACGATTCGTATTAGATTGTCAAATTTAACTTTTCCATATTTTTTTTTAATTTCTTTAACATTTCTTTGTAACTACTTTTAAGCAAAGGCTTCCTTTATTTTTTACAAACCCTAACTAGTTTATTCCTCTGGTTTAATTTGATAAGATTCAACGCTAATTAGTTGCTGAGAACTCTAAAATTTTTTTTTTTTTTCATAATTACTTTTATTATTACCAATAGAAATATTATTTAATATATTTCCTCTTTCTATACTGTCTGTAAAATTAATAAAACCTACAGAACTCTTCCTCGAGTTTGAGAATTAAATTTAGTTTTTAGGAGTTTAATTCTTAGATAAGGAATTTCTTGCACTCAAATCATTATCTCCATTAGTGTTTGTGTGCGAGGTAATCATAAGCTGATACTTTTCTTTTTCTGAATTCCAAAGAGCTTCTTCTAATTATTTTTAAAATAAAAAAATTAAATAAGGTTTTTAACAAAGAGTTTACCTTTCTACTATTTGAACCTAGAAGGTCTATTTGTATGAGATGCTTATGAATTAGGAGTATCTGTTTCATTATTTTATGTTAAGTTTATTTTACTAAATTTAGTTTCATCTATCGCCAAAGATGTCTCCTTTATCATTTGATCGTTTTTAATTCTATTTATATATGGTGACATCTTTAAAATGAATGTTTCAGATGAAATTTCTTGAGAACCCTGCTTTTCTGTACTTTATTACTAATTTTAGCTTTCATTATTATCATTGGTTTTTGCCTAATTGTCTTCGGCCTTAATTTAGATAGAATGAGATAAATATGATTATCTTTATTAAAACCTTTGCTTTCTTAACTAGTCATCTTACTTTCTTTTTTCTTCTGCTTTAAAAATATTTTTTACTGATAGCTTAAATGCTCCACTTCCCCTGAGTTATGATAATTTCTAAATATTATTAGAAGCTATATTTTCTAGCCGTTAGCTTTAGTTAATTTATTAAATTTATTCCAAGCCTATTTTAGATTATTATTCAAAAATGCTCTTTTTTGAAGAAGATTTATTGAGGGTTTGAGAGTTTTATGAACTTATTTCTATTAAATAAATTGAGAAAATTATAATTAATTTTATTTTAACAAAATATGTAACTTTACTTGAGTTTTGGTTCTGCTCCTAATCAAATTACAAAAGTCTTTAAGTAAATGTGAGAGTATTCTTACCTCTAGGGGAAGGACTTATATGAGATGAAATAGAAAGTCTGGAGACATCACTCGATATTAAATCGTCTTAGTTTATCATTGCAGGTTTTTCATTTTATAAATTTAAATTTGGCCAAGATGGTGTAATTGCTACAGGTTTTGGTTACTTAATAGTTAATTAAGCATGAAATTTAATTTAACGTGAGCTATTTTACTAACTTTAGCTATTGTTTGGTGAATTGTTCTTTGTTAGTGACTGCTTTGAGAACAGAGAAGGGGTTTTTAATTTGTTTCTCATTCGTTTTTCAATCAAATCTATTATATATGTTTTCCTATTTCCTTAGCCTTATGTTTAGAAATTAGAAGCTTATTAACCTTGATTACTTTGGTTATCGTTGTTATCAGTTGTTGCATTTCCATGAATAGATTCATTTTCATTTATATCATAACCTTCTCTGTTTGACATAAATCCAGTAGCCTTATCTTCTTTACTTATTTCAGATTCACACTTTCGTATACCTAGCAATGGTGGCGGTGGTATTTCATTTTATTCTAATTAGTTGCTTTTTTCAAAGTTTGTTTGCTATTTTTTGTTAGAGATTCCAATTGAATCTGCATTTTCTTCTAATGGCTACTCAACGATGTTATTTTAAACATTAAATCCATAAGTATGTACTATTTCTTCTTTGCCTTTACCTTTTTAAGATGCATTGTCAATTTCAAAAAGATTTTTCTTTTAATAAGCATTTAATATTGTCTTTTCATACTCTTCGTACTAATTTTACAGCTGTTAGCATTTTAATAAAGTATTAATCGCTGGCTTATCTTAAATTAATGAGTCGAATGAATTTTGTGTTTAAAGCTTTGAGAGATATGTAGTTGTATTAATGTTATTTTAAAATAAAATTCCTTAAGATATAGCTTAATTTTTTAGTCCTTCAAAACCTTCAAACAAATTATTCAAACTCATCAGCTTATTTAATGACTCATCATTTTATAACTTATTGTGTATATAAATTTTAGTTTTTGGTGAAATCTTTCTTTATGCTGAATTGGGCCTCTGTGTCAGCTGATGAGTTATTTATGTATTCTATTGGTTTTTTGCTTAATCATTAATTTAATTTTGATTTTAGTTTTGCTATTACATAACTGGACTTTTAGAAAGTATTCTTCTATTTGGTGATACTCTATAATAGGATAACTCATTAGCTGATTGAGCTGATTATTATATATAATTAACTCTTCCTTTTTTTTACTACTTCATTTTATTGGAAGTAAAGTAATAATCTTCAACAAGATTAGCATAAGATTTTGAATAAGAAGTAGGTATTTAGTTTGACTTTTCATTGCTTACTATATTTGTATCTTTCTAGTAGCTACTTTAGGTAGCAGTCCTTTCGGTGTGTAGAGTTGGAACACTTCTCTTATGCAGCATAAATTTATTTTAGGATTTCACTTATTTATTATTTTTTTAATAAGCTTAATTTTAAAGAGAGTTAGATTATTGAAAACATTAAAATTCTTAAAAATTATTTTATTCTTATTATTTTTATGGAGAATTAATGTTATTTGAGTTTATATTTAAGCTGCTTAATCTATTAGAAAATGGGGTAGAGTAACCTTTGTTAGATTAAGATATGTTACTCATAGAATCTACTTAAAATGGAATATTTATATTTTTGTTTGCTGAACTTTATCTGCCTGATGTGTTTAGCTAGTTGTTGTTATTGTTATTGCTTGTTTTATCCCTATCAGTATTTAATCCATTTAAAATCCAATCTTCTTCTTTTGAGTCAAAGTCTTTTATAGAGAAAATTGTTTTCATACCGAATTCATCTAGAGTGGATATACCAGCTGCTACTCTATCATGTTATGGTTCAGGGATTGCAGAAATAGAACCTGGAATATTATTCTAACTTAGATTATCTTTGAAGTTTTTATCATCCTCTATGCTAATAGAAGTTTTTAATTTTCTGTTAAATAGATTTTAGTTGGAATTTTTTAAATGGGTTTGCTAACCTTGAAAAAAATTTTAAAATTGCAAAGAGCTAATTTTATGATTTTAGCCTTCTGCATTTTTATTACTTAAATCATATTAGTTAATTTTTGATTAACTTTGTTGATTTTCTTCATATTATTATTGATTTCCAGATATCTTTTATGCTGAAATAAAAGGATTGTTAGAATGATTGGATATAGCTTATTGAAATTAGGTTAAATTTTTTATTTATTTTTTATATACATTTTAAGAGTCTATTTCTTTTTAATTTTAATTTACTTATGGAGGCTTAACTAATTAATAATCATTACTCATTTATTGATTTGAGTTTAGGTTATCATTATATAATTATGTAAGTTCCTAAAAGCTCTTTATTTATGTTTTTGCAGTAGACTAATTTAAGTAAGGATTACTGTGTTACGATACTAGCCTTCGTTACTTAGCACTGTAGGGTCTTGAAGTATATGTAAAATAAATTTCATCTTTTTTTTTAGTAGAAGGATTTTTTTGATATTATTTAAAATCTAATTAAGCTGCACTCTAAAATGTTTTTGTTAAGAATGTGTTGTCATTTGTATTTGTAGTGACACTTATTCCAGTTGTAGTTTATTACTTTTAGTTTTTCCTTTGCTACTATTCTTCTTCCTTTGCATTTATGTATTTCTTATTTAATATTCTAATTTGAGATAAAAAATTAGTTAATATAAAACTCTTTAATTTAAAATATTTATCATCTAAAAAATTTCTTATTGGAAAGAAATAAATTTTTTGCTAGAATATTGTCAAAAATAGATTTATTTTAGCTAAAAAACTTATTAATAACCAAGTAAATCAAGTAAATCGTTAAAAGTTATTTTAAATATTTCAAATTTTTAAAATTAAAAACATAAGTTTTGATCAAATAAGAAAAATAATAAATTAATTGCTTAATAAATAAATACTTCATAATTTGCTCTTACTAATCTGTTGAAGTTTTATAGTTTAGAAACTTATTTTAATTGGAAATCTTCCACTTTTATAATAGTTAATCAACTCTTTAACTTAATATTTGTTGCTGCTTGCTATTTTGAGCAGCTTCTTTTTACACATTTACATTTTCTTCTGCTTCATCTTATTCATTTTAAATGTTTTCTATTCCTAAAATTTCTTAAACGCTGTAAAATTTTTTCCCTTTTAATTAATTTGTTTAAATCATAATCTCTTCTAATTCATATATGTTGGGCTATTTCAAAAAACTGGGGCGAAATGGCTATTTCTTTTAAATTTTATTTTGCAGTATATTTCTGATTGTTATCGTTTCTCCTTCTTTTGAATCATCTTAGTACTCTAACGATTCATTTAATGGAATATTTTTTGAAGATACTTAAATTTCAATTTGCAGGTGCTAATTTGAATCAAATACTTAAATCTTAGGATTTTAATTCTCAACATGATCAAAAGATTAAATAGTTTCTCTATTGCTGATAAAATTTAATGACTTTGGCTATGCAGTTGACTTTCTATTATCTTATCCTTAACCATTTTAACTTTGTAATAAATATTTATTTAACATGTCTAACACAGACTTAACTGTTTCTTAAGGAAATTTATCTATTTTTTGATTCATCTTAGATATAAATATATAGTTATATTCTTGTGGTGATTGCTATTTAGTTATGTAGTTGTTAACATCTTCTTCATTTTAAATTATCTTTGCATTCTTTGGTAACTGAGGGAAATAAATAGAATCTATTTTCTACCATTTTAAGAAGATTTGCTGCATAAAGATAAAATTTTTCTCACTTTGTGATGAAACTCCAAACATTTTATAATCAATCATTTTCATATTATATATAATCTGAAGAGAGTCATTTTTACTAAGATTACTATTTTTATTTAGAAGAGCTATTGCAAATATTTAATTCGCTTTTATGTAAGTCTATCTAATTATTTATTCCAGATTATCTATTTCTTCTTTGATTTGCAAGGATAATTCTTGGTCTTCAGATTTAATTTTCGCCAAACACTTTTTCTACTTAATGTGTAGTGTCATCCATGCACAAAAAAATTAACTTACATACAGCTAAATGAAATGCTACTTTGTTTATCTTAATTAATTTATAACACTTAGCTCCATAATTTTATTTGCAATCTGCTTTAGTTAAGCGGAATTTATAAGGTCAGAAACAGATAATTTATAATGAGGATCTTCGTTGGATTTATTTATTTTTCTTTTAATTTCAATGAGAGAAAACATTACCATTGCCATAAAATAACAATCTTCCTTATTAAATAAAATTGTTGAATTATTTATAAGACTTCTCAAGCCATCTAGATACTCCTTTTTTTTGTAATTTTCATAATGATATGCTAGCATAAAGCAGTAATTTAGATACAATTTGTTAAAATCTTCATTCAGTATGACTTTCTTTAAAATATTTTTTAGTTTATATAATTAAAAGTAAATAATTTACCTGCTAAAGTAAACTACTAATATCATTTTTCAGTTTTTCTAGATAAAGTAAACTTTCTTGAGGTTTTAGCTTTTAAGTATATTACTCATTAATCTATAATTATTATGCTAGTTTATTAAGACTTATATGAGTAATATTTAGCAATTTTTTTTTTAAAGATCTTTAAATTGTTGAAAAAACTAATATATGTTTTATTGTTTTTTGATTTTCACTCATTTCCTACAAAGAATTTAAAAGAGCGCTTAATAAACAATGAAATGCTTTTGGCAAATACTTGACAAAAACAATACAAAATAGACTTCTATATTATAAATATTAATATTAATTGAATTAATTTAATAAGCAAAAAGTTTAATGTTCTATTTTTTTATGCTAATTATCAAATTTAAAGAAAATAAAACAATCAACTCCAGTAATTAAAGTATAAAAAAGTAAATTTAAAAAAAATAATATTTAGACAAAAGAATAATTACAAATTTTAAATTAAAATATTTTTTTTAAATTAGTTTATTTTTTTATGAGCAACAAGTGGTTTAAAAACTATAATTAAATAAAAATTACTTCAGTAGAAGTATTTTTGAAATGGCTTTTAAAGAGTAAGATTTTGATTTAAAAATTACATCTTTTTATTAAATTAAGTATTTATAATTAGTAAGTATGCGATCATAGATATTCTGTATTAAATGAAAGTAAAATTTAATATTTAAGAATTAACAATAAGCTACACAAGTATTGTATGCATGAAAAGAAAAATTTAAATAATAAAAATAAGCAAAATCTATTTGTTCATACATTAATTAATTCATTCATAATAAATAATGATCATCAATTAATTATCTTATAACTATATTTTCGTAAAAAAAATTCCTTTTGATTACTCAATTAATTCCTTTTTTAGAAAAAATAACCAAAAAAATACGTATTTACATTATATAAAAAAAGATTATACAAAATCAAATAATTAATGGAGTGTATCCTCAAGCTATTTTTATGCCTAAGTAAATGCGGCTTGAGAGATTGCTTAATTAAGTAAGTTGCATTCTTACCTCCAAAAGAAAGTAAATTTATTCTCTTAAAATTAATTTTTTAAAACCAAAATGTTTTATTCATTTCTCATCGAACTTAGATTTGTGAATTATTTAAATAGCAATACACCTCATCAAGCAAATATTACTATTTAAATTATCTAATATTAAAATTTTAATACCATTATATTGAATAGAGTATACACTAGAGCCTGATGTGGCAAGAATTTATGGAGATTCTAAGCTCATTTAGACATTTGTAAAACAATTAAAATGAAAAAAAAAATAAAATAAAATAATCAAATCAACACAACACAACACAACAAATAATGAATTTTTAAAATAAGAAAATGAAAAGATTAAAGACTCCCAAGTAAAAGTAAGGAAACGTGTATGAATATCTACCTAGCCATAAGAATATGGAGACTCATGTATTTTGTATTGGATAGAACTAAGTACCAGCTATTCTTTGTAGAAATTTGCAATCAAAGTACTTAAATTTATTATTAGCTTTACAAACAAATTAATTCGCTAAACAGATAAATTAATGCGATTATGATTAAAATTCAGTTTTTGTTATTTCCTTGAGACAATTTAATTAAAATAATATATCATTTTTACATCAAAAAAGAGTGAATATGAAAAACAAAACAAAAAAATTTATGGCAATTAAATCTTTCTTATTGTAAAAAGCTATTAAATTAATATAATTAATTAAATATGTTTTAATAGAAAAAATAAGATTTTATTGTGTTCTCATGGTAACAGCACTGACCTTTCATAATACTATGATTTTTTATGTGAATTAAGCTAAGAGTTAGATTGTGATACATTTTGCTATGAATATCCAGGTTATGGTCCAACTCCAGGAAAACTTTCTGATAAATATATTATAGAAAATATAGAATGTGCTTATGATTTCATCACTAGCACATTAGAATATTAATGGCAAAATATTATACTGTATTCTCATTCATTAGGAAGTAAAAATTCTAACAAATAATCTAACTTTATGTTTATTTAAGAAAAAAAAAAAATATTTAGGTGGACCAAGCATATTTTTAGCTAGTCAAAATTTGAAACCTATTGGAGGAATGATATTAAACTCACCACTAAGCTCTGGATTAAAATTGCTGCTTCCAAATAATACAATAACAGCCAAAGAAGATTTCTTTCCTAATTTTTAAATGATTAAATTTGTGAATTGCCCAGTATTTATTATGCACGGAGAAAAAGATGACATTATCCCTATTAAACATGGAAAATATTTATACAAAAAATTGAAATAAAACTCTAAGTACAATCCTTGGTGGGTAAAGGATGCAAATCACAATGATATTTAGTATAATAATAGATAGGAGTTTTTTGAGAGAATAAGCAATTTTTTAAAATATTGTAGTAATTTTTCTTAAAATAAAACTGAAAAGGATATGCGTGCTGACGAGTGGGGGAATAAATTTAATCATTTATATTCAGATTGGAAATAGGATAAGAAAAATATAAATTAACGCAGAATTGTAAAATCTTAATCAGTGATTTCAGCTAGCTAATTTAACACAACGTATTAAAATTATTTAAAAATTTGTGCTATTAAAAATAGCTATTTAATTTTCTCAGTTTTTAATAAATTCAAATATAATTTCATAGGGCTAAAGATGATTAAAAATCACAAAAATATCAATATGAAGATGGTAATTTTTAAGAGGATTTAGCTTTTTAAATAATCATAATTTATTTTATAATAGAAAATATCCCTCCTATAAGCAACAAAAATAAATCTGAAATTACTTTATCGAACCACAACATCAAAAATTCTGAAAAGATGAAGAAAAAAGATCTAAAATCAGAAATTGCTTAGTACTAATAACAATACTCAGAAATATTGAAAAAAGGTGATCCAGAGCTTCAATCTAGCCACTTTAAAATAAAAAAAATTCAATGAATCTAATTAATAAATAATAAATGCATCTGATACCAAAAAAATAGTAATACTAAAATTTCCACCTATTTAATAAATAAAAAAATATAATAAATGTAAGATAGATTTTAATCTGAAAATAAATAAATGACTTATTTGTACATAATCAAAACCAAAAACAAGTAATTATTTAAACATAGCATAATAAATTTCAAAGTAATAATTCATTCTCACTTTGTTAAAAAAATGCAATGATATTTAATTGATAAAAACCAATAAAAAAAAATTCATGTTTATATGTTTGCTTTAAAAATTAATTTGAAGAACATTTTGAACATCCAGCGAGTTATTCATTTATTTATGCATTTTTTTGTTATTTTTAAAATAAATTCAAAACATTAATAATAAAATTGCTTATATTAATGTAGTATAAATCATTAGATGTTTTTCAAAAAAACATTAAAATAAAAAATTAATTTTTATATATTTGCCTTATGAAATTAATTTAGAGAATATTTTGGTGATTGAAATTGATTGTGTGTATCTTTTATGATATTAAAAAAATAATTTTAAAATAGAAAAATTAAAAAGAGATAAAAACTTTAACTTCATATTTAATAAAATCATAAAAGTATTTGCATTATTGAGTTTACTTGTAATAATAATAATAATTGATTGGATAATTTTTATACTGTCTATAAGAATTAGCTCAGCTTACTGATTAGAAACAAAAAAGTAAAATAAATTTATTTATTTAAAAGAATTTATTAAATGTGGTTTAGAGAAATTTATTATGGGATTCTACCAGCATTCATAAAGAAGATTAATTTACCGTTTTTCTTTAATATTATCATATCTATTTGATATTTGTATTGATAGAATCGTTTTTACTATATAATAAGTATTTCTTTATAATTTCTTTGCTTTATTTAATTAATTTTGATCATCAAGTTTCAAACAAAAAAAGGACTATCAAAAATAGATTGAAAAAGAAAAGAGAAACTAAGCGAAGGCGCATATTGAATTTTAAGAAATATTTTAGAAGAGAAAAATAATTTATTTCTAAGCTGTCTTTCTTAAAAAACAGATTTTTCTCAATAATCTTTGAAATAATTTAAGAAAGGAGTATTTTGAAGATAAAAATAAATGAATCTTAAGGGTGTAGGACTAATTAACTATTTGTACATTATAGTCTTAACACTTGGTAAGTTTAGTTTATGCTTATGAGCCAAAAATTTTAAAATATTAAAATAATACAGGTACTTGGATAAATGTTAACATTTTTTCATCTATTCTTTGGTTTGGCATCCTCCTTTATATTTATAATGTTTTCTGTGTAGGTATTAATTAATCTTTCATTTATTTAATATTTAACATTGTATTAAAAATATGTACCATTTATAAAAGATGACAGAGGAGCAAGATACTTCAAAAACTTGAGATTTTTGATTGTTTTTCTTATGTCTTTTACAAGTTTGATATTAATATTTCACAGCTACATTTTATATGAATATCTTTCTAGCAATGATCAAGACACATACTACTAAGAAGTCTCAAATATTGGATTTGAAGTAATACATGAATATTTATAATTATTATTAATAGCTTTTAATACTATCAAATATGTTTAAATTAGCATCTAAATCATTAAATAAGATATATATTTTTTACTTTTTGCAAAATTTGCTTGAAAATCATAAATGAAAAATATAAATAGAAATTCAAATATTCAGAATTAAATAATTTTATAAAATAAAGAATTTAATTTTAAATTTAGTGATTATTTAAAAATTATTTATAGTATGGAAAGAACACTAATATTCTGTAGGAAACCATCATTAATATAGTGTTGTCGTTTTTAAGCTTTATTTTGAGTATTATGGTTTTTATCCAAATAAACAAATAGGAGGATATATTTTTAGGAAAAGGTGAGGATTTAAGATCCTCTAATAGGAAAACTGTTAATAATTAAAATACTTTTCAAACTCTTGTAGCTAAGTATGAATGGTCATAAACTTTGATAACCATTTCAATAGTTATATTAATTGTGGCTACTGTTTTGATTGATGGTATCTTTGGAGTTATTTATAGCATTATACTAACTTCTTGGCTACTTACAAAACTTAAAAATAAAGGAAATGAATTACAACTCCAAATAGATATTGACAAGCAATTCTTAACCTTTCTTAAGTATTTCTCCCTATTGACTTGCTACTGTTGCATACTTTGGAAGCTCAATGTATTTGTACGCAAATATAAAGGGCTAGTTTATATTATTAATGGTTATGTTACAAGCTACACAGTACTGTTTATAACATCTTTCATAATGGAACTACTTCTATTTATGCTATCAGTTTATGCATACGATTTACTCTCTCAAATTAATTCTCAACATATATCAGCTATTAAGCTCAAACAAGAGAAAAGCAAACCAAATTCTTCTATCATAAAAGTTTTCTTGACTTCAAACTATTTTGGTATTGTAACAGGTCTGTGCTTCATTTGGTCTAATATCATTCCATCTCTTTTGATGTTTATACCTCTACTAACTTTGCTGATAGGTAGTGTTAATAGAAAGCATGTAACTCATTTTTTCATAATTTTATCAATTTTCTTACAAGTATTTGTTAAAAATAGAAAGATGCTAAGTTAAAAACAGCAATCATAATCAATTACTTTTCTTATATCTTTTTAGTTGTGATAATCATCTTTAATATACCTTTCGTTTTCAAATATGTCACTGGTTCTTTACTCTTTGATTTACTAGGTAACTCATTTTACACAAGATTAACAAGTCTAAATTTATTCTAATTAAAAAAATTATATTTTCAAAATAATAGGTTTACACAGTTACAATGAAGAATAAAACGGAGTCGATGGTTTTTTAGATAGAATGGCATATTTGAGTTTATATCTAATTACTGTTGGATCTATTTACTACATAACTTTACTTAAGATATATGAGAAGGAGATTTAAAGAGATCAGTACCATTCTCTTGCTTAATAACAAGGGTTGCATCACAGCATAAATTTAAGTCACCATAGCTAATAACAATCTATTTCATTAAACTAGCCAAGTGAATTAACCCTCCCTCCTCATAGACAGGAGGATGATGATAATAATAATATGGACTAAGGTTAACATTAAGACTAAATTAATTAATAATCAAGACATTAAGAATCAGACATGCTTAAAAGTTCTATATTAAGGTAAGGAGAAAGTGTTAATGAATCTTAATTATCATAGTAAAATGATAATCTCAAAAAGCAAAAGAAAAAAACTAAATCTAAATTTAAATTAGCTATGTAAGATTTTTGGAAAGAATTAAAGAGAACTTCTCTTCTCCATCTAGAAAAATTGAATGTGTTTTTGATATTTGCTGTATCTATTTACAAAATAGATGTCATACATTCTATTTATATGATTGCTTTTATTTCATTAGTTTTTTCACATATGAAACACTGGAGAAACATACTTAGAGCAGTAATAGCTTATTCTTATGCTGTTATTATTTTACATTACATATTCACAGTGTTATACGAAGCTAAGGCAATTAAATAGATATCTCAAGCTTGGTAACTAATTGGTAAATAAATATAATTTCATTTGTTAATAAAATTGAAATTTTATTATTTTTATTAATTTTACAGGAATTAATGAAAAGCCAACAGCTTAAACCTTCTTAACAGTTTAAACATTTGAAATAGTAATTGTATTAATATTCACATATTGCCAGGCAAATATAGTCTATGTTACTGATACATACAATCATTATAGATAGCAATCTATTGAGCTTGAAGAAGAGTCCACAACACTTTAAAGAAAGCAGCAAATCATAAAATAAATGGATTTCTTTAGCCGATTCTTTATTTATTATGGTAATAATTTATTTATTTCAGTTTTTAAAATAAAAAAATAATTTATAAAGGTGTTTGGGTCTGTTACATTAATTTGCTAAGTGTTGGTCTAATTCCTCCTGCAAATATACTTAGTTTGGGATATTTGATATTCCTCCAACTATTTATTTCTTTCACTATGTATGAAAATCATGAAAGAAGAGCCTTAAGCAAAATTATGAAAGGATGGCCTTTGTTAGTCTTTATTAGTAGCTTCATTTTGATTGTTAGATATTTTTCATTATTCTCAATATTAAATGGTATCCTGCAAAGTATACTCCCATCAAAGAAGGTTATCGAAGATATAGGGCTTTCAAATGAAATGAATACCCTCTAAATTTGTGGTAATGCATTTATCCTTTTTATCTTGAATGCTCAAAAACGATTGATAGATGCAAAAATTTATGAAGAAGAACAAAGTGATATAGAATAGTAAGATAAATAATCAAATGACCTTGAGTAAAATAATTTTTAATTACATTATTTTTTATAACACATATTTTAAAAATTAGAGTTGATTTGAAGAATCACAGATACTTTACATACTAAATTTACATTTTAAAAATTAAATGTTTGGTTCTGCTGTCCACTCATTTTAGCAAGTTTGTGCTTTTCTATGGGTTACTTCTAAGTATATTACATTCCAGCTTTGCTGGAGTTGTTGCTTGCTTCTTGCAAATGCTTATATTTTTATGGGGAAGAGATACATATTGGTAAAGAGTATGGATTCCTCTTTGGCTACTTTCTTTTGTATTCTTACTATCTTAATATCTCTTTTAGCTCCACATTATTGGTGATCACTTATCAGATGCTGAAAAGTCTTGGGCAGGAGTTTTCTCAATAAGCGTAAAAAATTTTTTAAACTTAATTTTTTATTTGTTTTTACAATTCATTTAATTAAAAAGTCAAGCAGATATTGGGTATTTTTAATACTTTATATCGTTCAATAAATTCTTTGCGTATTTATGAGAAAACTTTAGAAATTTGAAGAAAGATTAAGCAATAGCTCTTATTAAAAATTTATCCATGATTACTAAGCAGTAAAATAAAGCTATTAAATTGAGAAAAAAAGAATAGATGAAGAAAATGATAAAGAATTGATGGAGCTTCTTGATATGGAAGAAAAAGAAAAATATTAACAAGAGTTATAACTAAAGATACAATAATAGAGTCTTAGTTTATCTAACAAAAAAAGAAAAAAAGATATTAACAGCGATTCTTTAAATTCTCCTTAAACAAAATTAAGCAGATCTCTGCTTAAAAAGCACAAATAAAGTGGAGATGAGTAAAGCGATTAGCAAATAACATAAAATAAAATCTGCTATTAAACCTATTTGAAATGGAATCCATATAAAAAAGTATAATTTTAAATATTTATTTGTCCTTTATATGAATATTTATCAATAAAATAGGGAGTTGATTTAGAATATGAACTTAAGGAATTCTTTAAGTATTTTGGCTATGAAATTTCAATATTTGTATTGATTGTGGCTGCTTATTTTGAAATGAATGCTGTTTCTCTTATCCATATAATTCTTGCTGTTTTCTTTGCCTTATTTTCAAATGTTATAAATAGCCAAAGCATGTACAGTCCAAAAACTTTGCTCTTTGTCAACTACGTTTGGAGATTTATCAACTATCTTATGGTTTTAGATATAACTAGGAAATATATTATTTCGATTTGGTTCCCCTAAGATTGGAAAGTTAGCAAACCCTGGAATTCCTGGGATTTCACTTGCAGCAAATAAGGAAAGAAGTCATATAGTTCTTATCTAAATCATGGAATATAAAATTAATCAGATAAAATAAGTGATTATGATTCATGCACTCATGACTGGAGATACTGGCTTTCACTTGAAGAAGAAAGTAATTTACATTTGATACTTGATGTAATCAACTTTTAGATTATGGTAAAATATTTTTTTTATCTATTTTATTTATTGAATGATTTTCTTTTTCACTTTTAAATTTTTTGTTTAGTTTATTTATCTAATCTATACAATTAATTCATTTCATTTTCTATTGTTCATTTTTTTTAATTTTCCAATTATAAAATTAAATTATTTGAAAAGGTTATTTATGATAGATATTTTAGAGAAATATACTAGTAAAATGGTCCTAAAAGATGCCATAGTGATATCAAAAGCTAAGATTAGCTTGATTTTACAAGAAAAAATGATTTTTTCAGCTACTTAAAGTTATTTATATTTGGATACTTTTATCAAATCCCAATTATGATTTACTTTATTATTGGTTGTTTAAGTAATATCTCTTCATACACTGATATTATTAGCATTGTTTATGTCTTTACCAGTATATTTATGCTTTTCAAAACTAAAATGCTATTAAGAGAGAAAAATAACATTTGGAAATACTTGCTTATGTTTAACACTTTAGTTATGGTTATCCTTTGTCTTTATCAATCACCTTTCTTCTAATGTCCTATTATATATCCAGATAATAGATACTACTTGAATTCTGAGGAGTGCTTATATTTATAAAATTCTAAAAAAGGTTAGCTATATATCCTTGAGGTTTTAAATAGAGAGGTTGATAGTATTGATGATCTATATATATTGCTCTCTCATATATTTGGCTTCAATAAGAGTCATCATTTCCATTTTGGATTTACAAAAGAAGTTTTTATGATTATTTTTGTACTTTTTGGATTACTTTAAAAAAACTTATGGAATCACCCATACACAGAATACTATATTGAACCTTATTTCAAGGAAGAAAAGGAGAAATAAAAAGAAAATGCAATAAACATTATTGAGGCTCTTCATGTAGCTAGAATAAGCTCTAATATTTAACAAGAAATGGAATTAGAAGTTTATGATTCTATCTAATCTAGAGTTGAAAATAAAGTTGTAATTTGGGAAAAAATGGTATCTTCAGGAGATTAGTCAAGTAATCCAAAATTGTAAACAGAAGAAGGTTAGCATCTCCTTGAATAGGATATAAATAAAGAAGAAAAATAGGTTTCTTTAACTGAGGAGTAGTAAGAAGAAGAAGGATAATAAAAATTGAGTGAAAAAGATTAAGAAATAATTATGCATAAAGCTGAAAAAATTGTTTTAGAGTCAAACAGTAATACAAACTATTATATTCATTTATTATTAACATGACATATATATATTTTTTTTTTAAATATTTAAAGTTCCAATTCATCTTAAAGACGTCATAAAAATATGTACCTAGTACAAGAAGGACGAAGAAAAACTTGAAATTGAGATAGAAAATCTTAAAACAAGCAACTTACAGATGATTATAGAAATGGTGTATGACAATTAAAATATAGGAATAAATCAATTTAAAGATTAAATGATTACACTGCATTAAATAAGGGTAAAATAAGCTGCTTTAAATTTTTTTGAAATCATTTTAAAATATTCTTTGCAAAAAATTAATGAATTTATATTAAATTTTATTATCTAAAAAGAGAAAACAAATTGAAAATATGGCTCTAGACAAGAAAGATAAAGATCTATCTAAATAGGAAGGTGAAAAAGAAAAAGATGCAAATTAGTAATAAGTCTAAGATAGTTAAGATCATCCTTCTTAGGAAATTTAGTAAGAAAAGAATATGATCCAAGAATTAGACTAAGTCGAGAGCGTATGTCCTTCTAATATGGGTGAAGATGCTTAAAAGCTCAAAGAATAAGAAATGAAATAGTAATAAAAAAGTTTTAAAATAATAATTCTGAAGATTAAAGACTTATTCAAGGCTATTAAAGTTGTACTTATCAATATGATGTGTTCAATGCTTTCAGAATTAAGTAAAGACACCATAAACCTTTACAAAAAATAGAACTCACTTTCTTTAATATTTATTGTTTTTATGCAAAGAAAATTCTAGCTGATATGTGGATTTGCATTCTAGCTGAATGCCATTAATAATGCTGATATTGTATCTGTAATTTATCCAGTAGTGTATTTAACTTATTGCCTTGTTGAAAGCCCTTTCCCAACTAGAACATTTTGGAAATTAATAATGTATTATACAATCTTGATAATAACTCTTAAATTCTTATACTAACTTCCAGTTTTTTGTGGTACTCCTCCATATACATTTTTCTTATTCTCAGATGGCCAAGATTGTAGTACTTCAAACATTACTTCAGAATAAGCCAGAACTCGTATAGATTTTATTATTGGAATAAAGAAATACACTGGACCTGCAAGCTATCCTAGAGATTAAGGATTTTTCTCCGGTATCTTCTGGGATTATATAATATTACTGTGCTTATTTATTTAGCGTTATTTACTTCAACTTGAAGGTAGATGGACTTATGTTTTTATTTCTAAGGATGAATGTTATATTCCTCAATTCCGTGATCCATTAAGTGAGTATTCTAAATATCATAAACTTCCTATGGATTAGTAAATGAAACGCTCTTTTTCTCTAGATGGAATTACTGATGCCACCATCAATTATTCTGAATATGAAGATTAACAATAGGACGACTTTATTTAAGACCAAGTTTTATCTCATCAAGACCTAAACTAATACTAAGCTGCTGACTTAAATTAACATGACATAAATCATAGTAATGAAAGTGAAGAAAACTAAGATCTAATTTAAGGACAAAGAGATTAAGTAATAAACAGGAATATATTACAAGACTTGAATCAAAGTTAGGAAGAAGAAAAGGATCAAGTTGCTTCTTTGCACTAACAGCAGTCAAATAATTCTGATGATGATGAGCTAAATAAGATGATTAATGAAGTTTAAGATGAAGAAGACAATTAATACTATAGACGTATCAACTTCTTTATGCTATTCATTTATCGTCTTTTCCCTCAATATTTGCAAAACTTTTACAAGAAAAAAATAAAAAATGAGATTAGTTTAAACAAACAGAAACAATAATTGCTATTAACCGAAGAAGAAAAAGAGGCTGCATAAATTTTACACGAAGCTAAGATAGAGTCTTTAGAAATGAAGGATGAAGATATTTAAGGTACGAAACCTGGAAGAAATTTCTATATCCATTAATTTGTTTCATCATTTTTTGTTTTGATATATTTTATCCTTTTCTACAATAAAATGGCAAGCCAGTCAACTAGAGATATAACAAATGAGACTCGTTTTAGCCGATCCGTAGTTATTATTATTCTTATATGCATTACTGTTATGGTTATGGATCGTATTCTTTATAAGCTTCGCAGAATTAAATCTTATTTTGTTGATATGCACGAATCTGCTGAATAAGTTGAAGAGAGAAAGCAAGATTCTACATAACATGCAGCTATAATAAAACTTGTGATCCACATTTTAATCACAATATGTAAATTAATTTTTGTTTCAATTTATATTTATCTCTAACTAAAAATAAAATTTATTAGGTTCACACATATACTTGTTCTTCATCTTACCTGATTAAACCTATTCAAGATTCTATGAAAATTCTTACTTAATAGCCTGCTATATGCTCATTATAGTTTATCTTTATTTTTCAGCCTTACAGATTAAGTTTGGATATCCCCAGATGAGTGTCGGCTCTATATTTTCTAGAGATACAAGCCTTGTGTATAGGCTATCATTTATAGTCTACAGAGCTCTTCCATTTTTGTATGAGCTAAGATCAGTGATTGATTGGACATTTACCTCCACTTCTTTAGACCTATTCTAGTGGTTTAAATTGGAGGATGCTTATGCAAATCTTTATTCAGTCAAAGTAAAATTTTTATTTTTTATGAGATAAAATAATTTTTAAATTAATTTAATTTCAATAATAATAGGCTGAAATGAATGTCAGAAAAGAAACTCACAAGTTTGGATAAAAAAGAGATTTTGTAGAAAAATGCACTAATGGATTCTTATTTTTAATCTTCCTTTTGGTCATTATACTTTTACCTATTTTCTTATTCTCAAATCTAAATCCTGCTGTAGAGCTTAATAATCTTACTTCAGGATAAGTAAAACTAGAATTTTAAGTACTATTGACTGGAAAAGAGTATCATGTGAGGATATATTAAAAGAATGGTATCGAAGTTAAAGACTTTACAGATCAATAGTTTAACACTTTTGATGACTTATTTTATGCAGTTGATGATTTATGGTAAGATAGACTTTAAGTAGTAAAAATGGATAAATTCTCTGATAAATACTAAGAATTTAATGAAAATATGGTTAAAGATTTTGAAAAATATTTTAATAATCCAGATTTGAAAATGGGAGTGAATATAGAATTTACATTTAATCGTCCTAAGCCAGAAGGAAAAGAATAAGTGAAAGCAAAATAAGTACTTAATTTTGACAAAGATTAGATGACAAAAATGAAAAAAATACTGACTGACATGAGAATTGACATGCAAAGTGAAAAAAAAACAAAGTACAAATAGTATAAAATAACTTTATACGAATTTGTTCCTTTCTTTTATCAAATCCCTGATGGTCAAAATGCTGTTGATAGAGCATTTGAACCATAAAATAAGGACGAATTAGATAAATACAATAAATCTCTACCAGAAGAAATGCTTTAGGATCCTAACTTTGATCCTAATGTTCTAAAATACCTCGATGCTGAATTATTGTTTATTATGGAAGAGGGAGAGTATTAATGGTAAATTCAGCGCAAATCATCACCTTACTTTGGTAATAATTTAAATTTATATTGATAACACTTTTTTTTAATAAAATGAAAAAAATCTTAAATTTAACAATTTTTTGTAAATTTAAAAATAAATTTACTAAAGTAAAATAATTTTTTTAATTAAATAAAGATAAAATTGTTCCAAATGTTGATGATAGAATAGCATTTATTACATTAAGTGAAAAAACATTTTCTTCTATATTGAGATCTATGAGTGATAATTTAAGTGTTGTTGGTATTTATTTAACAGTTGTCCTAACAGTAGGTAGATTCCTCCGTATATATTTTAACAACGTCTCAATGAGATGCATCTGGGAAGAAATGCCAGACACAAATGATCTTTTCGATCTTTGTTAAAGTATTTATATAGCTAGACTTGAGCAAAATCTAATGAAAGAAGAAAGAAATTATGAGTTGCTAATAAGAATTTTGAGATCGCCAGAAATTTTAATGAGGCTCACTGGAAAATCATTATATGACATCTGATAATTTTATTTTTTGTAATTGTTGGATTTGATTTTAATTAATTATAAGTTTTTTTATGTTTTTTATAAAATATCGATTGAGTATTTCTTATTGGATAGAATTTAATTATTTAAAATAGCATCAGTAATAATCTAAAAAAATAGATTTAAAAATAAAAATTTTTTTAAATTTGTTACTGGTTATATGTAAAGCATGTTATTTGTTTGCGTTTTCGTATTTCAATACAAAATTTTTATTTATCGTTGAGTAAAAATAGTTAAAAACATAACCAAAGTTAAAAAAATGTTTTACAATTATTGAAAGGTCCACAAAAATCTTGATGATAAAGCAAAAATAATGTATTCATTTAGCTAAATATGTAAAAATCATTATTAAATAAACTAATTTTTTTTAGAGAAAAGTAAATGTCTAAAAAAACTATCAGAATGATAAAGGATTCATTCATCTGTTAATAATAAAATAGCATAATTATAATTAATATACACATTATATCATTTACTCGTCTATCTAAATCTTTAAAAAAATCATAATATTAAATTTTAATCGGCCACAAAACTAAGTTAAAAATTTCTATTCGCTTTAATTTAATTGTTCCTGCATAATTTTTTCTTCCTAAAAACTGAAATATAAATTGAAAAAATATAATCAAAATTTATTAAAATTGCAATAATAATTGTTAAAGCAAACAAGCTAAAGCAAAAATTTAAAGGAACTATTGAAGATTAACTCTAATAGGAGTTTTGTATAAGTTTTTTAATATGCAAGAAAAGAGACTTTCTGTCACTCACAATGGATTCCTGGAGTTATTCTGTGAAGCCCCATAGCAGACATTGGTATAGTTTAGATAGCTTTAATCACTCAATTTAATATAAAATGAAAAACTTTTAGCTAACACACTATGATAATTTGATTAATCCAAAAAAAAATTTTTTTACAATAAATTTATGCAAATATGTTTTAATGAATGAAATTATAAAATAACATTTTAATTATAGACTTAGAGGATAGTATAAACCTTAGAAGACCATTAACTTGTAAGAAAGCTGATACCTGAGGTACTTGCAATAAAATTAAATTAAAAGCAGAAATCTGTTTATTTATTGAACACAAAACAAATAGCTTTTAATTAAGTTCAAAACACGAATAATTTATAATAAATAGGGTCCTGGCTCATTGATGAAGGCAATCAGCGATTAACTTTATTTTAGTTCACTGCGCCACTAAGAGATTTAGGAAAAATGCATTTAACATGCAAATAATTTAATAAATTAGAAGGTAATCAATTTTAATTAAAAATTTTCCTAATTGTAAAGCAATTTTTGCAAGATTAAAATATTTAATTGAGATTTTAATTGTTTTAGAAAGTTTATTTCTTTAAAATAATAGAGTATTCCATACAAGCTAAAGGGTTTAAAGACAGTATTTGAGTAATTTAAGTAAGAACCTTCTAACATAATGTTTGACACAGTAAATTTTTTTTATATTATTAATTTTTAGACTGAAAATTTAAAAAACAAAATACCATCTTAGAGATATAAACAAATGAAATAATCTCAAACATAAGTATTATGAAATTTTTAAATGCTTCTTTTAATAAAACAGATAAATTTAGAACTTATATCATTGATTTTCTAAGTTAGAATAGTAGTGTATTCTATGAGTAAAGAGTTAGTCTTAAAGTCGCTACTTTTTAATAATAGATGTTCTAAGACTATTCAAATCATTAACATGAGCAATCATTACGACTCCATATACTCTGAATAGGAAATAAGCAATTTAACTTAGTGTTAAAGCATTCTTTATGATGTAAATATTTTTATTTTTTTATTTGTATGTCTAGATTTGGAATATTCTGTATTGATCAGCAAGAAAATTAATATAGAGAGAATAGTTGATGCATAAATAAATAAATTAATGAATGAATGATAAATAAGCTTTCAAATATAGAAAATTTAGAATTCATTAGTCTTCAAATAATTTATAGATATATTTTAATTTGCTATTTTCTTTAAATTGAAAATTTTTTAAATTATTTATTTAAAATAACTTAAGATTTTAAGTGATCAACCTCTAAGCCTTGGAAAGAAGCTTGATTAAGATTTATTGAATATTGATTATGAAGTAAAAAATAATTATTTTAATAGATATTATTTCTATTTACAATTTTTGCATTATTGAAGTTATTTATGAAAACTAATTATTTAGAATTATTTAGAAGAAATAAGTAGAAATTCACCAGATTAAGAAAATATTGATGTAAATTAAAAATTTTGATTTAAAAATTCAAAGTTAATATAACAATTTTCAATAAAATATCATTTTAGTTAACTGATACATAAGCAAACTGCGAAACAGGATATAACTTATTTGATAACAATATTCCACCTGAGTTATTCAATGTCATTTTAGATAAGGAAAGAAGAAATAGTATTGTTGAATATGTTCGCCACAAAAAGAGTACTATTTGTAACTCTACAAGCTAATCCAATTAAAGCTAATAATCACCTTTACCAAATGACCAGGCTAAGACCTCTCTTGAAAAGAAAAAAGGTGTTGGAATGTCTTTAAGTGCAGTAAAAAATAGAATAATAGGATCAACCGATAGCGAAAAGTCAAGTGATAGCGATGAAGATGAGGATGATAAAAATTAAACCCCAAAACAAATAGTAATTGCAAAGGTAGATTCTGTTATTAGCTAAGCTAGTAACAGTAATGGGGTGCAAATTAATATTATTTAGGACGATGATGACAATTTAATTAAAGAGGCTATAGATTTAAAACGCCCACGCTAAGAAAGTACTGCAAGCTATAATGGAGCCAATATGTCTAACAGTTCTTTAAGCAATCAAGCTTCATTTCAAGCATTTTCTTGCTAAAATTTAAGTATTCCTTAGCAGACAATGAAGCACAGCAGCAGCAATCCTCAGATATAGTACCCACACTCGAGACCTTTATCCCCTAGCAATAATTCAGAAACATATTCTACTTAAAATAAATAAGGATAATAATACTAAAACCAACCTTAATATGCACAGTAGTCAGCTGCCACTTTGTCTTCAAATTAATAGCATCACTAACATGGACCATTCTCAATGACAGATCTTTAACACCCTTCTAACAACACTACTTCATAGACTACTAATGTGAATAGCTTTGGTGGTAGTAATTCATCTACTCCACCACTTGTTGCAGTTGACTAATAACAACTTACAATGTAGCAGTAGTAATTGCTTCATTAACAACAATTATAATAACAATTAAATCAAGGAAACTTTTTAAATCCAGTTCCTAAAAGAAAGCATTAAGTAATTGAAAGTAGCAAAGAAAAATATAAAGGAACTCTAAAATTCTTTGATTAAGACAAGAATTATGGATTTATAGTGGAAGATGATTCACGTACAGATATTTTTGTTCATTTTGATGATTTGTAGAAAGCAGGAATTCATAAAGGTATTTTGATGGATCACAAACACAGCAAAGCAATTCGTTTCTAATTCAGCATGATGGATTATATTGGAAAATACTAAAATTCTCGTAAAGCAGTCGATTTATAATTGCTAAGTGATGCACCTCCATACTTACCCATAAATCCAAATCAACTACGTGTGTTAGGTCCAGAGTAATATCTTTCTACATACCCTCCTTATTATCCAGCACCTAATGGTCCAGTGATTCACTCCCCAACTTCAAGTGGTTCAACTGATTACTTTGCTTCACCTTATTAACAAAATTACTTAAATCATGCTACTTTAATGCCTCCTGCAGCAAATCATTTAATCTCTATCTAACCTCCTCTTTCTCCTACTGCACAAACTGGAAATCAATTCCCACCAGTCATCCATTATGGATTAAATGTTCCTCCCTAGTAAGTTGTAGCACAATAATATCCTAACGTGTAAGTATCTCCTCCCTAGCTAGCTATTCATCACCCCCCTTCTTCTCCTCAAATGCCTCAAGCTTAATACCCAGTGTAATAGATAGGCTAGTAATCATAACAGTAGCAACAATAATTATATTACAGTAACTAGTAACAGCAACAAGGTGGTTAACTACCTTATTCAAATTTGGTTATTTGAATAAAAATAACAATTTCTAAGAAATTAAAGTTTTTAAAAATACACTATTATTAAATAAATAAAAATAACTAATAAATAAAATATTTCATTTACTGATCATAATAACAAAATATTTTTCTTTATCATTATCCAATTTAAACTTCCTTTTAAATTCAAAAAATAAATCAATTATCTCCCATCCTCTACCCTCTGATTTCTTTAATCTTCTTAATCAAGTCACTAATTATTTCTCTTAATCAATATATGGGAATTACTTTATCTGTAAACTTAAGTTAAAAGCTTAAAATTAAGATCGATAAGCAAATCAAAATAACAAAAAGTAACTATCTATCTACCTACACACTACATACATATGACTGTACGTATGTACCTATCTACCGATCTACCTACCTATTTCTTCAATAATTTACAAATAAATCACTTTATCTACTTAACTAACTAAATAATAACCATTAAATCATAGATTCGTTTATTCGTTATGAGATTGTATTTTGATCACCAATAATCACCAGATGTCAATTTATATATCTTAGTAGAGCCTTATATAAGCAAAAGTACTAATTGTTTAGTAGAATCTAGGGATATGGTTTTTGTCACTAAAAAATATATATTTTTAATTTTTTTACTTAACTTTATACAAGTTGCCCTGCATAATATTTATATTTTTTAAGAATTAATTTAAGTATTTTAAAATTTTTATGCTGAAGTTCTTGCTTGATTTTTTCCGTTTATACTTTTTTGAAGTTTTTTAAATTGGTGTTGCTCATATTTTATAAATAATCAAATGATTAAATATTTAAAAAAATTTAGTTCATAAATTTATTATATTTAATTTTTTACTTGTTTGTAATCTGAGTACAATATTACTTTTAAATTTTTAGCTCTAAAATTTCAACATTACTAATTGTGAATAATATGTATTCTTTAGTCAAAGCATTATGGTCAATGTATTTTGAAAAGCCTACCCTAAAAGTTTTAATAGTAGGATTAAATGATAGCGGAAAAACTGTAAGTTTCTTCATTTTTAAAAAAATAAATCTGACTTGTAAAAATTCAATATTTCTTTCTAAAATATTAATGGTGACCAAAAGTGTTTACTCAGTAGATTAAAAATGAACGCAAAATAAAAAGCAATAGAATTTTCTAAAATAATTCCTACAGTTGGGCTAAACAGTAAAGTTAATTATTAGTTGAATTCTTTTTTAAAAGATTTTTTATCTAAAATAGTTGCAAAAATAGAATATCGTAATATCCTTCAATGATTAATCCTAAATAATATTTTTCTTTATTTTAAAGCAAAATATTATGCTCTTTTTTGGGACTTAGGTGGAGCTTAATTGCTTAGAAGCATTTGGAAAAAATATTATCCAGATTGCCATGGGATAGTATTTGTTGTTGATTAAGATTATGTTTCAAGAAAGGAAGAGCTTATAAAAACGTTTGGTAACTTTTGTGATAAATTACTATATAAAATCTTTTTGATCAAATAAAAATAGAATCTATAACCAGTTCTCCAGAAAGTTAAGGTGTACCAATACTTATTTTGATAAATAAAATAGTAAAAAAAATGTATATTTTAATTGAAATACAATAATTATTTTAAAAATAGGAAAACTAATAAGATCCTAATAGACCCATTATTGATGAAATTTCAACAGTACTGAGTATAAGCTTGATTCATAACAGAAAAATTATTGTCTAAAGCTGTTCAGCCATTAATGGGTATGTATGCTTTTAATTATATTATTAAAGTATTTTTTTTTCTTCTATAGAACAAACATAGATAAAAGCTTGGAGCTGCTTTTTGAGTAAATAATTAGATTGTCTACATAACAAAAATGAATAAAAAATAATAAATTATGTATTTATCTGAATGTGCAAAATTAATTTAAAAAATATATAATTAAACAAAAAATACTATTTTTATTGATTTGTTGTCAAATATCATAAACTGTTTTTAATTTTTCCATATTTTCTTTTAATGAAACATTTTTTGAACGCCTTTTAGATCTACTTTTTTTTCTTTTAAATATTAAATATAAGTTTAAGAAAAGGTTTAAATTCAAAATATACCTGGTTGTTTAATTCATTTCATTCATTTGTAAGTTAAAATTGTCATACTATGTGTTCTATTACATAAAATTTGATTGCCTTTTTTCAATATTGAGATCTACTAAAGGATGAGATTTATGCTTCTAGTTTATCAATTATTTTTTTTGTTGATCAAATAATTATTAGTATGATTCTGCTATAATTTACTATTTCGTTTTAAATACTAATTCGTTTGGATTTTAATAAGCTTGCAATTTATCAAATACTGTCATTTTTTTGTTATTTTTCTACATCTTTTTAATCTAATTTTCCTAAATTACTTAAATCTTTTCTTCATTATTTACATAATCAATAATATCCTTATATTTCTGTTTAAGACCTTCATTTGATGATTGGTTAGTCTATTATTTCTTGCTTAGTATATTAGGTAGGCTCCTATCATTTCTTAATCTACTTTCTCTAGAAGAAGTTAATTACTCCCTCATATTTGATTAATTATTGCTTGAGGAGTATCTATCTTTTTAAGCACCATGAGCATATTTGTTAGTTGACATACCTTCATCATTCATGTAAGTAATATCACTTTCACTTCTTTTACGATGAATACCGTTTTAGACTGATTAGCATCTCTTAGAGCTTAACTTTTACTCAATTTTGGGAAAAGCGTTATTATTTTATTTGATTTTAGTGTTTTTCTTTTAAATTTATTCTGAACTATTTCTTCTTTACTCTTCATTGTATTCCTACAAAATATGGTTAATTATTTTCTCTTGACTCTCATTTTAATTTTTTTATTATTTTTTTAAATCAGTCTCATCGATATTATCATTTTCTCTCAAAAATACCTTATTTGAATCTTAATTATTTGAAAATTATATTTACTCAGTTTTTTATTCTTCTGTATTTCTTTCTTGTGATGTTTCATGCTGCTTTTATATTTTTATTTCCCTCTCCTATCTTAAAGTCTTAAAGCTTGGAGCTCTTTGTAATGAATTAAAAGGTTATGAAGTTTCATATCTCTTCCAGCTTCGTTTTTTGATTGGAGAATTTTAACTATTTCTTTAAAATTGATTTAGAAAATACTTAAATAAAAAATAATTTTACTCATTAATTGCATCTTTGAAACTCTCTATACAAGATTGCTTTTTATCATTTTAATTTTTAAATGTTTAAGTTTCATTTAATGAAGGTATTTTCGAAAGAGAAACATTATGGCTTGATCCAGCTGTTTTTGGAACTTCACTGTAACTTTGATTATTGGATTAAATAACGGTGATTTTAGTGGTCAAATTTTTCTTTCTTTAAAACCTTGAATCAAAAGAACTTTATTTGCTCTGAGAGGAGACAGGCGAGTTTAAATTTGAAGTTTTATTTAAAGGTGATTTTTTTTGCTATTTAACTGGAATGTCTTTATCCAAGACTAAATCTTTTATTCTTTCTAATTTAGAATTGACTCCTCCACATTCTTCACAGCAGCAAGATCTTCTTCTTAAATATTTTTGAAAATCTTCAGATTAATTTTTATTTGTATTTTATGCTTCAATTTATAACTTACCATTCTACAAATTTAACAACTTTTTCCTTTATTCTCTAGTAGGAAGAGAGGCAGTTGCACTAAGAATTCTATTTTTAGTTTAGCTTTTATCAATTTAATCCTTTAACTTTGGTACATATATTTTTTGCAAAGCATTTTTATCTTAATTCTCTAGAACGATTAGAATTTTGTCTAAATATATTTTATTTGTTGATTTTTTCTTAGAAATCACCTAGTATTAGCTTGAGGACAAATCATTCGTTTTATTTGTTACTTATTCCTTTATAACGTTGGGCAGATGCTCAAATCTTACCTTTCTCATAAAATTCTTTTAACTTGATTATAAGTTAGAAGTGTTTGCTTTAATTTAGTCAGCAAAACTAACTTTTGAGTAGAAACTCTTAGAATTTAATGACTTATAACGAAGTGGTGAATATTCAGATTTTCTTTTTTACATTTATTCATTGCTTTCAGTGATTTATTTTATTAATTTGGTATGTAAAAACGGTTCTTAGAGCTATGCTTTTTATAAGACTGTATCATAGTTTTCAGTTCTTGTTTTCTTTCTTAACAAAGGTGAGGTAACAAGTGAAGGAATATGATGATTATTCTTTAAAATTTAAGAGTCGTTCTCTTCACTATCATATTCACTAGATTCCCAATTAATTTCTTTTTCCTCTGAATAAGGGGTTTGATCTTTATCATCATCTTTTTCCATCTTAAGTAAATCTTCAGGAATAAATTTAGAATTATCATATAGACCTTAAAATTTTGGTGCAAATGGAGTTAAAATATTTTCTGATATTTATTGCCAAACATTCTTTTTTTAAGAATTTTTAATTTATTGAAGTATCTTTAACTCTTAATCGTTATCGTTATTCTTTTCTTCATAGTTGAAGGTTGTTGAGCTTCTCAATCTTATTTTTTGCTATTAAAATTTTTACTAATTTTTATTGAATGTTTAATTTCTACTATTCAGCATGGATTCAATATACTCATCACTATTTCGATCCCCTATACTTTCAAAATTATAGGCCTATTTCTCTTAGTAAAATTTTATTATTTTATTGAGCTTTAAGTGCTTTTATTTAATTTTTTTTAGGTATTTATAAACATTCATGCAATTATTTATTTACGTGAGCTGTATAAAGATGAAAGATCATTTTAGTGTTACAATCTTTCAAAATCTGAAACTTGTTTGTCTTCAACAATGACAACTATGTTCTAGTTAAATGCCTTATCTTAAAATTCAGTTTAATAAGGCTGCTTATTACTTTAGATATTATTTTCAGCCATTAATCAAACTACCTGAAATACTTTTGTAAATGCTAATAAGGCTATCTATTTTGAAACTAAATTTTTGTTCTTCTCTAAAGTATAAAACGAAGATAAATTGTAGTTATTTCTTTGGTAAAATATATTGTTTTAAGAAAGATATAAATAATTGGATGATAAATATTCATCCTAGATAATAAAGTTTTTGGTAAAAGCAAGCTACAAGCATAAAAAGTAAAATTGTATTTTTATATAAAATAAGATTAATTTATTATCTATTTTTTATTATATATATTATATAAATATATAACTAATATTATTAAAAAATGTAATTTTCAAATTTGTTGATTCGTCAATATAGTTGAGTCTAACGACCTATTAGTAGGTTAACCATTATCAAAACTAGACATTTATTAGATAGCGTTATAAATTAAACTGAATGGTTTTTTATCTATCCCATAATTGTCGAGCAGTACTTATATCTTCTAAGTGTTTTCTTGAAATAAAATTCTTCCTTAATTTAAAATAGTTGCCATTTCATCTAATGCTTCTAACAAGTCTTCAGGAACAATTTTGTGTGAGTTGTCCAATTCTTAAATGAGACTTTTAAATCTTTTGCAATAAAAAGATAATAATTCAAATAAATTGAAAAAACTAACTCAATAAAAAAATAAGCTTTTAATAAAATTCGATTTTATTTGTTTAACTATGACAATGTTAAGTATAACTTCAGTACCCAAAATTAATTAAAAACTAAATATGATAATTAAAAGTAATTAATTAAAATCTGACAAAATTTTTACATTTATTACTGCCTTTTATTATCTTTTAATATTTACTGTAAGAATTTATTTAGGTCATCTCTCACTTTTTTCTTCTTTTATGGACTAACTTACGCTGATTAAACATACAAATCCTAATAAACCTCTCTCTTGTTGAAAAAACTTTAATTGATTTTAATTATATTTATTAAATTACCTTTTTTTATAGAGTTCTATCTCTGTTAGAATTTATTTACTGCAGCATTTCCGTCAACTCTTGATTCTATTATCCTATTTATTTCATTTTGAAAAGTATTACATATTTACTTCCCACAAATTTTGATATTATTTTTGTAAAATAAATGGCTAATCAAAGAAAAATAATTATATTAATGTATGTTATTACTCCTATCATTTGTAAAGTACTTGAGACTGTCAAATAGCCCTTTGGAATTACTATTATTCTTAATCTATTTTAATAGTTTTTAATTGTCTTGTATTATTTTTTACATTTTTTTATTAGAGGATTCTCTGCTATTAAAAACAGAATCTATAAATTTTTAGTCTTCTATATCTTAAGAAATATTAACTTAATCATCAAATTAATCAAACTATGAAACCAAAGAGGCTCTCCTACTCGTTTCTATGATATTTTATTGAGTATTAAAAATGTAAGCATCTTGTTAAAGTTGATTTTTTTCAAGATTTTTATTATCTAAAACGCTATTTATATTCTTATTCGAGGAGTTTTAATCATTACTTTGTTCTAAAATTTCCTGGTTGGTAATATTACTATATCTATCATTAATTTTATTTTTTGGGCGAAATTTTGCTAAAGTAAGGTAGGGTAATTCTGGATCAAATTTATAAGCTAGGTACCTTTCTCTCTTGATCTTTCTTTGGGGTGGATCGAACGGCATTGAATTATAAATATTAAATTCTCTCTCTTAACTTTTAAGACGGTCTTCTTTTAATTTCTAATTAAATTTTAAATATTGAAAATTTAAAGTTATTATTTACCTAAATTCTTTTCTCAAATGGAGACTCCAGTCCTTGATGTTTATCTGAAAAATATGTTAAAAATCAGTTTAAATATAAAGTAGAAATATTTATATATACTTACTATTTATTTCTTACTTAGATTATTCAAGTTTCTTAATTATATCATCAATCTTCTACAAATATAAATTAGTTTTAAAATATACTCAAATTAGTACAGAATACTTACATTTCTTTTTGTTACAGAATCAAATACATAGTTTTTTACAGCTTAATCTTTAAATGCTTACTTTACATTAGGAAGCTGTTCTTTCTAGCACATATTAAAAGACTGATTTCTTGTATTTTTTAAAAATTAGTCTAATTAACTTTATCTATTGTATTCAACGCTTTCATTCACTTTACTAAATCTACTGCTTAAATTTCCTTTTTGTTTATTAACCCTGAGCATTTTAATACTTTATATATGGCAAAATGTTATTAAATTTAGTATTGAATGATTAACTATTAGGTTTATATTTCTCCTAACAAAAGTAATTACTTAGTATCTTGGCTAATTAGTTATTTTTTCAGGCCTTAAAATGCAGGTAATTCTCTCGAATACTTTTAAAGGTTATATTTAGCAATTTCTAAATCTCTAATAGTTGGGTCATCTTTTGAAAATTTTGGCACAGAAAGTATGCGTGCTTCATTCTTTTTATGCTCTGAGAAAATTTTTTTAATTCTTTTTTGTTCTCTTTTATCCATTAGGTATTTTCTCATCGGACTATTTGATGAGCTACTGTTGTCTTATAGTTTATCTTATTGTATTTATAATAAATTTTCATAAAATTATGATGAAGTAATATTTGTTCATAATCATGATGCAAATTTTAAAGCGTTTAAAAGCTTAAAAGGCACTCAAAACTATGCCTTTAATATTTACAGAAATGATAAAAGAGTACCACTTTAAATAATCGTAATTTAGTTATTTGTTTATCTCATTTATGTTTAGTCAATCAATCAAAGAACCAAATAAGAGGAATAGAAATTTGGGAGAGTTAATTTGTTAGTTAGAAAGTGTTTTGTAATCAAATTTGTTTGGCCAATAGAAAAATTTGAAAGCAATATATTAAATAAATAAATTTGATATGTAAGGAGAGAGAGATTGATAAATTGATTTATTATTAATTGTTAAATAAGTTGATTTAAATACTTATTAGAAGGTTTTCTAAATTAATATAAATAAATACTCATAAATTTATCAATTTTATATAAAGATATCCTTTTTACATTTTATAAATTATAATATTTTAAAACAGAAATTTCAGAAAAATTTTAATGTGAGTGAACTACTTATTAACGAGTGTTTGATTTGATTATAAAACTTACAAAAATCATTAAAAATAACTTCAATTTATTTTTACCCATAAATTGATCCAGATAAATTTTCAAAAATTATTCTTCTTGCTTTATTTTCTTTAGTTATTTTTCATACAAAATAGCATTAATTAGTTAACTAACTAGTGTATGTGATTAATTTTTTTAGATCTACCCGTTTGATACATTTCTTAAGATTAAATTGATAACTTCAAAAATGTTTTGTTTGGAATAAATATTTTTTTGAATATTCTTTTGATTTGTGCTCTCAACAAATAACTTTGGCTGAAAAAACATAGTAGTTAAACATTTAGATTTATTAATTATTCATCAATTAAATGTAAGAAATTTGACAATTTTTTACAAAGATGATAAATATATTGGAATTTGGTTAATGAGCATTAACATTCATACTATCTTAAATTATTTAAAAAATAAAAAGTTATCATAAATATTTTATTATTGTATGAAGCTTGCAAAGGAGCCATAAGTATTTTTTGGAAAAAGTTAATTTATCAACATAATTTTTTTAAATATATCATTTTGTTATGGATAGCAAAGATTGTTGCTTTAAATTGATATATTTGATAATTTATAAAATATACTTTCTTATTGATAAACTGAAAGCTTCCTAAATTTCTGAATTTACAGTTCTATAAAAATACCTCCGATGAAGAATTTCAAAATTTTGTGGAAATTTTTTGGAACTACACCAATATTGATTTATCATAAAAATTTAATCTTGTGTGATTGTCATAATTCTTTACTTTTTTAAAGAAGATAGCTTTGGTAGTAATAAAATTAAATTTCTTTTTTCGAATTCATAGTAATATTGGTAAAATCTAGAACAAGTGTAGCTAATTATTTCTTTTGTTACAATATAGAGTAAATTAATCCTAGAATTCTAAGCCTGCACGCATACATACATACAAAAGTAAAAAATGAAGAGGAAATATAATACAGATAACTAAATCAATGAGTATGCTCTTAATTTTTTTTGTATTTTCAAGAATTACTTTTAAACCATAGTTTAAATTTACAAAAAATTAAAAATATTTTTAATGAACTCCTTTTTTTTATAAAAACCAAGATCTATCTTTTAAAATATTTTGATGTTGAAAATTAAAGAATCGACTTTTGATAGACAGCAAAAGTTGTAATCAATTTTGATAATTTTCATGGCAATAATTTTCGATTTCAAATTGATTAATATTAGTAAATCGATTGAGTTAGAACATTTCTATCTGGATATGTAAAAAAATTAATTCACTAACATTTTATTATTTTATGTTATGTAAGCAGTAAGATAATAATATGAGGTAAAATCTTTCTACTACTTTTAATATAATTAAATAAATCCATTTAGAGCAATTAAATTTGTAAGAATATACATTATGTGAGACATTGATTTTGATATTTTTTGTATTAATAATATCAAATATCATATAAAAGATAAACCTTGTTTTATAAATTTTCACTGCAAAATTTTATTTTGACCAAAGTGATTTTTTTGATTTTGTTAACATTTATTGTGTTTAAATTTAAATATTTTTTAGATCAAGATTTCATAACAATATAACTTAAAGAAAAAAGATGAAACGAATTCAATTTATTTTAACTTTAAAATTTTGAATTGATGTATGTATATTAATTTAGAAGCCTCTAATAATTTTAGAGTTTGATAAATATTTGCAATTAATTCATACTAAATTGTGCTGTTCAATAGTTTGTAATTAAAATAATGCTCAAAGAAATTTTTGGCTATTCAGTAAGACTCATCTAATTATATTACATTCTACTTGTTTAAATAAATCAATTCACAAATAGCCAAAGATGGTTTAGAAAAAAAAACCTATACATTGCTCCACTATCATTTTTTTATGATTCCACCTATCCTGTTTAAAAGTGAGGCATACAGTTATTGACTCTACTTACTTAATGATCGACGAAAATTAAAATTTTCAAGGAATCATTGATTTTATATGACTTAAAATCTTCATTTTTACAAAAATTTGAATATTTATGTTTATTATCATAATTTTAGCATTTGGTATATTTATGAAATAAAAAGTTTATAAGGATTATAGAGCCTAACATGTTAGAAGCAATTAGCAAAAGTTCGGCCACAGAATGTGAAATATACAATTTAACATCTGATTAAGACAATTGAAGTAAAAAATAAGTGAAAAAGAGAATCAATTGGAACATAGTTTTTACACATTTGAGAGTATTTAAGGGCTCAAAAAAATATAAGCACTTTTTCAATGTGATTAATTTTTAGGTTTTTATTGTTAGTTTTATGAAAGAAAATGATAAGAATAGGCTTGGCTAAGAGCAACAAATAAATTATATTTGAAAATGATCATTTTTTAAATATAAGTAGAAAAACATAGACGTATTATTATTTTCAAACAATTCAGTATAGAAGCATATTTTACATAATTTACTAAAAATCATACCCCACCCTATATCTATGAGTTTTAATTAGTCACATTTCTCTCAGCTACTGCTTTATTTGCAAAATAATTAAAATCTCTTCTCATAATTATCAATTTTAAGTATAGCCTGGTCTATTTACAAGCTCAGTTAAATCTTGAAAATACTCATCAATTAAGCATTCATAGTTAATTACAAAAAAAAAAAATTGATAAGCTAAAAAACAAAAGGATAATAAAAATAAATTATTAAAACAAATTAACTAAATTTACTACTTACTATTAATATCTCGTACTCAAAAGGTGTTAGCTACCAAACTACAAAATAAAAAATCATCACCATCACCATCATCTTTATAACATAACATAAAATAAAATAAATGCTTGGTTCATATGCAACTTGCCAGCAATCTAATATGATTTCCCCCTACTATTTTAACTACAATCCATACTATGTCTAATAAGGCAATGTTTATTAGCAAATGCCTTAAAATAATTCAAATTATGTTTTCTCTATTCCATTTTAAGGAAGTTTTTAATACTTCACTCCGTAATAATAATAATAAATATCGCAATTATTTTTCAATAACTAGTGCTAATTTTTACCAGTCAACTATCCTAGCTGTTCTTAAATAAATACTACAGGAAACCTCCAATAGTCTTCAATTAATGACTAAACCTAAAATGTGATGGATAATTAAAATTTGACTAACTAAATTTAATAAGCTATATGTTAAACAATTCAAAATAATAATAATACTGAGAATTTACAAATTAACTAAGATATTGAATCTAAATAATTGATTAAAAAAGATTCTTCTATAAGCAATTAATAATAATTATCATAAGAAAATAATCTAAATATTAATTAAGCTCACTCCTGCAGTGTATCTGAATTTAATATATCCAACACTTAGCAATTCTCTAATTTAATTTTGCTAGAAAAACACAATGCTTTCAAAGATTCTGGTGAATAATCTTAGTAATAATAAATAGATTCTCCATTAAGTAGATCAACTCATATAAAGGGAATAAGACTCTCAATCCATACTGAAGAACCCAGTATCAAGAATACTGATACTTGCAAATCATCTAATTAAATAGATATAAGTTCCTCTAGCTCTTGTATTAATGAAAACAATAAAATTTCCACTACTGAACTGAAAATACAAAGTTAACAAAATTCTTCAAGATTCATTATATTTAAAGAAAAGAAAAGTAATTCTTAAGATAACTTATTTTCTCTACAAAACAATTCTGATGTGAACCAAAAATCAATAGTCTCATCAGATGATAATAAAGCTAGCGAAGAATCTTTGGATGAAGAAAACCTTTTAGAGAGTGAGGAAATTTCTCAAAATTAAAATAACATCACAAAGGAAAAATAGCTGTACAACAAATCTAGAAATTTTTCCAAAAATTTACTGAAATCTTTCTTTAAATATACATAAAAAGCTAATTCAGAAAACAAACGCTTTCTCTTTAATTTCAAGCGTTATATTTCTTCTAATAAAACAAATAATGAACTTATTATTAAGCTTTTAACTAATTCGCCTTATCATTAATATTTCATTGAATTTCTTGGATAACCCGCAACTGATTGGATAGTCAATAGCAAAGTCCAAAACATGCAAGAATAACTGAAGTTCCTTGAGCTCTGCAGAAGTGGTTCAGTATCCGATCTTAAAAAAAGAAGTCACCATAAAAAGAAATCTTTGTTCACTCTTAAAAAATAATGAATGAAGTCGTAAAAGACTACTTTCTATGAAAAAAATATGATAAATGGACAAATAGATAGATATATTGATTAATTTGTTGCTTCTAAATCTAATGACAAAAAATATAAAAACACAAACTAAAGATTTTAATACTACCCAAAAAAAAGTTAATATATTAAAAAAACTAATAATATTTCAATTACTTTAAATTCAAATAATTAAATAAGAAAATATTTATTAAAAACAATAATTTATTCAATTCTGCAAAATTTTATAATAGACATATCCAAAATGTATGATAAATTAACATTATTTACTCAAAATTCTATTTATCTTTCTTTTTAAGAATCACTAAAATTTATTTAATATGTTTAAATTGAGATATTTGTATTTTAATGAGTGCGAAGTAAATAAATTTCTTCTATATTTATTACCAAGTAATTTATATTTAAGCATCAAATAAAATACTTACATTTTTTATCATTTTTCAGAAAATATTAGTTGCAAATTAAATTTACATAATTAATCAAGTCTATTACTTTTTATTTTTGAAAAGTACGCAGATTTTTCCATTTTACAATACAAAATTTTCACAAATTAAAAAATTCACACCAGCCTGATTATTTGAGGAAAAATGGGTTGTGTAACAAAATAAAAAAGTATTAAAATATATGTAAGAAGTGTTAATAAATCATTAATCAATATTTTCATTCATGAACTAATTAAATATAAAATCTTTTCACTCTAGTTTCCTCTATTTAAAAGTAAAAAAAAAAAAATTTACAAAATATATTATTAAATCATCCATCAAACTAACCATAATTTACTACTTAAATATGCTATGCTATGCTTTTTTTACCATTTTTAGAATTGAAAGCAAGCTGATTTTTATGTTGAATCAGTAATAGTTAATTCATTTATTTTTAAAGAAAAAACTTTATAAATTTCAGTAATTAATTAATTAATCAATCAATTTATATTATTTAATAGATACTATTTAAATTAAGATATTTGTGAAAAAAGCTAATAAATCATTTATTTATGCATATATTTAGTTAGGCTTTTTTAAATAAATTCTATATGACTATGTAATCTACATCTTCTATTGCCGAATAATTGAATAATGCTAATACATTCTTTTTTTTATTGATGAAATATCATGAAACACTAATATGAGTTAAATTAGGATAAGATAAAGAAAATAAGATAATTAAACGCTACTTTTTTAGTAATCGGGCATAAATTTTCTGCAAATAATGTGTCATCAATATAATTTTACCTGTATCCAATATCAACTCATTTATTTATAAAATATGAAGTATTTTCTTAAATTTATTATGTAATAAACCAACTTTTGAAAAGCACTTTTTTAGTTTTGAATTCGAAATTAGTAACAAAAATAAGTAAATAATAATCATAAAGCATTAATTTCAAAGAAGTACGCTGTACAATGAGAATTATGCTAGGTTGGAATTTTTTGTCAAGCTAAATTATAAAATAAAGTAATTAATTTTGTGTTAGGAAAACTCTGATGAACGAAATGTAACAAAACTAATTTCAAAGAAAAAAATTGTAAAATTATTACTATTATTACAAATTAAATAGAATAGATAACTTAGAGCAATAATTTTGTATTTAATGATAGCTACCAAAGACTGTGAAATTACAAATAATAATAGGTAATTCTATCTCTCCTAAATCTAAATTAAAATTATTTTTGTGTTTTTTGTGTAAACTCTTTGATTTTTTGTTATTTTTAACTTTTATGTAACATTGTAAGTGTATATTTTGATGACTCTCTTTATGGTATAATTTTAAGAAAGGTTTAATTATTAAAAACTAAGAAAAATACAGCATCATTACAGGAATTTTTCTATTAATTAACTAATAGATAACAAAAAGCTGATTTTTTACTATGTTATCACCATCTAAAAATATTGAGCCTGTTTTTAAATATAATTATAAATTTAGTTAGCAATTAAGTATAGCACTAATTTCGAAAACAAAACAGATCAAAATCACTTAAAATATTCAAATTATGTAACGATGAGCATAAACAGAAAAGATATTTTATTTATTTTTTATTTTAAACAGCTACTATTTGGAATAATTCCACAAAAAAAACATTCATTTTTAATTAAATAAGCTTTAAAATAAGTAAAAATATAAAAAAAAAAAAAATTTTTTACAATTTTTTCTATTAAAAAATTAACCTAATCACTTATTTTATTTCTTATTAATATTGCAAAATACATTAATAATGGGTAGGTAAGTAGTCAGTTGATAAGTTGGTTAATCTGAAAAATTAAAAAACCAAAAATTTGATTGACAAATAAATTTTCTATCGATAATTGATCATTTTAAATAAAAATTTTAATTAAGATTGTGCTTTTTTTTTTTAAATGAGAAACTCAATTTAAAGAAATTTATAGTTCTCGTTATACTCCCCATTAAAATTATTTAGTAACATATTGTTTTTAGCAGTAGAGCGTTTATCAAATCAGATAGAATAATTTTATATTTGAAATTTTCTCTTTCTAACAAGTATAATTTTTAAATTTCTTAAGTTGTTTTTATGCAAATTAAGTTGAAAATCAAAATTTGGTAGTTTATAAATTTTTCAGAATTTTTTAATACTTATTAAACTAAGCACTGTTCATCTTAAAACTATGGAAATGTAAATAATATAAATTAGCTTTCACTATTTTGCAGGTTTGGTATATTTAAAAAAAATAAGATTTCATTATGATAATTAAAATAAGAGTGATAAAATTTGCTTCACTTTCATTTTTAAATGAATTTTTAGCATTTCCTTTTATAAATTTATTGATAAAGGCTTTATAAAGCCCTAGGAATGTGCGTGGTGATATTTTTAATCACTTTAATCAGATGAAATAGCAAATTTATTGATCGTTTAATCTTATAAAATAGCTACTACTAAGATATTTTTTGGTCTATTTATTAATATCTATGCTAAGCCATTAATTTTTTTATGGTTTTACAAAAATTAGCAGATAAGAATTTCTGGGTAAGAGTAATTTAATTATTACTAAATAGCCACATAAACTATGACTAAAATAAGATTTTAAATTTGTTTTTAATTTTGAAAATAGAAGGTATGACAGCAAAAGTACTTTGAGTAATAAAAATCAATATAAATATTTAATGAATGAATAGATAATATTATCAGTGTCATAAACGTCATTAAAAATATATTTATTAGATTTATTTTTAGAAAATCGATTGTAAATATTCAGATGTAATATTTTCTGCAAAATTAGGTGTAACTTAAGTACTTTCTTAGATAGCCATAAGAGTTGTAAGTAAAGAATAATATACCATCCTAATCTAAATTTAAAAATAATAAATGTCATCATTTTTCAACTTAAGATTTTTTATAATTTATCTTTCTTAAAAAACATTTCTTAACTATAAAAACTAATAATTAATTAATTATAAAAATAAATAATTTGAAAGAGTAAAAAAAAAAAATCAACATTTAATATGTTCACAAGAATATGTTTTAACTATTTTTCTTTTATCAAATATGTAAATGATAAATTTATTTTATTTGATTCCATAATTTATTTAATATTTCTAATTTATAAAAAATGGATTTTTATGTGCTAGTTGCAAAAATTATATTTTTACAATTTTTTTGTAAATAAAATATATTGTTAAATTTATTATGGTTTGATTTCACAATAAAATTTCATTTATTTTTAAAAAAGTATCAATCAATCTATCAATCTATTTATTGATATTTTTAATAAAAAACTTGCTTGTCTGTTTTACAGCTAAATATTTATTATTTTGTTAAATTTCAATTCGAGACAGTAAAATTTCATTGTCAATTTCATTTATCTTTCTTTAGTTATTTGAAATTTTATAAGCAATAAAATAAAAGCAATATTAATATTGAAGGAACTAATCAACAGAATAAAATTATATTAAAGATTAGAAGAATTGAAGGAAATGAATTTAGCGTAGCTCTAAACATAAAATACTTAAAACGGCGTTAATGAGCAAAAAGGCATTAATCAAGCATTCAATTAATAAATATAGAATTAAATGTATTAGTATCTAACTAGCGCTCAGAAGTAGTAATATATGCAATAATAATAGTAATAATAATAGCTTTAGATTTAATAGTAGATATCACCTCCTTAGCAATAAAATACATTTTAACACTAACAGATTCAACAGCAGTAAAGAAAATTAAACGAAAACTAAGTTTTGATAGAGTAATAATAGCCATAGTATTTAATTCAGTAATAAGATCTATAAAAACAGTAAGCATATTTTCAAAAAGCTGGTAACTAAGCTAGCCATTAATTATCTTAACAGTAAAATCAATAGTAAGCACAATTACTTATGGCCCAGCAGTAAGTGCCTATGATTTAAAAACAATATCACTAATCTAATTAAAATTTTTAGAACTCACCAGAAAAATTAAAGGCATAGTCTAGCCCCTAGCAAAATAGATAGTAGCAATATTAAAATATAGCTGTTGCAAGTCCAAACAGTTAAAATTAGATTATTCCTTCACACCACAAAAAACCTTCAAGCATGAATGAAAACATTTTACAAACTAAGTAAAATATTAGTGAGTAAAATTAATAAGCTGCTGTTCTAGCTGTTTTTAAACCAACCTAAGAAAGCCAATACAATTTTGTTTATTCAGTTCCTAAACTCATAGAACCAAATCCTTTAGATTGTGTTCTTGAAGCAGATAATGAATTGGGTGGGCTTTTCATTGGAAATTTAGATGCAGCTTTAAGTGTAGAAATTTTAAAGAAGAATAGAATTCGTGCTGTTCTGACTACATCTGTTGAGACTGGTTTTAGGTATGCAGAAGAATCAATCCATTTTCATGAATGTAAGTTTTTATTTCTATAATAAATTGCTACATACAACTTAAAGGAAATTGTAAATTTAAAAAAGGAATACAAAATAAATGAAAAATTATAAAGATTTTATTAAAAAAATTAAAAAGCTAGAATCAAATTTTTTCAAAAAAATTAGTTTAATGAATTATTTATATCAAATATATTTACTTTGTTTTTTAAATATGTTTAATTAAATACTAAATTTAATTAGGCCTACCTGCTCATGATAAGGAAGGATATGATATTACAGTTCATTTTGAAAAAGGTATCGAGTTTATTGAAAGGAATAGAAAATATACAAGTGTCTTAGTTCATTGTTTTGCTGGTGTTTCAAGGAGTGCTTCAATATGTATAGCATATTTAATGAAAAAAAATAGATGGAATTTAGAAAAATCTTTATGGCATCTGAAAAAATGCAGAAGGCTAGTCAATCCAAATACTGGTTTCATTAAGAAATTAACAGAGTATGAGTAATACCTTATTTCTAAAGGGCACTATAATCCCTAATCAAGTGTTTATAACAATAATAATAATATTCTAGATGGAAATGGACTTGATACACTAAGTGGCAATAATAATGCATTTGATTATGGAGGATTTTATTCATAGTAGCCAGGTTAGATTATAGCTTATAATATTGATAATTAATCTGAAATAACAAATTATTCTGACCCTAATTACATTTATATTTATTAATGTCAGCCAAACTAACAACAACAGCTGTAATAGTAGTAATATTAAAACTATTAGTAAAACTAATAAGTCGTATATACAGATTAAATGCAGTCTTAATTTTAACAAATTTCTCCTCAGCAACAATCAGTGAGTGCTTTATAGCAGCAATAATATTAGCTTTAGTAAAACAATGAAAATATAAAATAATAATAATAATAATATTAATTATAATAGTAGCAGCCAATCTAGTAGCAACCATTATCAGTAAAATAACAAGTTCAATAACTTAAAATGACTTAATATTAACAAAAATAGCAACAACAATAGTTTTCTGGATAAAAGTAAAATTCTTAATAGCAGCAAGAATAATAGCAATAACAATAACCTTAATAAGTGGGAATTTAAATTTTAGCAAATAATGAATAATTTTTACCAAACCAAAAGCAATATTAAGAGTAGATAGAAAATTAAAATTAAGTTTTATAACAAAAACAATAGTAAATGCAAGGATATTAAAACTAAAACTTAATTTACTAATAGCAACAGCAAAATTAAGCTTAATAGTAGTAATAGCAACCTTATTAGTAATAATCAATATTTTAATAGGTTCACAATAAGTAAGTTCTATACAAATAATGATAAAAGAATGGAAAGTTAAAATATATCATCACTCATACAAACATATACATGCCTTCTTCTAATAAAAAAAAAATAATCAATACTGAGTTTTAATACTAAATCAAAGTGACATAAAATAAATATTACAAGTTAGTTTATTCACTAAATAATTAATAAATAAATTATCTAAATTTAATAGAATAAAGAATTGAAGACTTATAATTAGTTATAAAATATTTTAATTACAACATGCACTTTTTTTGACAGATATGTTTTATTTATTTATAGAATAATATTAAATTTTAATTGTGTCAAAATATTTTTTTAAATATTATGAAAGAAATCTATCTATCTATCTAATTAATTATTTAATACTTTTGTTTCTTCAAATCCATCACAAATTTTATTAATGCATAATAATTTTTTGCGTATTTTTAAAGATACTACTTGAATATCATTCTTAAAAGTTAACAATGAAATTTATAAAAACAATTGCTATTTAAATAGAAATTAATTATTATAATTTGCGTGTTTTCTGTTTTTATAAAACTTATTAAACAATCAATCCAACAAAAATATATATTTTTGAATTAAAGTTACTTACTTTGTCATTAAATTATTCCAACTGATTATTTAAAATGGCTAGTAGAATTAAAGCTGAAGAAGGAGTTGATTCCATATTTTAATATTCAAGATAGTAGGTATACATAAATATGATGTTGAATGTTTATAATTAAACCTTTTTTTTATAAGGTACCTGAAACACCAGAAGAAATAAAATAATTTAGAAATTCATATCGCAAGCAATTAGGAAAATCATGTGTAAAAATATTCAAAGTTTAAAATTGATGACAAATTATATTATGAAAAAAATCAATTCAGATTCATCCAAAGTTAAGAGTTGATCCTAAAACTATGTAGCTGCCTTCAGTGTATGGAAAGCCTTAACCTCCTTCTGATCACGTAAATCTAAATTAAAATTTACTAAACTACTATAAATATTTCTCTATTCATTATATTAGTATGGTGATAATTTTCAAGACAAGTTTGTGGGTGTAGAAGATGTTGTTAATAATATTCGTGAACAAATTTACGCATCAAATAAAAAGTATACTAATTTTTTTAAAAGAATATGTATGCTCAATGAATTTAAACAATTAAATTAAAAAAAGTATGCCTTTAGGAAAAACTTTAGATCGTAAGTATGCTTACCCTGAGTAAGTTTAAAAATAGAATTTTAGATATGGTGCTACAACTAGAAAGGATGAAAAAGATGCTAAAGATTTGATTTACTCTTATGGAGAAGATGCAAAACAAAGTGAATAATAATATTAATCCAATAGACCTTTTTTGAAACCATTAAGCCAATTAGAAGCAGGAGAACAATACAATAGAAGATATGATACTAAAAACTTTAATCCAGATAGTAAATTTGGTGTTTCATCACTAATTAAAACGGATGAAATGAAAAAGGTTTTTTAAACTGAAGACAAGTAAGTTATTAAGCTTATTAGTTATTTTATTTAATTATCTACTCAAGTTAATTAATTTAGTATTTATATTCAAATAAACAATCAAGTAAATAAACAAAAACATTTTATTTTACAAACTCAAACATAATTAAGAAATTAAATGTTTTACTCAAAAGATTATTCTAAAATAAAACAAACTCCTTCATTATTTAATAAAATAATTCAATAAACTAATAGCAGTTTAATAGGAAATTTGCAGTTCAATCAAGATGAGAAGCTAATCATTTAATCAATTAAATATTTAATAATTTAATCAGTAAAATTTTTATTAGTAAGTATGTGATGGTGCAAATTATTTACTTATTGATTTATTGAGATTATTTAAATTAATGAAATTTAAAAGTTTTAATTAATATTTTTTGATAATTGCTTAATAAAAAACTGCTTGATTGGATTTTGAAATCATTTTATATTAAATTAATTGGTCAATCAACTTTTAAATAAAAATTAAATTTTTTCTTAATTTAGTTATGCTAGTACAAAGATTATTGATAGGAGATAAGAATTATATTAGAATGCAAATCACATTCACTTAGGAATGCCAAAATCTAGTTTTATATTTAAGGATACAGCTAAGAGAAATTTTTTAAGCTCCTCTACACCTAATTTGAATTTATAAAAAAATGGTGTAGCAGAGTGCCTTAAATTTAAAGATCTTACACTTTAAGATGTAATGTAATCAAACGTAGGTAGATCTATTCCAACTATAGGCGTAAAGAGTGTATCTTAGTTAGCTGACGGTAAGAAAGTATTTGGTATTCCTTCTATCCGTACGGATATTAGTCCTCCTCGCTTTTAATCTTTAACTAATAGATATGTAAAAAAAATTTAAAGCATTTTTTAAAAGAATTAATTTTAAATTTAATGTGTATTTAAAATATTAAAAATTAATTTTTTACATAGAATTATGGAAATGAATTAAGTGCAAGTTAATTATTAAATCCTTATTAGTATTCTGCATAGGGTTTAAAAGAGGAAGACTTTTCTAAGTTAAGACCAAGAGAAGAAGTATAAAAAACATATGCTTTAATTTATATTTATTCTTTCAAAAATTAAAATAAAGATAAGATAGCTTCTTAGTGCCATTGGTTATAATTATAAAATTGGAAAATTTCATGGAATTTTTTAGAGAGCATAAGAGATAGTAATTTAAATTTATTTAATTTGAGAAATTTCATAAAATTTATATTATTAATTAAATTAAAAGTAAGGAACTACAGAAATAGGCTAAGTAAGTTTAAAAAGCTTTTTGTCAGCCATGCAAGAGTTAGACTAAGTTAAATGATTTTAAGAATAATTAATTATTCAACATAAATTTATTTGTATTATTTTATACCCTTTCTAAGCAATGCAATTACACAATATATTAATTGTTGTTTGTTATTCGCATTTTTAAAAGTAAATTAAAAAATTTTTATGGATATTTTGTTAATTAAATTTGTAATAAATTTTTTTTCTTCAAGATTTTTATTGAATAAAATGTTTAGAAATGCAATCTCTCAAACAAAAATAAAAAGCATGACATAATTTAATAAAATATATTACCTCTTACTTTTCATATTTTGAAAATTTTTTCAATAGTTAAGTAAAATAGTACAGTAAAAATTAATGAAATCATGCAAATGATAGAAATAGAGAACTGCATAAACATTGAATTAAATATTAAATATCTAGTAAATGATGTAAATACAATATTTCGTGGTTTTTAACATTTGACGAAAAAAATTAGATTAATTCTAATAAAATTGAATAATTGCTTCATTTGATTGAAGATATTTAATAACATGATGAAATATAATTTCAAGTTTAGTTTTTTTTCTTTAATAACCAATTAATCCCTCAGAAATATATCTTTCATATGTAAATTTGTTAAAAAAACTATCAAAGATTCAATATATGAAATTTGTTAAATAGAATGTGCCAGTTTATATTTCTAAAAGCAAGTGAGATAAAATCATGAATATTGATCAACCAAAGAAATCACATTATCATATGAGTGAAAAAAATAAAAACTGGTAACATACTATTTTTATAATTAAGAAAAAATTTAATAAACATTACCAATTTTAGACAAAATTTAGAAAAAAAATTGCAAAGATTTTATTTTATTCTTAATGGAAAATTCAGAAAAAGCTTAAACAAGCAATCTTCAAAAGCAGCTTATTGAAAAAAAAGATGACATTTAGGAAAGTGATGATGATAATGATTAATCTGAAGCAATGGGTCAAATGAGATTCGATAGAGTTAATAGCGCTCCAGAATAAACTTAGGTAAATTTTACAGATGAAAATGAAGTGAAGGTAGAGATAATAGACGACGATCATTCTGATATTACAAATGCTTATCAATTATAAATTCATGCAAAAAAGAACCACCATGATACAAGTAGAGGAAAATAATTTAAATCTGTGAATCCTAATTGTGGAAGATAATTCAGAAGTATACTTAAATCTAGTAAACACAAGCATACTGATTCCTCTTTACTAGTTAGAGTAGATGCAAGTGGGAATGAAATCAAACCTAAAATAAAAGGAGGTGAAAAACCTTTGCATAAAATAACATTTCATGAATAAATTGAGGAAGTTAATGTTGTAGAGAATTGGAAATAATACAATACAGACGTAACTTCTGAGCCTGGTTGTGGCTGTAATCTAATTTGATATAATTTTAAAAAAATTGAAGAATATCTTAACAGATGCTTTTCCATTTTGATTTCCAAAATTATAGATTTGATTGCCTAAATAATCTCTCTAAGCTGTAAAAAAAAAAATAATAGAGTAAATATATAAACTCCATCATGATACTAAATAATTTAAGTACAGTTTTTAGTTATTAACGTTTTATCTAGTGAAAAAAAATATTAAAAGTTGAAATTTTATCAATCCATATTATAGAATAAAGCTCTTTCTTGCTCTACTTAAAATGATTGATTTGATAAAAATATAGATAAGGAATAAGTATTTATAAGAGTAAATTAGCAAAAGAGAAAAAGCGAAGTAATTTATTACAACATTAGTAATCCCAATTAGTATAAAATATAAATAAAAAAAAGAGAACATCTATCTATCTAACCATCCAATACATCCATCCATCTAAAAACAAATCTATTGATCTATTATTAAATTTATATACACCTATTAACTAAAAAAGTATTTATATTAAATTTTCACCAATTCATTTATTATTTATTTATTTCTTTCTTTCTATCTAACTATCTTTGTTTGTTTATTTGTTTGTTTTATTGGATAATCGAATGAATGAATAATTTATATTTATTGATTTTATTTGAGTTTTATTGCAATTAATTGTTAGCATAAAATATTTGAATATCTATTTTGATTATATTTTTAGTGTAAGTGAACAATTTTTTAATTAAATTTATTTTTCAAAAGTTAAAATTATTAATTTTTCTTTCTTTTTCAAATTTTTTATTACTTTTTGGCTTTTATCTGCATACAAGTAGATATTCCTATCATTTTAAATTTGTCTTTCGATACCTATGAGTAACAGTAATAATTCTAAATTTGTTTGATCAACATATGCAATCAAGTGTATTTCATATTTATCTATTATAAATACTTTCTTGTGATCAGTCTTGATAATTGATTAAATTTTAAAAGATTAGATTGTGTGTGTCTTTAACAATTTTTACTATATCTTGAGTAGATGTTCACCATGAATTTAAAAATATGAAAATTCTAGTAAAATGTAATCTATCAAGTTTTCATTTATTGCTTTTTTTATTTTTGATTAATTTGTTTGCTGTATCTTTAGCAAGATATTTTAATTAATTATTAGATTAATTGCGTTGAATATTATAATAATAATAAACACAATAATTTATTTAGAAAGTATTAACATAAAATGGATAAGTTTAATTTTTGTTCTAAAGTATAGAAAGAAGCTATTGAAAAGTATGTTGAAGAGCAATTTCACTCTAACATTCTTCCTGCTTTGATGGATTTTGTTAGAATTCCTAACCTCTCTCCTGCATTTGACCCCGAGTGGGAATCAAATGGAACTTTGTTAAAAGTAATATATATGATTAAAAATACAAAGCCTTATTATTATAAATACTTCATTAAAAGGCAGCAACTTTCCTTAAAGATTGGGTTTAGAAGTAGGATTTGAAAAATGCTACAGTAGAAGTAGTTTAAGAGTAAGGTTAGCCTCCTTTAGTTTTTATTGAAGTAGCAGCAACTGATTGTTCAAATAAAACTGTATTATTCTATGGTCATTATGATAAATAACCTCACTTCACTGGCTGGAAGGAAGGTACAGGTCCAATTACTCCTGCTATTATTGGAGACTGTCTATATGGAAGAGGTTGCTCTGATGATGGTTATGCTATTTTTGCATCAGTAAGTCTTTTAATTGTATTTTATTTACCAAAAATAATTAATTTAATTTAATAAAGGTTCTCTCTATTAAAGCTTGCTAAGTATTAGGGTATGGTCATCCTAAATGCGTTATAACTATTGAAGGTGAAGAAGAAACTGATAGTGCATATTATATGACATATTTAGATAAGCTTTCCCCAAGAATCGGAACACCAGATTTTGTTTTTTGTTTGGATAGCGGTTGCTCAGATTATAAAACTATGTGGCTAACAACATCCCTAAGAGGTATCCTCGAAGCTGATTTGACTGTTTAAGTTTTAACAGAAGGTGTTCACTCTGGAGGTAATTTATATTAGCGCATATAAAATGTATATTAATTAAAAATGTATTTTAACTATTATTAGATAGTAGCGGTATAGTTCCTACTCCCTTTAGAATTATTACTCAACTTCTTTCGAGAATAGAGAATATTGAAAATGGTAGAATTCATGACTCATTCTAGGTAAACATCCCACCTCACAGGTAAATAAATAAATAAAAGAATAAAGATGGAGTTTTATATAAAAATTATGATGATAAATTATTTTTATTCACAAATAAACAATTTAAGGATTATAATAATTGATTCTAGTATTATTCTCCAGTATGTTTACCTTAAGATTAGTAAATAAATGTAATAGAAACACAACAATAAATCTAAAAAATACTATTTTTGTTTAACTATTTAGAATTAATAAATTGAAAATTTTATTAGAATATTTTACTAGAAAATTTTTTATTGATTTAAAAACTAACACTATATTTTTATTAAAGATACGAAGAGGCTTACAGAGTTGCCGATATCAAATAAGAGAATGTATATAACAAATTCCCCTTCCACTCAAAAATGACTCCCACTACCACTAATCCTTTAGAAGCCTATTTAAATAGAACATGGAGAGCTTAATTGTCAGTTGTTGGTGCTGATGGTCTACCACCTGCTAAAACTGCAGGAAATGTTTTACTTCCTGTAAATACATTTAAGCTTTCTCTTCGTTTGCCTCCCACTTTAGATGCAGAAAAAGCTAAGCATGATATTAAAAGAATTCTTGAAGAAAACCCTCCTTATAACTCTCAAGTTATTGTAATTATTACAATTTTAATAATTCACATTATATCATTTAATTTAATTTATAGTGTAAAGTTCATGATTCTGCTGAAGGTTGGAGTGCTCCTAAACTTCATGAAGTACTTGATAAATCTATGAATGCAGCTTCATAAAACTTCTTTGGAAAATTGGTTGAGTGTTAAGGTGAAGGAGGTTCTATCCCTTTAATGAACGACTTAAAGAGAAAATATCCTAACATTTAATTCATTGTTACTGGTATTCTTGGACCATATTCTAATGCTCATGGTAATTTATAAAATTTAAAATAAGTTAGCTCATATTTTTTAATTCAATATATAAATAAAGGTCCTAATGAAATGCTTCACATTCCTTATACTAAGAAAATTATGTGCTGCGTTACTCAAATTTTAGCTGATACTTCTTCTAGTTTTTCTGTTTGATTTTAAAGATAGTTAATTATTTATTTTAACTCAAATATTTATATGTATGTTTAAATTAACATAGATTTTATTCTAGCAAATCATTTTATTTTTTAAGAAAAATATTACAATATAATTATAAAAATATGATCCAAACTATAAAGTTTTGAATTTTTGCATACAATAGATAATTCATTCTACTATTTAAGTGATATTATTTTTAAATTTTAAATGAAAAAAATAAAGTATGAAAACTTAATAAAAATTTTTATCTCAAATATAATTTTTTTATTAAAATAAACAACGAAATATTCTTATGATATGTTATTAGTGTATATTCGTTAACAGTTAATGGTTCATTTGTAATCTTTCTGAATGTGTTTTTTTTTATAAATTTTTTGAAGTGATAAATCAATTATTACAAATATTTTTTTATAAAATATAGAATTAAGAATTTTGAGAAAGACTAAGACAAACAAAAATATTTTAATATCTTTTTTAGAAATGACAACTTACTAAATTGTTTAAGTTCTAAAATTATAATTAACTAAAATATAGAAAATAAGTCTTGCCTTAAAAATAAATTGACTTAAAATATTAATAATAATTAGTGTAATATTTCAAATATTTATTTTAAAATAATAAATAGAATAAAATATGCGCATATATATATAGTTAGATATATAATTATTAATTTATAGATTTTATAAGTAAAATATTTTTCCATTTAAATATTTAGTTAGATGTTAATATTTTTTCACCACTCTGCAACTTTATAATTTCTTAAAAATACTGTGCTTATAGGTTTTTTTGTTTTGAATCCTTCAAATATTGGATCTACAACTCTCAAAGCACCATCAAGCTCATCTAAAGGAGTTGTTTTATAAACATTATCAAATAGAAAGCTCTTTGGAATCATGTCATTTGAAACCCAGCCTGTGTCAACACAAGTCATAAAAATGTTATATTCTTAAGAATATTAGGGTCCTGTTGTCCTAGTAAGCATATTCAATGATGCCTTAGACATATTATTGTGAGGATGGTATACTGGTTTATTTCTCATATGGAATTGTCCTTCAACTGAAGAAACGTTTACAATAAATTTGAATTCTTTTTGCTATTCAGGAGTAATTGTCATGCACTCTTTAAGCTTTTGACATAAAACAAAAGGAGCCCATGCATTAATTACTTAAGTTTCCATAAATTCAAATAAAGGCACTTCATCTAGTTTAGAGTTCCATGAATTTTTAGATGCAAGGTCTACTTGAATACCATTTGAGTCAACTACACCTTCAGGATAAAGTTTATCTTTTTCTGTTTTTTGCCCTTCTAAAACAGGTTTGACATTCATCAAAACAGATTCAGAAAAATGGCAAAATGCTAAATCTTAAGTTTATTGTATTTTAATTAACTATTTTTCATGATTATTTTATTGAAGTGAATCTACTGTTTATAGATCTTAATCAGCTGAGGAAACATTTTCTAGCTAAGTATTACTTAATTACTTTAGCTTATCTGCTTCGTACTGTTTAAGTTCTAAATCATATTGTAAAACTTTAATGTCTGAATCAGAATATTCTTTCAATGGTCTAGATTCAACATCAATTAAATATTTGAAATAAGATGCTTCTCTTTTTACACACTATGCAGCATTGTTTATTAGAATATCAAGCTTTCCAAATTTTTCTTTAAAAAAATCACAAAACTCAATGACTGAACTAATTTTTCTGAAATCTAAGCTATAAATAAATAATCTATCCTAAATTATAAAATGAATAATTAAATAAATAAAATGCATATCATTTATTTTATTACCTTAAATGAATCATAATCTGCCTCTTTTTTATATCTCTCCAGTGCATCTTTTGGAAAACGTGTGGTTACATGGACAGTGCAATTACTTCTAAGGAGCAATAAGGTAGTTAAATAACCAATTTTAATTCTACCACCTGTAACTATTGCAACTTTTCCTACTAAATCGTATTTTTATTCTGTTCTTTTATTATAGTTGAAATTTCCACAATCAAGACACATAGAATGATAATGTGGATGAACTTTTCTATATTGTTGCCTGCAAACATAGCATCTTTTAGGTTTATTTAAATGGAATAATGAACCGTCTTTTCTTAGCTATTATTCTTCTTAATCCATTGGTTCTTAATCTACTTTTTCAGATGTTTTAATTCTTTTAGAAATGTCACTTTCGATAAACTGATATTCTTCTTCTCCATCATCATCTTAAAACTCACCTTCCTAATTAAATCCATTACTTCTTTTTCCTAAATTAGTCTCTTATTTATATTCAATAGCCTTCTACTTTCCAAATTCAGAAAGCTATTTTAAAATATCTTGATTTTCTTTTTTCTTTTTCTAAGCAAGAGCTGTCTTCTCTAACATTTACCTATCTTGCTCTATTCTAACTTCCACTCCTTGTTATCTTCTTACTCTCTTTGCTCTATTTAGCAAAGTATTTGCCATTTATTTAATTTCAAAATATTTAGCAGGATCAACATTCTATTCATCAATTGAGTTTACAAGTTACTTTAACTGCTAAAAGCTGAGTACTTAATTTTGTTTTTCGTTTTGATTTCCTTAAGCTTCATTTTCATCAAAGCTTTCTCTATTATTTTGATCACCCTTATTCTCTAACTATCCTATATCCTGTGCACTCATTTTTTTTTTACTTTTTGAGAATCTTAAAAATAATAAATTGCAAAAAATATATATCTAATTAAAGTTTTTCAAAAAGGAAAATACTTAGACACTTTATTGAATCTTAGATTTTAAGTTTAGAAATAGCATTTTTAATTAAATTAGTAGTTTTCAATGGTTGATTTATGATGAATAGACACTTTATTGGTACTAAATAAAGTAAATATATGTAACCAAAAGTTTATTTTTTCTAATTCTATTTAGTTTTTATTTTTACAAAGACACAATAAATTAAAATTTTTTTACTTAAATTTAAAATATTATTTTATTAAATTATGTTGAAATTTGAAATTAATTATAAAATTTTTGTAAAAATAAAGGCAATATAATGACTATAGGTTTTAGTAAAAATAAAAAAAGATTGATTCTTTTTCACTTTGTAAAATCAACAAAAATTTAAAATATATTTAGGAGAAATTAATTTTAAGTTTTATCAAAAAATATTATTATTATACAAATATGGTAATCTTTCTCAGATTCTACTAAGTGAAGAGCTTTGCAAACAAATAAAATTTCTGATTTAAAGCACCACCAATAGCTTTAAGAGTCATTTCACATTAAACCATTTTTACTAAAGCCTTATTCAAATAAATTTTTAACTATGAAATAAACATGTTTTTTTAATATTTCTTAAAAAAGATTTAAAGAAATAATATAAATAAATATTAATAGAATCTAAATGTTATTTGGTCTAAAAAATGTTTAGAGATTATATTATATATTTCATCAATGTTTAATTAATATAAATTTATAACAGAATATTTATCTAACAAAGTAATATATTTTAAATGTCTTTAAATTATTATGTATTTTTAGTAAAAATAAATAATGTATTATGAATAAATATTTTTTTTATTAATATTTAAATAATTTATTTTTATTTATTTTGTTATAATATTAATTTTTTAGTAAAATATGATTATCAAAAAACTAGCATCAAAAATCGAATAAAGATTGACGCGTAAAAAAGATATTATTTTTAATTGCATATATCAAAGAATTAATAAGAATTGTTATCAAATGTCGTATTTAAGAACTTAAGATTAAGTTTAACAAATTAGAGAGTATGTAAACTCTTAATTCTCTTCAAATATTGTACCATCTATCATGGATTATATCAGAATCCCAAACTTATCACCTATGTATGATCTAGAATGGAATAAAAATGGTTTACTTATGAAAGTAAAAATTGATTATGAATATTCTAAGAATTAAGTTATAATCTATCTATTTTTATTTAGGCTGCTGAACACATTAAAGCATGGGTAAATGCTCAAGAATTAAAAGGTGCTTCAGTTTAAATTATTCAAGACGAAGGAAAACCTCCTCTCTTATTGATAGAAGTAAATCCAACAGATAACTCAGGAAAGTCCATACTTTTCTATGGACATTATGATAAGTAACCTCATTTCAGTGGCTGGATGGAAGGAACTGGCCCTACCACACCTGTTATAATTGACGGAAAACTTTACGGAAGAGGTGGGTCTGATGATGGATATTCAGTTTACGCTGCAGTAATTAAATTTTATCTCAAACATAATAATTGATTCTAATAAATCTAATTTAATTGAATATAAATTTTTTTTTGTTAAACAAACAAAGGTAACTTCTATTAAAGCTTGCTAATAGCTTGGATTCCCTCATCCTCGTTGCATAGTTACTATAGAAGGAGAAGAAGAAAGCGGAAGTTTCCATTACATGAACTATTTAGAAAAGCTTAAAGATAAGATTTAAACTCCTGATTATATTTTCTGCTTGGATAGCGGTTGTGGCACATATGATACTATGTGGTTAACAACTTGTCTAAGAGGAAATATTAAGGCAGAAATAACTGTAAAAGTTCTTAATGAAGGTGTTCACTCAGGAGGTAAAATCTATAATTAGCAATAAAATAATAATTAAATAATTTATGTAAATGTTCTTTAGATGCAAGCGGAGTAGTTCCTTCAGGATTTAGAATCTTGAGAAACCTTTTAGATAGATTAGAAGATTCTAAGAGTGGTTAAATTCATGAATTATTTTAAACAAATGTTCCTGCTCATAGGTTTTATTATATTTGATTTTATTGTGTAAAATGTTTTAATGTTAATAAAATAATTTAAACAGATATTCTTAAGCTTGTGATGTTGCAAAAGATTTATCAAAAGATATTTTCTTAAAATTCCCATATTCAAATAATACTAAATCAATGTCTTAAGATCCCCTTTAGGCTTATCTTAATAAGACTTGGAGACCTCAATTAGCAGTAGTTGGTGCTGATGGACTTCCTGCTTGTTAAACTGCAGGTAATGTTCTTTTACCAGAAACAAAAATTAGAATCTCATTAAGATTGCCTCCTAACTTAGATGCTGTTTAAGCAGGAAAAAATTTAAAAGAGTTGATTGAGTCCAATCCCCCTTATGATGCTACAGTTATTGTAAAATATCTATATAGATTTCTGAAATGAATTAATTAATTTTATTTAAAAAATAAAACTAGTGTGATATTTTAAGTTGTGCAAATGGATGGGATGCAAAAGAAACTCCTGAGCATTTAGCTAACTCTTTTAATTAATCATCCTTAAATTACTTTAACAAAGAAAGTCGTTTCCTAGCTGAAGGAGGCTCAATTCCTTTGATGAATAAACTCTAAGATAAATTTCCTAATATCAATTTTATTGTAACTGGTGTATTAGGTCCTCATTCTAATGCTCATGGTATTAAGAATATCTTTATTTATAATTTAAATTTTTTAATTATTTTCAATAGGACCAAATGAGATGCTCCATTTACAATTTACAGAAAATCTAATTTGCTGTATGAGTTAAATCGTTGCAGATACTTCTGCATATCACTCTTAATGAAAATTGCTTAAAATAACTAATTTTAATAAGTTTATTACTATATTTAGTTAATATTTTTATTTTGACTGAAAATAATAAGAAAATCTTTAAATTATTCTTAAATATTTTAACTAATAAATTTATTTTTTGAAATTATTATTTGACTTACTTTAAATATTCTTTAATTATATTTAAAATAAAATTGCACTTAAAAAATGGATATTTAGTAAATTAATTACAAGTAGAGTATATCAATGTAAATACTTCTAAATGTGAAATAAAAAAATAAGATAACATTAAACAAATCTTAGACCAATCCAATCATGATTATATACCATAAAGTTAATTGTAAGTATGTAAATAATTCAGAAAATTAAACCTTTACATATAAATTTAATAAAAATAAAATAAATATTTTTAATTATTGATTCTTAAAAGACAGATTAAGAAAATTATCATTCATATTTTATACAAAAATCAATTAAATTTTCTCTCATAAATATAAAATTTTTTAATAAATAAAATTATTTTTTTTATTTTTTAAATATTTTAAGACTACTGAGATAGAATAAATGTTAAAGTTTATTTTAAATTTAAAAAAATTTTTATCTATAAGAGCAATCAACTCAAAAAAAAATCTAATAAATTGTCGATATATGTATTAAATGTTTTTTATCAATTAATTCAAAATCTCAAAAAAATAAGTATAATTAATATTAATTATTTGCAAATAATTATTAAAAGTGTTATTTATATTTTTTTAAAATGAGCAATTAAGTAAGAGAAAATTCTTTTTTATAATATGAATAAAATAATTAAAATGATAAAAGAGAGGAAGAGAGATTAAAATAGATCCAAAATATTGTGAAAATAAACACTAAAGAATTAGATAGCTACCTTAAGCTAAACTTTTTTTAAATACATGGAAAAGACATAATTAAAATTAGTGAATCCTTAGAAGAATACTAAGGAATAATAAGGGATTCGATTAAGCAAGTATGATTGAATTAATTCAAATTTTGAAGGAGATTTCATCTTTAAAATTTAAAACATTTTATGATTTAAAAATAAATTTCAATTTTAAAACTAAAGAATTACAAAAGAGGATACATGATTTGGATAAATTTAAAGGGTTTAGTTTTTATTTTAATACACTTGATATCTAATTTAGACTATGCATTTTAAATTGACATATTCGATAAAATTTCAGAGATTAAATAGCTTCTTTTCAATAATTTTTGGGCTTCTGAAATTTAGGAGTTGGAAGAGTATTAAATTTTAAAATTGTGCTTAGTTATTTTAATATTTTAAAGGTAAGCAAGTTCTGTAAATGATATAATTATTGAATATGATAATTACAAGACGCTTCTTTAGGAATAATTTGAAGTAAATGTGCTTTAAAAATAGTATAATTACAGCTGTCTTTATTTGTATAAGATTTATACTGCAGTTGCGTTTTCAATGTAACTCAAATTAAGATTTTGGTATAAGTTCTACTATGTTTTAATTTTTTTATCAATTAAATAGGTAATATAAAAAATATGATATTAAAGAAAGGGGAAAGGTATTTGAGCTTGGTTTGAAGATTTTTTAATATATACAGATTAACAATTTAAATGAGTAATTTATTTTAGAAGAAAAAGATGAATTTAAGTGGGTCCATTGCTATTTTGAATTTCTCTCTAAATATTTTAAATTGCTTTAGACTTTGGATGGAAAATAACAAAAAGCGTTTGAGCTCATTAAAAGCTCATTTAAATAATTAGAAGTAATGAGTAAAATTTTGAATTAGGATTACTATTTAAAGATTAAAAAAAGGTTTTAGAAGTTTAAGTAGCAAATTGAAGCATAGATCAAAGATGATATGATAGAACATGCTTATTCAATACAGCATGATAGCTAAAATAAAAGCTATAGTCTATATTCTAATGAAATTTAAGTTGAGAATGACAAAAAAAACAATGATTTGGTAATAAACAAGGATTAATTTAACTAAAATGTACAAAATGACAATTAAAATAAAGGAGGAAACAATAAAAATATCAAGCTAACTCTAGAAAATATACAAAAGTATTCAAAGCAATAAGCGTTAAAAAAATTTTCTACCTTACCATAAAAATATTAATAGAACAACTCATTACAATAAAATAATATATGCTAAATAAATAAAATTGCATAGGAAAAAATAGCATACTAAAATGAGCAAAAACTTAAAACAGCATATTCAATTGGTTCAAAAGCAAATTTACAAACACATGTTAGCTTTTAGTAGCTAGGTATTGGTAGCCACTCTAAATCTTCTAACAAAATAAAAACTTAAGAGAATCTAGCAAATGTAACCTTCATGATAGCAGATATTGGAAAAAAAGTTATGACCAATTAAGTTTAGTTTGAAGGAGGAGCAGCAAATGAAGAGATAGAATAAAAAACACAAAATAATATTTTATAATAAATGGGATTTAATACAACAAACAAGTAAAAAGTCAGTAAATCTAATTCTCTTAAAGATTTATTGAATCAGATTCATGACATCCAAAACAATAAAAATGAGACAGCTAACCTAGATAGCCAAAGTGCTATAAAGCGCTCAAATAGCAAATTCGAAAGAATTATAGCTCCTAGTGGTGCTGGAAGCGAAATAAATAAAACGTTCAACCCTAATGAAACCATGAAAATAAATCTAAACACATAAGATTAATATTAAAGAAGTAATTTAGAACTTTCACCAACATCTTAAACTCACCAAAGTTAAGACTAAAAAAGATTATAAATAAATCTTTAGAGGATTTTTGATAATAATAACAATTAAAATATTTCTTCTGTTGGATTTAAAAGATAAACTTCAATTATGCAAGTAAAGTAATAATTTTATTCTAGATAAAATAGTATGGGATCATTAATTATTGATGATATTTAACACAACAAATCTTAAGATTAACATAATCACTAGAAGGATTAAGAAAGTATTTAAAATTAATATCAGACGCTTTCATTTTAGGTGTAAGGTAATGAGCAAGCGAATCTCTAAAATTATAATTAGGCAGGAGCCTTTACATTTGGATAGCTTAACATAAACAAAAACTTATTAAATAATAACAATTATATTGAAGATCCAACCCCTAAGATGAAATCAATGCAGTAATCGCTGCAAGGTTCTGAAAGAAAAAGAGAATTAAGTAATGAAACTAACTAAATTACTAGTAATAAAATAAAAAGAAATTTAAAATCAAGGTCACTACATAACAGCAGTGATCAATCGTTTCAAAAAAGTGCATTAAATAGATTAAATGAAAAAATTTTAAGTAGGACACTCTCAAATAAACAAAAATAATTTATTCCTAAAGGCATTTTCTCAAACAACGAGGAAAAAAATAAATATACAAGCATAGATGAAACTTTAAATTAACCAACTACAACTATGGGCTTATAAACTACTTAAAATACTATCCCGAACATTAATGATGATAAAAGCTTAAGTACTTATAGTACTTCTACAGATGTTGCTAAAATTTACAGGTCAGCAATTACTTCAATTCATTCTCAAGCTACATCTTAAAACACTTTCAAAGGAAAAAATAGGAATGTACAAAATCATCAAAAAAGCAGATCAATACACTATGCATTTGGTTCAACTTCAAATTACTCAAGTCAAATTAATTCTTAATCTGGTTTTAAGGTTGGTGTATTTTATGTGCCAAATAAATCATTTTAATATAATTATTTAATATAGCCATAAGTAAAAAACAATTTTGAAATTTAAAGATAATCTTCAAAGTCTTTTCATTAAAATTCTTAAATCGGTTAAAAGAGTTATTTAAATAGTTAATAATAAGCTCTACCAGCCGAAAATACTTCAGCTGTATTCCTATAAAGTGATTAGCAAAAGGATGCTTCAAATAATAATATTATGAACTAGCAAACAGCTTAAGACAAACCAAAAGAGCTTACTAAAGCACAGTAATAGCTAATTTAATAAATTAAATAAACTGAAGAAATTGTTAAAAGATAAAGGGAAGAAATGAAGAAAACAAATTAAAAACTAATTTAAGTCAACAATTTTACTTTAGAAATGAGCGATGACTCATATTTTAATTAGTTTATGCCATCGATTTCTAATATACATCACTATGAAAACAGCGATAGCAATAGAGTAGATGACTTTTCTTTAATCTAGATGAAACTAAACATACAAAATAATAATAATAATAATATTAATAAAGATCAATCAGATTAGGAATAAGTAAATTCCTAGAATGTATAAGCTGCTTCTATTCCTGTTTAGCAAATATCTACAATTAACAGCAATTAATAGCTTGATTAACATAACACTTCATAGTATTCTATATAATCACTACCTTTTAATTAAATTGACTTCTCTTAGAACTAAGTAAACAATCCTAATTAACTAGAAATTTAAACATCTTCTATCTTATCTCCTTATGAATAGCCAGTTTCCTCACTACCTCTTTTTAGAAGAGTGTCTTCTAATTTGGATATTTAATTAAAAGATAATGATAGAGAAAAAGTATACTCACTAAAAGATCTATAAGTCGTATAAGAATAAGCTGAGGAGAATTAGTAAAACAATATTCCTGCTTAAAAGATTAAAGACATTTAAAAATTAGATTCTTTATTTAGAAGGCAGTATAGTAGCAAAAGATTAACAAAGCTAAATAACTTGTAAAATAATATAGAGAAGAGTGATTAATAGAAATCATAGATGTCAGATAATGAAAAAGTTTAATAAGAAGATGCTAACTTGGCAGAAGGATAATTTTTAATTAAGGATTTTTTTAATGATAGCTCTAAGATAGCACCAAAGAATATTATGGATTCTTAGCAAAATGTTTCACCCTTAATTTTATTATAGCAAAGAAATACAGAGATAAAATTTATGGAAAGTCCAGCGATATCGTAAGCTGAATCAAATGAGACAAAACCATCAATTATAGTAAGAAATATGGAGGGAGATGTTATTGAAAAACATTCAAATTTATCTATATTTTAAAATGGTCCTGAGAACTAAGCAAGTAAGAAAAAACTGGTTGATAGGCAATATAGCTTAAAAGAAAATGATATAGCACTGGATTAAAGGCTCGGAGTATTTTAAAAGTATTTAAACAAAAAGAGTGAAGAGTAAAAGCCAAAAAGTTAGAAACAAATAAATAAAGGCTCTGAATAATAAATTCAATATTAAAAGTATTCATAAAATAAAATAACATCTTTAGAAAACATAGAAGATATATCATTAAATTATGAAGGACAAGAATCAATTCCAAATCCTATGATTGACAGCAGATAAAGTATTTAGGATATCATTGTAAAAAAGAAAGAACCTTTGAAGTTTCAATCTTTAAAGGAAGAGTAATTCTTAGAAGACCTTTAAACTCCTTAAGTTTAAAACTAAAATAATAAGTCTTAGAATAAACATTCTAACTACGATGATAATCAAAAAAGATTTACCTTTACTGAGGAGGAAAGAAATTAATAAGAATTAATTGGTAATAACATTAATCAAAGAGCACATGAAGATGCTATTTCTCCTATATTAATGAAATCTCAAACCAAAAATGACATTCAAACTATCTAAAATTATGATGAAATTATTAACCCAATCTAATCTACATCCATTCTTAATTAAGATTTTGATGATTCAAAATAAAAAATAAGTTAAAAAGACAATTCCTAAGAGAATCAAATTCTTTCATCATAAAAAATGAAGTATGATTAAATTTTTTTTCACAGTAAAAGCTTAGAATCTCATATTAGTGTGATTGAGCAATAAAAGCTCATTGATTAAGAGTAAAAACCTAAAAATGAAAAAATAGCTGATTCTCAAAGTAACTCAAGACCTTACATTTAACCGTTGCAGTTTAGAAGAGTCTTTAATAGGAATAACATAAGACATCAAAGCTAACAAAGTCCAAGTACTCACTACTAGGGCAGCGATTTATACATTTCCAAATAGTTTAAAAATAAAAAAAGAGCTAGTTTTATTCAATTTTTGCAAGAAGAGTAGAAAAAAGAGATTCTACAAAACAGAAATGAACCATCCGCTTAAGAAAATATAACATATTAAAGCAATATATAAGGTAGTTAATCAGGTGAATATAGCTATGATTCCTCACATAAGTATCCATTTTAAAGAAAAGTAACTAACGCTTCAAATAATAGTGAGTAAGTATATGGTATGGTTGATGGAAAATTAAAGATTCCTTTAGCACAAATGGATTATGATTTTGACAGATACTCAGAAATTTAAAGAGAATCTACACCTTATTCTAATATCAGAAACGAATAGTTGGCAAATATAAATGGTGTGGATGTAAATAGCAATAAGAATCTTTATAATACATAAACTAATACAACTTCAAATATCTATCAGTAAGAAGAAGTTAGTTCCTTTAATCATGGATTAAATACTATAATAGAGCAGCCATCGCAGCTTAGATTTGTAGGTGCTTAAATCTAAAATAAAATGCTAAATAACTTAGAGTTAGATTCAACCAACTTTACAAAATAAAAGATACAAAGTTTTTCTTAGCATTATAATTTTATACATCCTTAACACTTTTCTGACGCAGTTTAAAGCAGTCAAACATAATAGTAGATAATCATGACTTCACCCGCTTTAACAAGCAATAGTACAAACAGTATACCTAATTATAATATTTATAACACAAGCATTAATTTAAATGTCAATGATAGTAATATATTGAATCGTCTTTAAGCTCAAACAATAAGTTCTAAGCCTGGTAATACTAGCAGAGCCAAAGTAAATGAAAGCATAAGAAGACTTTCAATATAAAGTAATTAAATGCTTAGCTAACAGTAGATATCTCTAAGTTCTTTTAATGAAATCCTTAAAAAGGAAGAGAGTTTAAAAGGAAAACCTCATTTACAAATTCTTCTTGGATAGCTATAATTAGATAAAAGAAACTAAGAAATTTTACAATAGATTACTACTTAACCAAGACTAACAATTAAGAACATATTAGCTTCTATTGATACTAAAGAACCTGAGCCTATATAAAAAGCATAATCAGAGAAAAAAAAACTTCTAATGAGATCAAAGAGAAGTTATTCAAACATATCATAAGTAGGTAGAAAAGAATTAATTTAGGAAGAGTAAGAAGAGATAGAAAGTGATTAGGGACCATAGCCTGTTACCACAAATAATAGATAGGTGATACAAAGACAGCGGAGTCTTTTTTATAAATAGCAGCAAGAGTAATTAAATAAATTATCAAAAAATTAAGAAGATAGTTTGTAATCAAGTTAATTAAGTCAGACAGATCAAAAGCAAAGTTCATCTTAAACTTCAATAATACGAGGAAATAATAATCCTGAATAAAATGAATCTCTATCATCTTCTTAAGATGAATCAAAATATGGTGAAGCATAGAAAAAATTATTATCTGATGACTTAAAGCAGAGTCTATAACAAAAGGAAAACTAAAATTTTTAAGTTTTAAGAGATTTCAAAGAGAGAAGCAAAAAGAAAAAATCTTCTAGGTTTATGCAGTATAAATTAGAATCAAGCAGTGAAGTTATTGAAGATTAACCCTCAGTAAGTAAAAATTTAGAATTAACTGATTAACTTAGTGTTTCAAGTAATAATTTCTTAAATTTATTGATTACTTTTAATAATTTAAATAATACTTTTAAATTTTTTTAATTTTTATTTTTGATTTGAGACTAAAAAAAATTTAAAAGATTAAATCATTTTCATTAAAAATATTTTCTAAATTTTATAAATTTTAAATAAAAAAATCTAGGTGAAGAAAGAAGTGGATCTAATACTCCAGATTTTACTTAAAAAAATAAATAAATAAAAAAGTCTACATTTTCAGAGGCTCTCTAACTCGCTATTTAAGGCGATAAAAAACCTAGCTAAACTTAATAAAATTAAGAAGAAACTATTATTTTTTCTAGTGAAAAATCGCCAAGTTCTAGATTCCTTTATCAAGAAGATATTAATGAAATTGCTGTAAAAAAAAAATAGGATGAATTTATATTTAGATTTATTTTTAATTAAAAGGAAAGAGATTTTATAGAAAATATTCAGATTGAAGAAAATGAATATGAAAATGAAAATTAATTTGAACTTTTAAGGTAAAAATCTGTAAAAAAGTCATAAGTCATGAAAATTTAATTAGGAAAAGTAATAAATAAATATTTCTTTTTATTTTATTTATTGATTTATTTAAAATTTTAAAGAAATAGGATATTAGAATAAGAAAAACTTCTTAAGAAGAAGATATTTAATAGCCATTTTTACCAAATTTTAAATTTGTAAGATTTGTATCTGGAAAGCCTATGGTTATTAGTGTTATGTATTAAATTAAAAATATACCAAAAGCTATTCCAACATTAAAAAATGATCTTATGAATGGAAATAACGAGAATGATGGTTAAGCTAATGGCAGTGATTATAAATAAAAAGGAGAATAAGATTCTTTAAACAGAAGCATATCAATATCATAAAAATCTCTTCCTCAAGAATTTAAGTAAGTCAATAGGATAATAATGAAGTTAAATGACAATTAAATTTTTGCTAAGAAGGAGAGTGAAGATATATTTATAGCATAAATTGATTTGGAAATCGATTAAGAAGTGCAAAATAAATTCTAAGAGCTCTAAAAAAATAAGCTCAGCAGGAAAGAATCCTCAGCCTAAAATGATCTTAATTAATAGATAGATGATAAGGAATACAAAACTATATGGCCTTTATTTAATTTTGCATTTGAAATTTATTTAAAAAAACGATTGCCTAAAGTTTATACAATTCCTGACCCTCATAGCGATGACGAAAAAGAACTTGAAAAGAAAAATTCTTCTTCAATAAGCAAGTATTATTAAAGAATCGGAAAAAAGAAAATAAAAGATGTCATATCTTAGTATAAAATGTTTATTGAGAGACCTGAGAACACCTCTGATTTAGTAACTGAGCTAGATCTAAAAAATATTGGAAGTGTCAAAGATAAAATAAATCAGTTAATAAAGCATTATGGAAAAAGGATTAGGAAAGAAATGGGATATTCTTTTTACATTAGTGATTAAGATTAAACAAACTCTCTCGTCATGGTGTCACTTCGTAAATAGATTGATAAATCAAATAGGATATATTCTAATTTAGTTCCATTTTACACATGGGATCTTTCTAATCTTCAAAAAATGAAAGATAATTTATACATGGAAGAAAAAATAGATAAATAAGTTAAATTATAAACTTCTTGTTTAAAGGAACCATCTTATAGAAAGTAAATCAAAATAATTTGGTATATGTAAATTAAATATTTATTTTAATCTTAAATAAAATAAAAAAGGACAGAGAATTATATTATTTCAAGGCACATAAAATATTTGAGCTAAAGAATATTAAAAATTATATAATCACCACCTATTATATTTACATTCTTCAAAAAGGATGAATTGTAAAAACTTTATCAAATAACTGTTAAAATAAGTTTTAAGCCTGGATCAGAGAATATTAAAAACTCAACGTTTACTAATTTCTCGTTTTACATACTTGGAAAAAATATGAAAACATTAAGAAATTCTATATAGCCCTTAGATATTCATGTTGAAGAAATTATAGAAAACGACCCGTCATTCTCTTACATTTATAAAATTATCAGCAGGTATATTCATATAACAATATACAAATAAAGAAATTCTATTTAAATTTAAAATATTAATTGTTTGATTGATTTATAAACATTTGTTATGGAATTTTTATTGAAAATTTTTATTAATCCTAGGTTTGCTATATATGATAGAATTCCAAGATAATGGACAGAGTACATGATAAAGTATTTCGATAAATTTTTAATTTTTAGATCATCGGATAGGTATATGAGGTCGAATTATGATTATAAATTAGAAAGTATTTATCAAATCATGAAAAAATAATAGTAATTTGATAAAGAATATAGATTTATTGATTAAATTGAAAAGAAAAGTAAAATAAATAATTTAATTCTTAAAAACATTCTTTTCAAAGAGCAGCTAAACAGAGAAAACTTTATAACAATCTTTGATGAGAAATTTAATGAAGCTTATTCACAATATTCAAGTTAAATGAGATTTAATATCTTAGATATTGAAGAGATGGTAAATATTTTATTATTGAAATCATATTTTTTGAGATTTATTTTGATTTCATTAGCTTTTTGATGGTACAAAAGACTTAAAAGAGGTAGAAATAGAGTTCATAAAGTAAGTAAGCAAAAAATTTACAGGCCTCGAAAAGGCTGGTCCCAAAGTAGAAAATGTGACTCAAGAAGATATGATAGATAATTCCGCAAGTCATATCATTCAATAGTAAAAACTCACAAATTATTTGAAAAAAGAAATGGAGACGATTGTGAGAAGAATTACGGAGTAATTTAAAAAGAATTAAAAATCTGATATATTTTGCAATAAGAAAAGCTAAAGAGTAATTACTATGAATTTAAAAGAAAGCGGAAGAAAATTTTGGGTTTATTTATAAACTAATGGTTAAAATTTGGTTTTATTTGTTAAATGCTAAAATGATAGAGAAAATTACAAATATAAAATTAAAAATTGGAAGTAAAAGGAGTTAATTTTAAACATTTTTAAAACCAGATAGACTTAGCCTAATACTTGCTATTCAGCTTTAGATCAAAGAAATTATCATGCATATCACTAAGTTTATTAACAAATATAGCAGTAATCTAAATAAGATGAATACGTAGTGAGAAATGTCCAGTATTTGAGAGATTATTTAATTAAAAATTTTTTCTAGAGATAGATAACTTCATAAGGATTTAGATTAGTCCCTGCTAAATTTAATGAAAATAATTTAAAGAATAATTTAAATCTGGATAGCTTAAATACAGTGAAAGATCACTTGTTGCTTAGCTAAAAAGAGTTATTGAGATATTATTTAGAAATTACTTCATGCTTTGTTAGAAATATAAAGTCTTTAGGAAAAACTACAGTTATCATTAAAGCTTACAGACTAGGAAATGATATACAATCAAAACTTGATGGCTTATAGTGTTTATTTTTATTCAGTCTAATCCCTTATGAATCAAGGACAAAAATATTTAAATTTGTTATGAATTATTTAGATGTTGTGAAACTAAACTAAAAAATAGGCTAGCAAATTTTAAACAATTTTGATTTAAATTCAATCAGCAAGCTAATTGACTTTATTATTAGCTCATTCTCAGTGTTGAAGACTTATATAGGTTCAATACCGATATTTTCATATAGTAAATAGTATTTTTTTAATTTTTCATTAAAATTTATTATTTTAAATTATCCAGTTGAAAAGGAGTAAATAGTTGGCAATGAAAGATAAGTTTATTACTCAATTGTCAAAAAGGATTCTATAAGGCTCCACAAAGTTTAAAAGCTTTATCCTTAGCTGAGTGCCAAAGATTTATTTAAAAAGGTGTATAACATAAATAGTAGTTTTAGGAACTCTAATTCTAATTTCAATAATCGAAGAAGAAGTGATCAAATTAAGGTTGGAACTATGAAATTTCGTTACTTCTAAAACAAATTTTATAAAGACGAATACGAATATTCCAAACACAATAAAAATAATTCATTTTTAGAGGATTCTTCCTTTTCTATCAGAATAATTTTCTAACAGCCAAAATTATTTGGAACTGACTGGGGACTTGTTACTATATTAAAAGTATTTTTATTAGTAAAAATTTTTACTTTGTTGATTTAAAATGTACTTTTAAAAACTAAGGATATCTAAGCTTAGCAGTGGAGCATTAAAATTTACATTCCTAAAACATCTAGAACATTAAACTGCAAAATTTCCAGCTCCAATTTTGAAAGGTGCAGTTCAGAATTTATAATGTAGTGCATTACTAATTAGCTTATGTTTTTTAATGATAATCCGAGGTTTTAGCCATTTAAGAACTTTATAGATTTTGAGAAAAGAATGAAAGCCCGCTTTTATAGTATGGGAAGTAATAATTCAGCTTTGAGTACAATTATAAACCCTATCATTAAGAAAAGTAAATTTATTTGAAATTTGATGTAGTTTTTGTTTATTTACTTAACTAATTAAATAATTAGATTTTTGTTTATTACCAAACCCAGCGAATAAGTTTAAGTTGCTTGTATAAAAATACAAGCAGATCTTACTCGAAAATTCTTAACCTAAATATGCCGATATTTCTAAATTAAATTCTGTGAAAAAAATTTATAAGATAAATAAGTTCTTTGATTTAACAAAGAAGATGGATGATAGCTTTTAAATGCATTTATATGATTACAGGTAACTATTTTTATAAAGATTTATCGAAATCTGGATTTGGTAGATGATGTTGAATAAATGCCACTTTCGTATAAATCACTAAAATCTTGATTTATATATGCATTTTGGAAGTATAAAGCTTTCTATTAATGAACTAGTTTTGCATAGCTAGTATAAAATTAATGAGACTAATGAATTCTAAACAGAAATTTATATCGATTTAATTAAAGGTTTTCATAGCCTCTAAAGATAAAAGCCACCTAAAGTAATAATAAATAATTTAACTTTGCCCATAAATAAATAAATAAATAATTTTTTATTTTAAAATAAGGATGAAGATCGAAAAGAATTTACAAACACAAGAAAAGCTTTAGTTGATCATTATTTTAATAATATGGACTACCTTGCTCAAGAATCAACTTCTAAATTCAATTTCCATTTAATTAATTACTCTATACGTACTTAAGCAACAAAGGTTTTTGATATAAATCTACGTGAAATATTAAATTTGTATATTGCTGAAGGTTTTTCAAAATTGCACACTGGATATACAAGTTCAAAAGTTACTTATAATGATTTAAGAGAGCTCTGCAGCTTTATAATTTTTAAAATTAGAACCTAAAACTTCTTAGATCTAGCCATTAATGAAAATGTTACTGTTAGAGCGAAATAAATCAGTGTAGAAAAGAAAAACACAGAAAAATAGACCTCATAATCACCAAGGAGAACTGGTTTAAATACAGAATAAAAAAATGTTCCAAGAGTTAGTATAATTAGTAACATTATGAATAATCCAAAAAATAAAAATAATTTTATCGTCAATGAGAAAAAGAAGTCACTTTTTGCTGGAAGCAATGATAAAAGCAGCTTTAGTTCTTAATCATCTAATAGTCAACATAGAAAATCAATAGTTGTTCGCCACAGATAAAGTATTTTTGATCCAAACCAAAGAAAAGTAAATTTCAGTGTAGAAAGTAACAACGAAGACGTAAAGTCTCCAGGTGGATAAATTTTAGGTGGAATTAAAAGAGTCGATAGCGATATGTCAAAATTTAGTAATTTAAACAAAAGAAATTCAATTGCTCCTTCATTTAAATCAGATTCAGAATATTATTTTAATATGCATACAATAAATTAAAATAGTACAGATTTGGATGATTCAAGATTATCTGAAAAATCTTCAATTTTTATTTACGACAGCATAGTTGATATTAAAAATAGAATAATGATTAGAACTTATTTTTATACGAACGATGAAACCTTCGTCATTAAAATTTTTTAGTGTGGTTCTGGTTTTGCTTTTACTAGATTCTTAAATATTAGTTATTTTGCTAAAAAGGATGGTTTCTTTTTATAGTACCTTAAAGCTGAGCTTTATGAGGAAATAATCAAACGAGCTACAAGAACGATTAAGCCTAAAATGTACGTTTATTTCTGCATTTAGCATAAAATAACTTTTAACCAAAATATTATACTATCATGAAATTTAATTTTTTTATTTCAAAGGAATTAAAAATTAGTTAAACAAGTGATTTAAATAAAAATGTAAATATTTGATTTTATTTAAATTAACTTAAGAAATTAAACTAATTAAAACAAATAATTTACATTATTTTTTAAATATTTATATTGTTTTTATTTAAATAAAACTAACTTTTATTAAAAATAAATTTAGTTTTTTACAGTTAAATTTAGTAATGTTGCTAATTTTATAGTATTTAAACTAAAATTTATCCTTTTAGTTACTACTTTAGTTTGCTATGTATTGGATTTATTTTAATCTACTTCTTTTATTTGTGAATTTTGCAGTTACCAATCATTAAAAATGGCAGTTTACTATAAATTTTATAAATATTCTAAATAAATTTTGTATAATCAATTTAAAATATATTTATTCCTTTTCTTATTTCCTCACTATAGTTAATCAATAAACATTATTATTTTTATATTCAAAATCAATATTTTCTAAAGAATCGTGCTGGTATTCTACTAAACGAGGTAGTTTACTCTTAAATTTCTACATTAAATAGTAATATCTAATATCTGCAAGTTCAAGTTATTCTCTAGTTTAAAAAATAAAGATATATTTTAATTTTAAAGGTAAAAATATTTATTACGTTAAAAAAAATGCTAAAAAGCGTATTTTTTTTAGTTTTAATATAGACTTCTATAGTTAATTCAAAGAGACAGAGAAATCAATATAACACCTACTATAATGATTTATTTTTAAAAAAATAATTTAATTTTTAATTAAGAAATTATTATACGTGATATCTAATGTTAGAGATTGTAAATTTTTACACATTTCTAAAGCTTCTCCTAGCTATTTAAAGTCTTATATATTATTGCCACTAGATATTAAAAGACGGTAATTAATTTTATTAATGTCAATTATTTTACTATAAGTCTAAAGTTAAGTCTTTCAAATGTGCACAATCTGAAATACTTTATACTAGTATCTCTATGTTCAAACTTTGCTGCAGACCACAATCTCTTTTTATATAATCAATAAATTAAGAATATATTTAAATACTATAGCTTACACAAATCCTAGTGATAACATCTGTAATTTGGTTAATTTTTTAATTAGGAGTCCATATTATAGTAGATTATAATCATCTATATCTAATAAACTAAAATATTATTTAAAAATCATTTATTGAAAAAAGAAGAAATTGATTGTACTTATTTAATATTTCGAGATTTTAAATATTAGGACATTTAGATATATCTGTTAGCATCATTAGTAGTGACTATTAATCGTAATTATTATATCTAATTTCAAAATATTAATATGACAAAGCTTTAAGTTTTATAAATTCTTACCTTAGATCTGCTGATAATATTCTTAAATTTTAAAAATTTTCTAGGCCATTGAATAAATTTTCAATTTCTTATTTAGACAAACAACAATTGCTAATTAATCATCATTTTAATAAATTTATGTTATAGTAAAATAAAATAAAATTACTTTAATTTCAATTAAATTTTTTATAAAAAAGAGCATTTCATTATGGACTGACTTAATTCTATGACATTTTTTTATAGTGACTTGTTGCTTTTTTAGTTGATTAAAATTAAAAGAGATTTTAATTATTTTAATGGTTATATTATTAATAATCAATAAATTACTGGCTAAAATCTAGCTTAAATTCTTCTATGTTTTCAAAATTTTGCATGAATTGCACAAATTTGTTTAGCTCCATAAAATTTATTGCTTAAAATCTATTTGAAAAAAATATTTTTTTTGTAATTTGAGAAAGAAATTTACTGTTGAAAAATCTTTATAGATTTAAGATTTTTGCATTTAGGAATCAACAATTACAGTTTGTTTATTTAGTTGTTGCTAATTTCAATTAAAATTATAAAAGTAAATTTAAAATAAAATTAAATTAAATACCATTGTACTTTGATTTATTGAATTTAACTAAATTTAATGTCACTCTTTTCATCTATCATCTTACTTATCTCTTAAAATTATTTACTTAATTAACCTTGGCCTTCAGAATCTATATCTTTTGCTTAAATTTAAAGGATTTTGCTTATTTAAATAAGTAAATAAATATATAAATATATATATATTACTTTTGAAAAATATATAAAATAGATCTTAGCTTTAGTCATTTTGTATAACATTTTTGTCTCCAAAATTTATTTTATTTTATTCATTATTGATTTATTAATTTTATAGATTTTATTTTGAATTCACTTTAACTTTAAATCCTTCTTATTTTTAAATTATCTTTTACTTATTTTGTGTGTTTTTTATGTAATTCTTTTTCTCATTATTCTTTGGATTTTCAAAGTTATTAATTTAATGTACAATACTAGGTTGTTTTTGTATCATATCAGTTACACTTTTTTTAATACCAATTTGTTAATGAAGAGTTTTAGACATTCCTATTTATGTTTTATTTTTTCCTTAATTCATTTAGCCTAAGCTATTGCTTGTTTAATTTTTTTTCACTTTTTGTTAATTATTTTTCTAATTAAGAATTATAAACTTAATTCTTAATTTTTTGCTTTTGTCATTTGATTTAAAACGCATTTACATCTAAATACACTTAGTAAATATAAATGTAACTATAAATTCTTATTTCTATATCAATCTACTAGTAATTTAAAATAATTAATGTTAATAAATATTTTAAAGAATACACAACAAATAAAATTGATTTAATTCTCAAATTTTTGATTATTTACAATAATAAAATTTAAATGAGTGTAACATATTTTAATTTTTTCATTTTAATTAAAAATCATTTTAGAAATTATAAAAATAAATTTTAATTAAATTTCGATGATTTCGAAACATGGTATTTTATCAATTAAAAATAATCAATTTTTACTAATATTTCAATTTACAATATATAATTAACTGATTTTAAATAAACTATAATTAAATACTTTGTTTATTTTTGATTTAAATTTAAGTTATTTTTGCACTTTTTAATGTAAAATATTTTAACACTATGAAATTCAAAACTTACTTTCCATAAAATCTGGTGTAATTAAATTTCCTAATCCTTCTGAATCATCAGTATCTTTTTCACTGATATCATACTTTTCTGGCAATAATGAATATTCTTAATCTAATTTTACGTAGTTTTATTGGTGATCGTTTTTTTCTTCTAATTGTAAAGAAACATTCGTAATTAGGGCAATTATGTTTACAATCATAGGATAGATGTAGATAGGTTATGATTCAAGCATAGTAAATAGGAACTATGAAAAACAGAATCCAATATTTTAAATAAAAATAATAGCTTAAAATATAAAGACAGAACCACCAAATCTTTTTGAGGCAATTATTGACATTAGATTTTCAAATAATCCATCACTAAAACCCCAACTTGCTCCAATTAGAAAACAAAAAAAGAAGTTATGAGAAATTAGCCCTATAAATGAAAGCATAATAGCAATTAGCGAAACTAGAGAACTGAATGACGCTAGCTTATTTGGAGATATTTTATCACCGAACTTGTGTGAAACAATTCCAGATAAAACTTCAAAGAAACCAAGACACACACACACCAAGCTCAACTTTTAACTCTCTAAATCTTTTTTTATTTATTCTACTCCAATCGAATCTTCAACTAACTCAGATAAAAAACCAGAACAAAAGCTCATAATAACTCCAGAAAAGCATGTAAAAATCATCAAAGATCTCGTTTCTTTAGATACTATTAGTTTAAATATTTTCTAAATCTATTGCTTCTTTGATAAATCCTTTTCAGATCTTAGATTGCTAATTTAATTGTTTTCATTTTATTTATTGGTTGGCTGAGGTATAAATGTAAAGAATATTGTTGCAAGAATTCCTAAAGAGCTAGTCACTATAAAATAGTCAAGGGGTTTCCTAAAGTTAATTATTATTGCGCTCATTATACAACTTATGATATTATTAACTAAAAATATAGACCAGAACAAACCGTATAATGATCCTTTATGCTAAGGTATCTAAGAACTGAGTTAATCAATGTAAACTCCTTAAGCTACCCATATAGTAGATGCAGACATACCGCAAAAGGCTGAAAAAATAAAAGTAATTGAGTATATAAGCTTGTTGGAGCAAATACCAGTTTTTTCTTCTTGCTTACACATTGTAACCCATATCCCACTAATATTCAAGAGAGTGTATCCAATACTGCTTAAAGAAAATATTGTTTTGTAGGAATATTTTTTGATGATCCTATTTACAAAAAGTGTAGAAATAGCAAAAGAAAAATATAAGAATATCAAAGATGTGAATCCAAGCTATTCGTATCCTTATTCCTTAAATAGTACTCCAATTATATTTTAAGTAGAGCTATAGGCTGTGAAGAGTATTAAAAAGGAGATGCTTAAGTAGATAACTTTAAATTTTGCCTATGAATAGCTTTACTAGTCTTAATTCTAAATCATCTTTTCTAAACTAAATAAATAAATAAAAGGCTTTTTTTATAATGCTAATTAGTAATAATTGATTTAAATCAGATAATATTTCTTTTAATTGATTAATTAATAATAACTAAAATATCTTTTAAAGGTTTAATTTAATATCAAAAATAATCGTTTTTAATTAGAAATCGATCAAAAATCAGTAAAACGTTAATTTTAAAATATAATAATAAACAAACAAATACATTATTAGAAATTAATTTAATAAGGGAAAAATATTTTTTTGAAATCAATTTTGAAGTAAATAAATTTGCTTTGAAATCAGGAAAAGATTAAATATATAAAAATGAATGAACTAAAGATAAAACTTAAATAAAGTTTATTTTATTTAATTTATTTGGAAAATATTTTTTTTTAAAATAAAAATTTGATAAAATGATAAAATAAATTTAAAACTTCAAATTAATTTCAAAATTTAGATTTTTTTATTCAATTTTTATTTCAATTTTATAAATTTCGATTACTTCTAAACACAAAAATTTTTATTTTTCTTAAATAATATCAAATCTTAATTTTTATATAAAGATCAAAGAAAATATTAAATTTAAAGAATGGTTAACAGCAGAACCTATTGAGATATGAGTTCATTTCGACTTATTTGGAAAATCATTTTTTTAAAAAATTAAAATTTAACAAAATCATAAAAAATACTTTAAATTAACTTGTAAAATTTAACTTTCTTTATTAATATTATTATAATTTGAGCTTCCTAAATTTCTTTAAACTCAAAAATTTCAAATTGTTTGTTTTCTTAATTAGCATTAAATCTGATATTTTATATTCAAATACTAAGAAAAAATTAAATTTAAATAATGATAAGCAGTTGAATTTCTCAAGATTTAGAGTGATGCTTAATCAATAAATTTCATTAAAATTTATTGTTAAAAATATTTAATTTAAATACATTCTGGAAAATTTACTTAAAATGGAGATGATGAAAGGAGGATGTTTTTAAAAAATTCTTGATTTTAAAAGAGTGATTTTGCATAAGACTTAGTAAAGCACTGCTTCAGAATAAACGATTTAAAAAAATAGAGGGACATCAGAAATATACAGGAGTAAGGCTATGATTAAATAAAAGTAATATAATAATTAATGTAAAGTAAGATTAAAATATCCTACAAAAGTGAAAATATTATTTACTAAAAATACTAACTTAGAGTGAATAGTAAAAATAGATAAAACAATCAATTAAAATTCTATCTATCAATCTATACCTAGATAGTCAGATTTATGAAAATTTCAAAGAAGCTTTTTTCTAATTATTTTAATGATGTTATTTTAATGATTTATAATCTTAGCAAGTGATTAATTAATTGTTAGACCTGTAATTAAAATTCCATAAAAATAAATATAGTGATAGAAAGACTCTTAAAATAATAATAAGCAGAAAAGAAAAAAATAAATCTTTAAAGTGTACTAAAATATAAGAGTTTGATTCAAAAACAAATATGCCAAAAATGGGCAATCCTTTCAATTTATTAACACTACAATTTCAGACAAAAGAATTGCAAGATAGTTTTGAGCACTACTAACAAAAAAAATATTCTTATGGACATCTTCAATTACTCATATCCTTTATTATTTAACTTATTATTTGTGGTATACTTTTCATAGCTTCTAATTTCAGCTACTCAATCGTACCATTAGTTATTTTGAATTTGATATCTACTGTGCTCCAAGCAGCGCTAAGCTAATACCGCTTTTACTTGAATCAAGCTGTATTTATTATATCTTCGGGATCAGTGTTAGTTACATTAATACTTCTCTCAACATCATAATATAGTGAGAGTATCACTAGTAATTATAAATAAGATTTGTATTTTATAGGGGGTTTGCTTTAATTATTAGTTAACTGCTTTTTTACCTCTTAATGGACTATAAAAATTATATTTATAATAGTAAATGCTATTCTTTTAAATATATTTTACGATTTAGAAATAATAGCATGTGTGATATCAGGTTTGATAATTTTAGGATATGCTTTAAATTTATATAATCAAGAAAAAGATAGTCGGATATAGTTCCTTATATTATAGTAAAAGAGTAAAAGTTTGATAAATTGGGAAAAGTTTCTTGATACCAGCTACTAAGACCCAGTATTTGTAATTAATATTGCGCAACCATTATAACATTCCATGACAAATGCTAAATAAAGACCTAGCATAGACAAATTAAATACTAAAAATTAGAATTAAGAAATAATAGATAAAGAAGAGAAAGACCATAGTAAGAGATAAGATTAAATTTAAGATTTTTCTAATAATAAACAGATCAAAGGTTATAGCGTTGATATGCTACAAGCCCACTAAAGAAACTAAGAAATACCAGGCATGCCCTCTTAAATAAGTAGAAACTTTGATTTTGAGTCTGAAAGATCAGAAAAGAAATTCTTTTAAAATTCTTTTAAAAACAAACTAAATTTGTAGTTTTAGCACCCAGAAGAAGCAGCAGCTGGAAGTGATATTTAGGGAGTTTTGAAAAGCGAAAAAATAGTTGGTAATATGGATAATCAATAATCTAGATATAACAAATATTCTCAAAGTAATTTAGACTCTCGAAAAATTTCATCGGATGAGGATGATCCTCTCCCTTTGAAGTTTTAAAATTTAGCCTGTTAAAAAGAATTTTATTAAAAAGTTAATTAAACTGACTACCTTTTACAAGAAATGTAAAGAATTACTGTTCATATACCGATTGAGCAAGCGTTAGAGCTTTAATTCTCTTAAGAGCTACCTTAATAAAATTAAGATAAGCATAAGTAGACAGCAAATTTGCAATTTTTTTATGGCAAGGGCATGAATAATATAAATTCTTTCATGTTTTCTAATAATTAATCTAACAGTTCTAATCAAATAGCAAGTAGTGGTCGCCTTCAAGAGCATGATTATAGAAATCCAAAAAAATTTTTTAAATCGTCATTAACTGAATTTCTTCATAAAAAAATTTAGCAAAATAAAATATAAAAGAAATGCTTAAATTCGAATTTGCAATTTTTTGATGAAATGGGTGAAGATTCAGATTTTTTCGAAGTTAGCGAAATTATTTAGTTTGAAAACTGTGAGAGGCAAGTGAACAACGGCTTTGGATATTAAATAAAATATTACAATATACACCTTTATGAGGGTATATTTAAAGGAGTCCCATCAATAATTGGAGTAATGAAAGATATCACTGAATAGTAAAGATTTTTCTAATAAAGGTTTAGGGAATTGTAAAAAGAGAAGTTAATTCAATCTCTGGTGCATGAAATTAATCCTCCTCTAAACAAGCTCATGAATTGTGTAGGTAAAACAGAGTTAACTTTTCATTTTTTAAAAGATAATTTTTGTATACTTTACTGGCACTATAAATAAGTAACTCCGTTATGTATAAATTTTTCTCTTTATGAGAATTTTAGAAAAGCAAATTTAGATGCATGCATGCATGCATTAACACCTTAATTTGAATAAAGAGATTAATAGATTGATATTACTTAACAAAAATAACATATTTATTTAGGTATTGGTAAGATAATGAACAAAGAAATAAAAAGGTTAATTTTACAATGAAAAATAAATAAATGGCACTCACTTTGTAAATTTGTGAAAAAATTTGAAATTTCTTGATGAGTGATATTAGATAATTATTTTTAAGAGAAATCATAAAAAATTAAATTGTGAAAAATCATAATGTAAAATAAATTTAGTTATAGTAAGATTTCAAATAAAAATTTTTTTGGGATAGAACTAGAACATTCATTAGCATTATTTTAACTTAATAATTTTCTTCTCTCTATTTTACATTTTGCAATTTTTCAAAAATGATAAGCAATTAAATATAAGTGTTGTTCAAATTATTTAATGTAAAAGATTTTTTATCTTTCATAAATATTCTCCAATTAATTCCTCATATATTTTTATACTCAAATTCTTTAAATTTTTTCCTAAATTTACACATTTCAGTGAGTTACAGTATTACATTATACTAAGTACCTATTTTAAGGGCTAATACAGCTTGTAAATCTAAATGAGTTTACTAAAATATTTTTAAATATTTTAAATGCACAAAAATTGAAGCTAAAAATATTTTCTTATCAAATGCTCAATAAAAAATTTAGTATATCTATTTTTTTCATAGAGCGTTATAAATTTGAACTAAAATAAGACTGTCTTGTTTTAAATTAAATATTCTAAAATATTTTTATCTTTCTAGACATATTTTATTGTTTGTTAAATATAAATTATTTTACAAAAGATGCATTAAATAAAGAAGAAATAGATCGTGATCATGCTACATATGTTGCCAAATAGAATTGTATGCAAGTCAATTTTATTGTCAATGATATTATAGACTATTTCAGGATAATAAATTCGTAACTTGATATTAAAAAAAATTGGTTTACTGTGAATTAGTTACAAAATGATATATCATTGATATTTGAAGAATAGATGAAAGAAAGATGCATCAATTTTGAATTCTGCAGCTTGATTGATCAATAAGAAAAAATAAATTCTGATTTTTTCAAATTAAAATAGATTATTGTTAATCTTATTTCTTTGTCACTTAAATATACCACAGAAGGAAATATTAAAATATATATGAGTTATTACGACACCAAGAAAGAAACAATAGAATTCATAATCTAGCACACAGAATCTTTCTTGCCTAAGGAGATTATTAAGCAGCTCAGATAGAGTTTCTAAATCTTCGATAATAAATACGATGACTTTACTTCAGGTATTTATTTGTTGTTTATTAATCATATATTATTTTAATTTTTCTCTTGTACCAGCTTACAGAAGACTTTATTATATAATTCCTAAATCAGATCATTTAATTGATTAATTTTAGATTTAGCTTTAATATTTGAAATAATCACTTTTATATAATTTTTTAGGTAAAAACCTTTAGTTACTACTATGCTAAGGTTTAGTTGAGAGATTAGGACCTTCTCAGTTTTTTGTCAAATAGGATGACGGTAATGTCGAAATACGGTTTAAAATATATTCAAACTACTCACAAATCTTCAAATAGATAGATAGTAGAACTAATTTTATCTCCTTCAATAGAGAAAACAACTAAGCCTTTTTAGATCAATATAGAAAATCACAGTCGAAAATTGATCATTCCGCTTCTTAAATAGTAAAAAAGAATCAAGTTTACACTTTTAACTCTATTGATCCTTAAAATTATGTACAAGGCATGCAATTTTAAAAAAAGAATGCATAAATTAATTAGACCCAAAAAAATATGAGCTAGTAAACATAAAACAGAGGCAGCGGTAACTAAAATATCAACCAAGAATAATTTATACCTTCATAAGGATAAATTTAAATATTCTAAATAAGAAACCATTAACCTTCCTTACAGTTAATGCTTAACTAACAATCATAAATTTTTTATCCAAATTTTTAATAGAACCAGTTGCCGCATTAAGGAATATTTGAGTCTGCTTGCCTTTTGACTGAAGAAATAGGAGAAAAAAGAGATTTTGATAACGATTAATAAGTACATTATATCCACAAAGATTATAAATTAAAATCTAAATGTGATATAGAGACTACAAATACCTTATCTAAAATTAGGAGTACGGCTGACACTTTTGAAATGGATTTCCTTGAGGACCTTAAAAGATTTTTAAATTATTCTCGTATTCTAATTATAAATGACGAATAGGAAGATATTAAAACTCTAATAGATTTACTCCAAACCAAGGTGCAAGAAATTGAAATTCATATAGCAGAAAATAGCAAAATAGCTCTGTAAAGAATAATAGATGCTGACAATGATGCTTTTCAATATTCTAACCCAGATTTTAACTATAAATTGATTATCATGAGTATAAACACAAAATCTGGAGATACATTTTTAGATGTAAGAAAAATGAAAAAATATATTTAATAATTACCAAACAGCCAAAACACTCCTGTCATTTTGGTTTCGAAAGAAATCAATTAAGATAATCTTAATATGGCTGAATAAGTAGGAGCTTTAGCATTATTCTCTCATCCTCTTTCTCTAGAGAACCTTCAATTATGTTTAAAGAAGTATAACAAAATTCCATCTTTGAATTAAATTTAGATTTGATATAAAATGATATATATGTCTCCATCATTAATTAATTGAATAAATTAGTTAATCAATAAAACTCCTCTTAAAATTTTATTTTTACTATTAATAAAAATGATTATACTAGCAGTATCAATAATCAGTAACCAACTAATATATTTTTAATAAAATATATTTTTTATAAACTATTTCTATTTCTTGTACAAAATAATAGGTTTCAACTCAAAATAATTAATTAGATAATTACCCTATTTTTAAATAAAACAAAATATCATACTATAGCTAAAATCTTCTGTAAAATTCTAAAGCTTTCTAAATGAAATTTATTTAAATATCTAATTTTTTATTTAAAATAATTATCTTCACTCATAATTAGATTTTATCAACTCAAAATTAAAATATTACCATATTTAATCAAGATGTTGACTTTTTTAGAATCTAAATTAATTATTAAAATAATATGACAATACTAACAAGATTACTAAATAAAAAATTTATTTCAATCAAAAATACATACTTCCATGAATATTAAATATGTTTAATCGATCACTAACATTTATTTAAGATTCTTATATTTTATTTTATTTAATAAAGCAATCAATAAATGTAAAATATTTATTAACATATCAGTTAAAAATTTAAATTACAAAGTTTAAATATTATCTTCTACAATCAACAGCTATATTATTCAAGTAATAATTTAGATAAATATTTATTTAATCTTATTATTTTCAAAATATTGTTTAGGTTTTGAATTATAATAAAAAAAATAAACAAGATAATTTATTGATATATAAAATCTTAAATGATATGTTATTAATTTTAAATAATTAAACATTTTAAAAATTTGAATCTCTAAAGAAATAGATTTTTTTTAAAGCAATAAAATATCTAGATATAGTTTTAAATTTGTTTTTCTATCAGTTTAAAAATAAAAATTTAGTTTACTTGAATATTTTCTCGAAAAAAATGCTCTATTAGAAAACTCATATATTATATAACATAAACTAACCACTTAGCATACTTATTTTAAAATAATAAACTACTATTATATTAATATGAAATAATGATTTCAATCAAAAATAGGTACATATCCAAACCATTGTGAGTGTTTTAAGTTAATAGCTCTAGATCCGTTTTCTAATGAATAAATTTATTTCATATCTTCTTCTGTTAGTTCGAAATCAAATATTTCGCTGTTTTCCTTTAATCTATCTAATTTTGCTGTCTTTGGTATCATCATTACTTCTCTTTAAACTAGGCATCTTAATATCACTTAAACTACACTCTTTTTATGCTTTAAAGCTATTTATTTAAAAATATCTTCTTCTAACAATTTAATTTTCATTCCTTCTGGAGTGTTTTCAAAACAGCCTGCTCTGCCTATGATAAAAATATATCAAAAAACAAATTATTTCAGTAGAATAAAATTAACAAAAAATAACCTAGAGGGGAAATTGCTACAGTTTCAATCTGGCATCTTTTGAGGAAATTAATTAGGTCTATTTAAGGAAGATAGGGAGTGACTTCTATCTAATTTACAACGGGTTTTATTTTTGCATAACTTAACAAATCAAGAATCATTTGACAATTAAAATTCGCCACTCCAATACTTTTAATCATACCTAACTCTACACATTCTTCTAATTCCCTCCAAACTTCGTGAATAGGTCTGTGATTAACTATAACAGATCCATCAAAATTTGTTAAAACAGGAGTAAAACTCCATTAAATCAAATAAAGATCTATGTAACTAGTTTAAAGCTAATCAAGAGAATTTTGGACAACCTCTTTTATTTTTTTTTCAATTTTAAAAGGAAATAGTTTAGTTGTAATGAAAACATCTTCTCTTTTATATTTTCCTTGCTAAAATATATTTTAAAATGCTTATCCGATTTCTACTTCATTTCTATATTATTTTGCAGTATCGAAATTTCTGTAACCAAAATCAAGAGCATTCGAAAGAAGGGTTGTCATTTCTTCAACAGTAACCCTAGTGACTATGTCATAAGGCTAAGTACCTAAACCTAAAAGAGGCATTTTACAACCATTATTTAACTAAATATACTTAATATTCTAATTTGTGCTACTCTTTTCCTAATCCATAATTAAAAACTAAAAATTGTTTAAGTAAAGCAAATAAATAATTAATTTGTGTTTGTATCAGAAATATCTAAGAATAAAAAAATAATTAATTAAATGTTGTAATTCTAATAATATTTTAAAATAACTTTGCTTTAAAAATGTAAAATAAATTTGCTATTTAATGTGAATGACTAGATTAAAATTAATCTTAAAAATGACATTTTAGTTAAATAAAAAATTCATCTTTCTAAAAATTAATTTAAAGGCAATCATAAAACGAACAAACAAGCATAGACATTTTATCCTAAAATCAATTAAAAAATATTTGATTTGTTAAGGTCAAAAATTTCTGAATTAAATTTAAATATATTGTGTTGAGATAATGAAATAGAATTTATCTATTATTAGGATTTAGACATTCAAATTAATTCTTAAAATAAAATAACTTTTTTGAAAAATAAATAATTTTTAGGATATACTAGCTTTCAAGAAAAAAAGAAATATTTGAATTTATAATAAAAAAAACAATCAAAAACATTTATTAGGAAATAAACAATTCTAACTTACACTATTTCATTTCATATTTTACTTATTTAAAAATTGCTTAATATAGATTTAAATAATAAATTTGACATGCATTTTTGTAATACTTAAGATGTTGGTTTTTTAACCATAAGTAATTTCATTCATATTTATAAAGAATATTTTATGATATTGATTAAATGTTATTTATCATTTAAAATACCAAGTAATTTTGGACTAAGTTAGTTAATTTTTAAAAATAAAAATAATAATGATACAATAGTACAATTAATTTAGAATTATTTAAATATTTATATCGCTTCTATTTCATATAAAATTATTTTTACATAAATTTTCGGTTCATATGAAAGATTAAAAAAATAAATCAAATATTTGTAGTTAAATCATTAAATCTGACGTATCAAAGATTTTTAAATCAGTTTTCTATTTCTAACAAAAATCAGCAAGCATAGAAATCATGAGTTTTTAATACATAAGAAATATTAATTATTTAAATTTTATGACTCACCAATAATTAATTGATGTACATTTATTTTAAGATTATTTATAGAGAGGCAGTATTAAACCTTTTACTTTTTTTTAAGTAGTAAATATACTATTAATAATATGTACATTTTTAAAATATTAAATAATTTTAGCAATCATACATTAAAATAATCTATTTTTATATTAACCTTAGATTTTAGAATAAATTATTTAATAAAGGCAACTGTTTTTATTTTATTTGAAGCTTTGATTTACAGATTTAAATCTGATGTGTGGCTATCTAAGATATCTTAAAATATTCATCCCAACTTTTTAATATTTTTGTGATAAAATAAACAATCAGTTTTATTATAACAATTTATCATTGAAATGTAGCAGATTATAATTTTTAGAAATTGATTAATTTGCTTGAAACAAGCTGCCAACTCTTTTAGATTTAAATTTATATAAATAATTCATTTGAAGTTAAATAATTCAAATTTACATTTTTTTATAGGCTTCATTTTTTAAATTTCACTTAAGTAAACTAAGTATTTGTAGATATTTTAATAGCTAAAAATGATTAAAAATATAAATTTGTCCATAATTTTATATATTTGTGTTTTGTAATATAGAATTTATCGTGTATTAATACTTCACAAAAAATTATTATTTAAAATTTATGACTCATTTATTAAAAAATAAATATCACAAGATTTTTTTAAAACTTAAATCAATTTTGATATTTGTGGTTACTAAATCAAAAAAATAATGACCTAATAATACATATTATTTCACCAAAAACATTTTATATCTAATATCTACATTAATTTATTTTAGATTTTATATAAATTTTTAAGTTCATTATTAAAGTGAGTATAAGAATCAACACTAATCCACCAATAATAGAATCATGTAAAAAGGAATAACTTGTGTTTAGAAACATACATCTATTTAAATTTTTTATTATCAACCCTACCCTTTCTTAACTATTCTAAATAATGAAAGTGTTTCATCAGATTAATTTAAATCTTGATAATAATTATCTTAATTAAGCTCAAATTAAAAAGAATAATGATGAAAATAACACAATAAAAAATATACAAATTTGATTATCATACGTGGTATCTGTAGCAAAAAAATTTTATAAAAATGTAATTAAAATAATTGTTTTGCTTCATATCAAAATTTAAGCATCCTTTACTTTTTAAAAGCTATTTTTTCAATCATCAAGAATATGATAAATTGTCAATTTTAAATTTTATAAATGTTAATAATGAATCTTATTAGACCACTGATTAAGTTTTTATTTATTGAGAATCTTGAATAGAAAATTTATGCAAAAAAAGCTTAATAAAAAATATGATTTGATAAAATGAGGCTGAAAAAGATTGTACGTAAGGTTAGATTACATGTAATTTAATATAAATTCAACAATAGAATAAGGGAATAGATATATAACTTAATATAATTTGTATATATGGGCTATTTATTTATTGGATTTTTGTTTGTGTTGATAGAAAGAAAATTGCATACACCAAGGGAAATAATTTGTTTTTTGAAATGTGTTTGTAGCTATTTTAATTGAGTATGTTATCATAATATCTATTTAGATGAATAATCAAACTTGAAAAAAAGGTATTATTCAAATTTATAATAGTTAATAGTAGCAAATTGACTCTATTAAAATGATCAATTATTGTGAATGGCATAAATAATTAATATATTAGTTCAGGATGTTATTTGTTTTACAGAATGAATCAGCTTTAATCAGCTTATTCATTTTCATAATATTTGTAGTTATTAATTATTGTTAGTTTAGTTATTTAGGTTATTTGTTTACTTTTTAAAATGTAATTTTATGAGTTATTTAAATGGTAGTAGAGATGGAGTGCTAAATTGAAATTTGAATTCTCAGACAAAAAGAAAAATCTGAGATTGGTGATATTGAAATTAATATTTATAATAAATTAAGTTGTTAGATTATTTATTTATTTATTTACTTATTATTGATCTTTCTAGTTTTAAATATGATTCTGACTGACTAACTAGCTAACCTTAATTATTATCTTGAAGTTGTTAGTTAGAAAGTTTGCTAGGTTGTTTATTTATTAATTTTTAGTTTTATTGGTTAAGATTAATTTGATTGTGATTATAGATATGAGATTTTTATCATAAAAAGGATAATTCCTGAATTATTAAGGTTATTTTTATATAGTTTGTTTTGGATTTATGTTGATGTTCTCCCTTTAAATCAGAGTAGAGATTTAACTAATTGATAATGATTAAATGTTAGGTGTTTTTTATTGAATTAGAAATCTTTGTTATTTGTTTTTCTTAAAGAGCAAGCATGCTTTCATTAACGAGTTGAGTCAATTGAATCTTTTGATATTTATTCATGCCCATATTTAGGGAGAGTTACTTTCATATTAAAAAGAATTTATGAGAGAGTGTCTTCTTCTTTAGAATTCTTTTGGGATTGGTTATTTATCCCATAAGCTAATGTCTCTTAATGCTTAGCTTTCTTTGTTTATATTTTAAAAGTGGATACTTAGGGAGGAAAGTGAGGCTTTCTATTACTGCTTTAAATATTTTCTTCTGATGGTTTGAATTTCTTCAAGAGAGTAGTAGTGCTGTTATAAAAGCATTTACTATTATTATTGCTAATGGAAGATGTTTTACTGTTTTTGTTATTATTTAAAATATTATTACTACACATCTTGATGCGATTAGACATTTTGTTCTACTTATTTGTGAACAGAGTTGTGCAAACAAAATTTATTATCAGACTAGACTTGAACAGAACTGGCTTTCGATAATTTTTAGAGGTTATGTTGTATTTTTGTGACTTTTGGGTCTATTTTGAGTAAAGGAGAAAATTAATTAGTGGAAGGACTTTTGCTTTTTCTATTACTTTCTTCAAGTATTTGGCAGTTTATTTATTTAACGATCTTTCCATATCCTCCTTTTATAGCATAAACTTGACGAAGATAATCTCTGTTCTTCTTTGTAATAGGTCTTTTTGATTCAACTTGGGATATAGCTTTGTTAACATCAATTTCATGATAGAGATTTAAGTAGGCTACAATCACCTAAGGAGACCTGTAAATTCCTGAAGTGCAATGAATGTAAACGTGCTATTTAGATAAAATACAAAACTTTTAAAACCAATAAATATAATTTAAAAAGAAAAATCAAAAAAAAGGGATTTAAATTTTTTAATTTTCCACTCAGTAAAGAAAGTGATAAAATTTTTAATATATTAATTTTGTTTGAGGTTTATTTATTTGTAAATATAAAGAGGATTTAATGCCAATTTTTAATTTGATATTTATTTACATTCCACTTTTCAATTGCCTTTGCGAATTTTTCAACTGCATCATGGAGCTTGTAAGCCATATCATGTACATCCATATCAGTAACAGGGTAGTGAATGACTTTAATTCCATTATTAGAGTAAAGCTTCTTAATATTTTCCCAATTTGTTCCATGATATTCCATGTCTTGTTCTGTTTGAAGGTTAAATACAGCCTTTACTCCTGATTGAGCAAGCATTTCAATCTGATCTTAGTTTTCAGGGTAAGGTCCTATATATTTAAGTAAGATAATTTAATTATATTAGATAAACATTTGAATTTTCTTGTCTGAGTAACAAAGTGAAGAAAGATTTTGATTTTTTTAAATTGTTCAATTAATCAGTATTTTAATGGATGAAAATTATTGTAAAATAGAATTTAAAAAGAAGTGTCTTTATTTCTTTCTTTCATTCTTTTAAGATTTTCAAAATTTAATGTATGATTTGAATAGTTTCCATAGATTAAACCTTGAAGAGTTAGTGGGGTGGGAAGAAGGTGGTAAAATTTATTGTTGTATTTATTTAAATTTATGTTTAATTGAATACAAAATGAAAAAATGATGAGGATGGAAATAATCAGTAAGTAAAGTTATATAGTAAAAAAAGGGGGGATATTAAGAAAAATAGAAAAATTGCAATAAAAATTGATGAAAAGCTTGTATTTGATAAAATTTGATGCTAAATTTATACAGATTACGCATTATTCATCTAAAATTATAAATTTCACTAGAATCTTTTATTTCCAAATCAATTATGCATCACCTTTATCAAATTGCGGAATATTTTGTATAATTTTTGATATTTTTAAGTGCCCATAAACAAAACAAAAATCTTAGTTATTTCATGTAAATTCCATTATATTTGCTTCTTTTACAATAAATTTATTTTTAAAAAACTTATCTTTTTGGGTTCAAAGTTATTTAAAATTATTTTAAATTTTCTTTATTTAAAATTCAATGATCTAATGAGAATAATTAATGAACAATTCTATTTTACATCAATTCTTACTTATTATAGTATTTTTTTAGCTTTCAAATGATCGTTTAAAAAAATATAAGATTATATTTAGTATTTTTTATGTCAAAAAGTAAGCGTTAGTTAGTACGATCCGCTTATAAAAACCATTTATTTTTTTCGTTTGAACAATAAAAAATAATGCTTAATTTCATAATTTATCAAATTTTACCTAAACTGATATTGTTGGTGATCTTGTCAAAGCTGAATTAGTTCATTTACCATTTGTCATTAATGCAGAATGCGCCTTAATAATCGACATCATTTTTAGAGAAATTTATTTTATGTGATTTTCTTTCCATTTAATCATTACATTGTGCTTCACTTTTGTAAGCATATTTATATTTCAGATTTTACTGACTTGCTTTAACTAAAAATTGTTTCTCCCAAAAAACTATTTCCTTTTACTCTGAGCACTTAGAAGCGCTATTAGCCTATGATCTATAAGTGTATTTTTTCATTTTCTAAAGCTTAATCATGTTTCCCATAGATTCAATATTTGCAGTAACATAAAAGCGCTCCTTAATGAGGCTACCGCTGCTTCCAATTTTTTCAGGAGTATCTGGAGAACTGCTGCCTTCTTCGCTAGCTTAGGTGGAATTTGAAGAAATAGAAGAGCTATGCTCACGTTATTATTAAGCAATCTAGCTATCTGCCAAGGTTTGTTTTGAATCCAAAGAATTTTGATTGCTCATTTTAGGAGGTGTAGATAAGGATTTTTATAATTAAGGACACTTTTATGATATGCAATTAGGAGAATCGCATGAAATAATTCTAGTGCTTTCAAAGAGACGTAAAATAACTTTTTTGTATTCCCAAACGTCACCTTTTTACATAAAAATAAATATGAGTTATGTAATTTTAAAATGAGTTTTATCATTTAAATCATTAGATTAGAATAAATTAAATGTGATGATGAGCTTATAAAAATTGCGTAATTGATTAGAATTAAAATATATGAAAATAAGAATAATTAGAAATTAAGATTGATCGTCATGCTATCTATCCGCCTATCAAAAATTAAGCTCATCAAAAGTTCTAAAATTAATCCGTAAAAATTCAAAGCAAATATAGCAAGTAATTCGCATTCGCATTAATTTTTTATACAAATTCAGTTGATTCATGAATTAGCTTCTAAAATTTAAATTATTTACGTATCAACAAATCATTTATTTTATTTTTTGTAATAATTTAGAATATTTCTATTAATAGAAATCTTTCTATCAGAATTAATAAATTTGCTCTAATCAATACTAAAATATTCTTCCAAATTAAAAACTAACTATAGATTAATTTTTAATTGTTCATTCTTTCATTTATTTATTCAAGCTTTTGCTTTTAAACTAAATGAAAATGTAAATAAATTAAAAATATTGGTTTCTTGGTAGTTGGATAGCTAGCTAGCTAGCTAGCATGCAAATCATAGTTAAAGTAAATAATAAGATTGAGTTAATTACTTATTTCTATATTTTTCTTTTGATAACCTTTAGTGTTAATTGATCTGTTTGGGCCCTACTCCCACTTCATATCCTAAGCAGGATTATCATATTTTGCAACAAAATATTTATAATCGTGGAGTCCTTCTGATATTGTAATCGCTTTAGTGGTCCACAAATTTCCCTATTAAATATTAGTAATAAATTAATATATTAAAGATAAAATAATGATAGTGTTCAATTAACTTAGGTGAATTATGCTTTTTAAAACTTAGCATTAAAGTTTAATTGCTGAGGGGTGGTTAAATATTTGCTCCAGATTAAATCAATTTAAAAAATTTTATTTTCAGTAAGTGATGTTAAATAAATCAAAGCAAAGAAGTTTTAACTAATAACTGAAATATAAAATATTGTATGGTATGAATAGCAATTACAAGAATGTATTTTTTTGTTTAAAGTTTTGTATTAAAAAAGTAAAACCAAAATTGTTTCATATTAAATATGCAAAAAAATATTTTATGCTAAAAATTGGTCTAGAAATATGAGTATGTGATAGATATACAAAAGTATCCATTTCATAGCTTTGAATAACAGCTGGAATTTGAAAGTGGAAAGAAAATAATTAATTTAAAATATTTTTAAAATTGTAGAATCCTAAGTCTTTAAAATTTAATCGATGTTGAATTAGTGTTGTGTGCTTATTTGACTCATTTTCAATTGAAATTAAAAACAAGTTAGAAAAATTCAATGAATACTCCATGCGAGAGATGATAGATAGATAGATAAATAGAATGAAAACAAGTAATTGATCTAATATATATTCAGTGATTTTTTTTTGTTTTAATAAAAAAGTTTGGTTTAATTAAGTAGATCAAAAATTAATTAATTAATTAATTTTTGATTAAAATAAGTAATTAATAATATGCATACTTGAGCCCAATTTAGGCGGATGGCTTAATTAGGATTCCAACATCCAAGCTCTTTGGAGCTTCCCGAGATGTAAAGAGCATAAGAATAGTATGTTTGGTAATGAATCTTGAATTGAACTTGAAGTGTATGATTCATTTTATTTAGAAAGTTGATAGAGCAATATAAATAGAAAATGTATTAGTTGTTTGACCTTTTTTTATTACTCTTATCTTTTACTTATTTATTTTATTATTTTTTTCTTTTTTTTTTTAGATATTTATTATAAGTAATTGAAGATATTAATTTAATAGGAGGAGGAGGACTGCTTACCTTATTTCTTTATTTGTGTTTTAAAATTAATTAAAATAGTAAAAAGCAAGTCTCTCCTTTGATAATTCCTAATTAACTCTACTAAAAGCTAATAAATAATATTACAATTTTATAATAACCCCTAAGACTGATTCTAGATTCAATATGCATGCAAAGGTGGCTGCGTATTATATTCATATATTAATATTAATGAATATATTTAACTAATAAATATATATTAAACTAAAAGAAAATTTTCTCTAAGTTATAATTAATTAATTTTCTATCTCATTTTGTTAATATATATTAAAGAAGCTAACATCTACCTTTATTCACATCATCAATTTGATAAGTCAAGTCAATTTCATTTAATCTATCATCATCGATCGCTAATTAATTTAACATTCATTCATACTAACTTTTATCAAAGTCTTGCTTTTAATTCATTTATTTACTGGTATACATTCATACTGCTTAAACATAATTTGAATTTATTTCTTCTCTCTAAATATATTCTTTCATTCATTTTTATGCAAATTCAAATTTCATAATGAAACAAACAGACAAACAAATAAGTAAATCAAACAAAAAAACCATTTCTCTCTCTCTTTTTAGGTTTTCCTATTATTCATGTAACTTTCAATTTATAAATTTCTAAGTACTAACATTTTTATATTTATTTTATTTATATATAAAAAAGTAATATATTTGTGTGCAAATTTAAAAATTTTTAAAAGCTTTACATTCATCCATATGCAATTATTGCGAGAGATCTTTAAAAAATTAATTCATAGTATTGCTAAATTTAATTTTATCTCAAATGTTCATTCAAAAAAGTAAATATATAAACAGGGCAAATTCACTTTTCAATTTAAAAACTAAAAAGAAAATAAATCACTTATTTTTGTAATTATCGGAATCGAAATTATAAGTTTACAGCCGAATGCACCAATATCCATAAAAAGTATTTGATAGAAACGAATAAAAATTTCAACAAAATAAATAAAGAAAAAAGGAAATTTTCTAAATTATAATAAAATCAAAAATAGTTTTTCTTACTATTTTTGACAAGAAAGCTTTGATTATTTAATATTTGGATTTTTAAAGTAAATCTGAATATTATGACAAGAGCTGTTTTTAGATTTAAGAGTATAATTAAGCAATAAAATATAATTGAAAATTTCCTATTATTGGGGAAAGATTATGAAAAAGACTGTGAATCTATATTACTATTTCAAGCCTCTTTTATTATTTTTGAATGACTTATTATTAAATATTGACGAAATAACCATTGATAAATAATACGATGTTGAAGCATCAAACATCCTAAGCCAAACCTATAATCAAAACCCACAATTTCATTTGTACGGATATAATATATTTATTTTCAACACATTTCTTAAATAAGATATTGAAAAGAGATACATAAGGATATTTCTAACAAATTGCAATTTACAATATTCTTCACCTTTAATCCTCCTTTAAATATCTTGATTACATTTTTAAATAAAAACTCCTCACTTTTTGCTATTTAATCAATTTATTGTTATTATAAAATTATAATCTATTTTATTATTTAAATTACTCCTTATCCATTTATCTTACATAACTAATCTCTACTCTAAAGCAGGCTTTTTCATTTTTAATAATGATTTTTTTTGAAATTTTAAATTAATAGCATGAATATTTGCTTTTTCTTTAATCATGTTTATTGAATATATTTTGTATCCCTTAATATTTTGTAAAATAGAAATAAACTAGAAACTAATAATTTAATTCATATACTTGTGTTTTTCACACCCCTAACCATAAAAATAGCATTCTGTAATCGAAAAAATTATGTAAGCTTAAAAATTGATATAATCTTAACGAATATCCAAATCAAAAATTTTCTCCATTAATTCATGAAAAAAAATATTGAGTATCCAAAAATGCAATTATATCAATTTTGGATATTAGAAATAGATATCGATATAAATAAATAATTTATTAATTAAGTTTTCTCTATGCTTATATCAATATATATTCATTGGTCAAATTATTTTCATCATTTAAATTAAATATTAGTGATTGATGTCACTTGGTTGACCAAGAATTTTCATACATATGTATATGCTTTACTAAAATTAACTTAACTTTGATGAGAATCTGAAATTATTATTAAATGTTACAATATTTTTAAAAAGGGTAAGCACTTTACTAAAATTAATTAATACTTTGTACTTATAAAAGTAATATCACCTCTTTATGTTTTTCGTGAGGCCTATTTTGAGATTACAAATACTTTTATTCTAATATTATTTATAAAATTTAGTCAGAAAAAACTTTTAACCTCAAAAAATAAGTTGTAAAGCCAAAAATTAAAGATTGTTGAAAATTATGATTTGGTAGCCAAAAAAAAAAGATACCAATTTTTTGTTTTAAAAAATAAAAACTTTGTTTGTTCATTGTTAAATTTACATTAATCAACTATTTTTTAGCTAAGATTATTATTCTATGAAATTAATCAGATATTTATTAGCTTACAAAATTAAAGGCTTTCAGTTTAAAACTTATGACAGATTAATATGAATGTAAAAAGTTTGAATACAAAGAAAGAATATTTTAACTGATTTACTTATTATCTATTAAATATTAATAAAATATATGCTTAAAAACCAATAAAATCCTACACATTCAAATTATCAAATCTTAGTTTGTATTAATTTTAATATATTTTCTTATAATTTACAATTTAATATGGTAATTTAACAGATTATATATGTTAAATTACAGAAATAATTGCCTATATTCTAAGTTACTTAATATATGCAAGCTTGTTAATATTTTTTTAAATTTTTTGGTTATAGTTTTACTTTCGTATGTTGTAATTTTAACAAATTAAGTGTTTATCTATTTAATAATTATTGAAATGCTAAGGAATACTCAAGTGCTAAACTGTTATGAATTTATTGATATTATTAAATTTATCGTTTTATTTATTATAAAAAAGCTCATACTAAAAATTATGAACTAATACATATGAGAGCTATGAACATAATACCCATATATCACATTCATAAATATTTTTTTTTATTTTCAAAGAGATTTAAGAAATTTGTTTTGAGTTATTTTTAAGTATTAGAGATTCTAGGTGAATAAATTAGAATTTTTAAAAATTCGTCTATAAAATACTATAAGCATAGTAGTTTTGATGCTGTATTTAATTCATAATAAGTGTTTACACAACAATTTAGTATGGAAAAGACTGGCATAAATAATAGTACTACCAGATTTTTGTACAGTTAAAATTAATTCTTGTAAAAATCATATAAATTTATCTATTAGGAAGGTTGCTTCCTTATTTACTAATATATTGATAGAAAAATGAAAAATTTAGCTTAATTTAAAAATTAAATTTCTATCCTCGCTTTTGTGATCTCACTTTTTCAATAATTTAATGATTCAATACAAACTAATTTATAAAAATAATAACCACACATAAAAGTGGCAAAAAAGTAAAATTAATAAATTTGAAAATGTGTCATAGCAAACTCGAACAAAAAGAGGGAGGATAGATAGATAGATACATCATGAAAGAATTTATATTAAATCTAAATGATGCAGGATTGATTATATGAAAGAGAATATAGTACATAAATAATTATTTTTAATAGAATAAAATTACGAAATTATTTAGAAATTCGTAGAAATATTTCCGATATAATTAATTTTATTATTACTATCCTAAAAACAAAAGAAGGCTATGTTTTCTGTCAGCATTCATCATTTTTATCCTAATCAGATCACATCATTTTTTCTTTAAATAGATTATCAATTTTCATTTCTTTTTTTCATTTTTCTCAGGTTACTTTACTTTTCTGCCATCGATATTTTATTTTATTTTATCTTGCAGCTTGCTTTACAAATTATTCAATTAATCTTGTCTCAATGGCTTTTCTCCTCTGTGTTGCATCATAAATTATTTCTAAAATGCTTCCCTGGCATCCTTTTTCACTTTGTCGCCACACCCATGATCTTCAGGTAAGCCATGCTTTATACAATACCTAGAATCACAATACATGCAATCACTTCCGAGCATTTCAACATAAACACCACATTTCTTTCCACTATTTAATTAAAACTTACAATATTTCTTTTCTTCAGCTAATTTCTCCAAGAATGCCAAGTCATCTAATTCATCGGCTCCATCTTCTTTCTTCTCTTTTTTATCTTTGTTCTTTTACTTATTAGCTTTTTTTTGTTGTTACTGTTATTTTTATTATTCTAGTAGCTATTGTTATTGCTTTAACTTTTCCTACTATTCTTACTATTTTTTTAGCACATACTCTTGATATTGATTTTTTTAATCATCTTATACTCCTTAAGGTGCTACTGGATTTGAGCTTAATCCCAAAGATACCTTTGTGTTTTGTGGTTACTTTACATCTGATTAAATTATATTTTATGTAGTACTACTTGCTTTTTCATTCAAAGTATCGCCTGTCCCAATTAAAATACCCTAGGGTTATTTACTTTTTTACTCTTTCTTTTTATTCTTCTTTTTATTCTTTGTATCCTATTTTTGTTCGCCACTCTCTTTATTTTATTTGCTTTCCTCTTAATCGTCCGAGTTACTATCATTCTCATTCAATTTGTTATTTTAAGTACTTTCTGCAGTAGCTATTTTACGAATTACGAAATCCTTGATTGCTGAGTTACCGATACTTTCATGGTATAATTTGAATGATTCTGCTAGTTCATGTAATACTCTCCTCTAAAAGCTATTAATTTAATCGTATTTTAGTTCAGTCGCACTACTCATTAAAAATATAGATATTTCTCTTGTATATTAGCTCTTTAACTCTTCTTCTGAGAATTATTTTCTCGGTTCTTAGTCAAAGTGCTCATGTTTTTTTGTAGAATTTTCTGTTTACTTTTTAGTATTATCACCTTGTTATTTTTATTTACCATCATCCTTTTTAGCTTGCTCTTTATTTTTTTACTTTTTGTTTTGACCTTCAGATTTGGGTTTCGGCTGTTAAGATGATTAATTAGCTTTGCTTACATCAGCTTTGCTCTCTTTTTTTGCTTTATCATCTATAAAACCACAGTTAAAATGCACATCTTACATTCCAACATATTCCATAGCACTGCGTACCTCTCCATGCTATAAATATATAAAATTATGTTTGAATTGTTTAAGTTACAGATAAATTTTGCTTTCCTTTAAAATTTTGTTGGATGAATTTTTATTCTTAAAATATTGAAAAAATTTGAAATCTGCATATTTTAGATTGTTAATTGAGTCGTGATATGTAAGAATAAAGAAACAAAGATAAGAAAAAGAAAGTTGTATATGTGTATTAAATTTCAAACATTTAAAGCCATTTTTGCTTGTATTATTGCATCACTGCCAAAAATTTTCTATAAAAAAATTAATCATAATAATTTTTATTAATTATTTATTATTATGCAACGTGATTATTATATTTAAAAATTTCCATGATACGCTTCAAACGTATACATGACTCATTTATAAGAATAATACCTTTGAGCATTAAAAATAGCATTTATTTTAATTTGTTTCTTAACTCAAGCTAACTTACACATTTTAAACATTTTTAAAAGTTTGAAATTAATTCATTTTGTAAAATTTACCTCCTAAAAGTATTTGACCATCTCATCTAAAAATTTATCGGAACTAACTGTTTCACTATCACCTATCAGACAAACAAACTTTCTTGCTCTTGTCACTGCAACATTCATTCTTCTATAATCACTTAAGAAACCAACCTAATATGTTCATATGGGTTTTAATATAAAATTTATAAAAAATGAGAAAGTCGATGCTGTTTGTAAATATATATAAATTCTATTTTGAGAATTGTAACCCTAAAATTAAAATAAATGTTGATTTATTGTATCTTCTTTTTATTGATATATATATATATCTAATTACACTCATTCTATTAATTACTTAAATCCTTAGAAGAACAAGTAATGCAAGATAAATCAATATACGAAAGGGGGGGGATATTTTGAACTTCTAATTTGGGGAAAAATAAATTAATAAATGCATTAAGTATACAAATATATTTAATAATATATAGGTATTTTCTCTTTACTTGATTTAGAGGATTAGACCTGACCATACTTATAATTATACATTCCTTTTCTCTTCCCTAGAAGCCATCCACCGTAGAAACTTCAACTTCTTGTGTGTTTATATTATTATTTTCAAATAGTTTTTTGATCAAGTCCACTTGTGCATTGTATGGAGTTATGACACCTACTTCTTTTTCATGTAACCCTTGTAATTTTAACTCTTCGAATATTATTTTTACTAAATCTGCCTCTCCTAAATTGGATTTTGATTTATTTCTATCGTTAGCATTTTCATTTATTGTTTCTCCCATTTTAGCACCAGCAGTATCTATAAATAATAAAATACTTTCTCCACATATTGAGTGAGTAGCTACTGATTCGTGAGCCTTTAACTATCCACCGTAGACATACTAAGAGGACCATTCCATGATCTACTCGTTCATTCTATACTAGACTTTTAAGAGTCTGGAAACACTTTCTGGTTTGAATTCCTTCAGTACTCTATCAAATAGAGTAACAGATAATCCCTAATTTTGTGATTTAATAGTAGGGGGTAGTTATTTATGATCACCAGCTAAAACAACTCTTTTACCTAAATTTATTTATAATTAAGATATTTAGAGTGTTGTTACATCTCAAATAAAAAGTTAAAAATAACAATTCATATCACACACATCACATCTATCTATCTATAGAGTAACAAAAAGAAAAAGTATATTTGGCCGTTTAATTTAAAACAGCTCCAGTAAGACTTGAAAAAATAGTATTTTTAGATACTGTAATTTAAATTCTCTTAGTATTTTTATATAATTTTACCTAATAAAATTGGAATCCAGCAGGAGAGTTCTAGGGCTTAAGCACATTCATCAATGACAACCAAATCAAATTCTACTTTACCAAAATCTCTCTTAAAGATATAATCTGCTGCACCAGAATTAGTACAGCACACAACTTGAGTATCTTAGATTACTTCTTTGATACTAAGCTATTCTTGTTCTCTCATTTCTTTTCTTAACTCTGTGAGTAACTTTTTAATTTCTTTCTTTTCACCAAAACTAATGTCTTTTTGTAATTTTTAAAGCTACTTATTAATATTTTGCTTTAAAGCCTTTAATTCTTTAAAGCAAGTCGTTTTTCTTAGTTTGTTGTCTAAGCATTATTCATAAATTGTTGGAAGCATTCTTGCAGGATGGCCTATTCTCATTACTTTTAAATCGGTTTTAGCCAATCTTTCAACCATATTATCAACTGCAATATTAGATCCAGCACATGCTAATACTCTGAGTCCCATTTTAACTGCTTGATAAATTAATTCACAAACAGTCATCGTTTTTCCTGTACCTGGAGGTCCATGAATCAATCCTAAATTTTCATAAGATAATAACAAATTAAATAGAATTGGACACATTAAAATAAATATTTCATTTATTTTCGCTTTAATTCTATTGTATATATAATTCATTCATAATTCTACAAATATAATTTTTTTAGATATGAATAAATAAAAAATTGATTACCTATTGTTTATGAGGAAAGACAAAAATTAATAGCATCTTTTTATTCTTCATTGAGATCTTTCTTATAAAATTCAGTGATAGGTTTATTTAAAACATGAATAGGTTTAATATTTGGATTTGGATTAGTTGGATCTGACCCATCAAGTAACACTCTTAATAATTAAGATCCTTTGAAATTCACATCAGTATACTTCTCTTCAATGTTCTACAAACACTTTAGAAATCTATTATATGTTACTTCATTTACTTCCATAACTATGCTAATAACTTCATTAGAAAGTTAGTTTTCATTGATTTCTTCATCAAAAGCAACAACAAATTTGTAATCGTTTTTCTTAAATATAACTCCTTTTTCTAAAGGATTGCCATCAAAAGTTAGTGATTGTTTATAAATTGATACATTATCACCACTTTAAAACTTGGATTCAGGTAATTTAACCATTTTAGCTAATTGTGGAGACTCTTTTATTTTGTCCATAGAATAATGTGGATGTGCAAATGTTACTAATGTCCTTCCATAAAGACCAGTTTTTACTGACTTTAATTTTAATTTATTTACCGCCAAACCTAATTCTTCTAGATCAGAGCATGTACTCTATTTAATGATGAATTCATGCTCTTTCATTTCCTCAGCATGCTCATCTTCTAACATCTTTTTTTACTTTTATAAAAATTCGATACCATCTTTATACATCCTCTAACCTACTTATTCCTATTAGTCTAGTTATTAAATTTTATTTATTTGTTAGTTTTTATCCATTTTTCACTTTTTTAATCAAAAGAACACTTTCTATTTAAATAATTAGCTACTTGCAAATAATAATAAATTCTTTCTAAAAAAAATTAGTAATTAATTTACATATATTTAAAAATATTTAGATATTTTATATTAATATTCATGAAGTAAATAAAACAATTTCATTCAATTAAATTTTTATATATTTTAAATTTAAAATTTAAACTAATTCTAATTCCTATTTAAAAATTAAAATTAGCTCATTTTTATAAATTATAAAAAGTTGCAAACCACTATGCATTATTTTTTAACATTTTATAAAAAATAAAATGTTTGATAAAGTTGCTAAAATCTTCCAATACTAGCAAAACATTTATCAAACTCCATATATTTGATAATAAAAATCTATATTTTCAGACTTTGATAATAGAATTTAGTTTAAAAATTATTTTTTCTAATTATTTATCAAAATAATTTGAAAGTTTTTATGATCGTTAACATTGACTTAATATTAATTTGGAGAGAAAATACTTTTTTCTTCAAATAAATTAATAAAATTTTATATTTTTTTACATGATGTCCAAATTTCTTATCATAAATTTTTTAGCAGTATCATATTTCATTAAAGTATGAACTTTTTAAACAAATAATATACTAAAGAATTACTAAACATTTTTTTTGTTTTAAACAATTTTTTTTCTTCCAAACAAATTAGTTTTTCAAATTTTAATTATTTATTTAGGTTTATTTATTTATGTTGGTTCCTATCAAAATTGTTATTTTAATAAAAACCCACATAAAATTAACATTTTATAAAATATAATTATAATTTATAATTATTCTACATTTTTCTTCTCTTTTCAAAATACTAAACTAAAAAATTTTATAAATTGAAATCAGCTTATATGTTCTATCAAAATATCTTTTGCTTAATTGCTCTTTCAAGAGATTTTTAATTAACAAATTACTATTTTAATTATTGATATATTTGTAAATATTTATCTTTTCTGATGCTACAGTTTAAGGTATTTGAAAGTATATTTTATAATATCCATCCCTATTTAAGAACCAATCAAATTTCTTTCCTTTATATGATTATCTATTATTTATTTAGCGTAAAATAAAATAGTTTTTTGACCAAGAGAATACTAAAATAGTATCTAGACACTATATATTTGAGCTTAATGATATAATTAAAAATTATGGAATCAAAAAGACCTCCATGTGATTTAGAAAGTGTTTCATGATGATGCGGCGAAATGAAAAATAATATTATTGATAAACTAAAACAAACCAACTATAAATTATACATAAATGTAAAAATTAAATGAATGAATTATTTAATTTTATTGAATATATTAGTTATTCTAATAAGATAATTGCATTAAAGATGAAACATAAAGCTAAAACTAAGTAATTTCATAATAGGTTGAATAAAGGTCTAATTAATGAATGCTTTATTTGTTAGTAACTAATATTTCTTTTCATAAGCTTATATTTATATTTTAATTTATTTCAGAAACCACCCTTAAGTTATAAGACCATGTGAAGAGTATCACCAGCATTGATCTTGGCATCTTAAATGGACATTTCGTCATTTAATTGTTTGCCACCAAAAATCAACTTAATTTGACTTACGTCTATACCTTCCTTTTCTTAAAGGGTAAGCTTTATTTAGTGAATGGTGTTGGTAGGTTCGAAGGTTAAGTTTTACTTCTTACCAGCAAGAGTCTTGATAGAAATTTACATCTTGTCTTTTTTTACTTAATTAGTTTTATTTAGATATTTATTTTTTATCAAAAAAGAAGAAGTGCTTTTTTTTTTTAAACAAAGAATAAATAAATAAAGTGGATACACCATAAGAAAAATTACATGATAAATCATAGGTAAAAAAATATTGCCCTTTTTTATCAATAAATCCAGAAAGGAGATGACAAATTCTAACAGGATAGGTCTTTTTCTACGATTATTTATCTCTCGAACACTCTTTTTGTTAGAATAGTAGAGGTTTGTTCATCACAAAATTATTGATAAGTGACATTTATTTTTTCAGTCACTCAATATAAATGAAATAGATAAGCTTGATTGGTAGTTTCTGTCATATCTTTTGAGAAATACTCTAAATATGTTTTATTGAAATAATATAGAGAATTATGATAAATATTTTTATAAATTAGGAATTTACTTTTATTAGTAAAAATAAATTAAATTATTTTGATAAGAATACAATTATATTATTTTTATTAGGAACTCATTCATGTCATTTTGATTCAAAAAATACATTTATAGAACTTTGATTATGAATACAATTATATTATTTTGATTTAGAAACACAATATGTATGTAACTCAGCTCACATTTTACATTTATTTTTACAAAATTAGTTTTGTTAGCTTAGAGTAATCTTTTAAATCTTTTATATTATCCAAAATATTAATCTACTTATCTTGTAATATTATTTTTATTTTATAAAAGAATAAACTTTAATTTGAACTAAAAAATCATCATCTTTTGTTTCCATATTTTAAAATTACTTATTTTTTTTTAAATAGTTTAATTTCTCATATTATAATTTCAAATTTACACTTATCAATTTTAATAATAATGAGATCAAATAATTTTTTATATAAACTTAACTTATTTATGATAATATTTTAAAAATATTACTGATAATTATACTTTCAATTAAGAATAAAAAAAGTTTCAAATAATATTTTTATGATATTATTGTAATTTTTGATAAATAAATCTAATTTTTTAATTCAAATTAGACTGAAAAAGTAATAAAGTGCCTAACAATAAGGTGTTTTGCTATATAAAGGGTATTAAGGCATTTACTAATATAATATAGAGAAATAAATGACAATTCTTTTATTATGTTGAATACAAATACGAGAAGGTATTTGAAAAATTTCTAAAAGTAAAATCATCATAAAGCATATTTTTCAAAGAGATCTTTGTGTTAAGGGTATTTTTCAATTAATTCTTATTACTTGGGGAAAGTACAATAAGATTCATCATATGCTGGAATATTGAAAGCTGTTATCATAGAAAAGGCATTAGGATCTGTGTGAGTATTTGCAACTGCAAATAGTGTATTTTTGGCAATTGTTAATTAAGGTTTTTCTCCTTTTTCTAAATCATATCCTAATACTTCTCTAGTAAGAGACCCATCTTGATTAATAATAAATATATCAAGAGAGCATCCGTGATTGAGAACTAAAATCTCATCAGCTTACATAGTATGAAACTAAACAAATACTCCAGTTTCATATAAGCAGTAAACTCCTGAAGAAGCCTTTCTCTGAATCTTGTCTTATGACTGAATATAATCTTAAGAGGTGTAAACTTCAGCGAGGTACATATTATTAGGGAGCTTGGTAAGGTTCAAATTTTTAATAAAGTATTGGGCTGTGGTAGCAATTGGAGCTTCATTATTTGTCTAAAAAACGTGGATATGTTCAGTCGATATTTTATTAAATGTCAAAAATATGAAAATTAGTGATAATAAAATTACAGAAATTAATGGAGCATTAATTAGATTGTGTTATGCATTCATTTGTTTAAAAATTTTTTTAATTTTTTTATTTTTTGTTTTTAGGAAAGAATTGTAATTAAAATTAATTATAAAATTAGATATCAATTATTTTTATAAAATACCAAAACTATTAATTGAGTTTCCCACATTTAGTTTATATCATGTCTTACATTTATAAACATAAAAACATGCATCTACAAATTTTTAAGTGAGATAAATTTGTGTTTTATATTTTTATTGACATAAATAAGAATTCATTTTTACATTAATTTCAACTTTCACTAAATAAATCTGAACTATCTTAGGAACTCATTGAATTTACTTAAAATGTAGGACATTTATCTCTTAGAGGGCATTCTTAACATTTAGGATTTTCTTCCTAACAAACTTCATCAACAAATAAATCAATAGGAATATGTAATGTTTTCCATAAAATAGGATCAATAAAAGTCTAAAGATAATTCTAAATCTCTGGGTTAGTCAGTTAAGCTTGATCTTTATATATACTTATTTCTTAACCAGCTATAATTTATGTTCTAAGCAAAAAGAGTAATGTTTTAGGAGTTAGTGTAATATGTTTGCTTTATTTATTTTCTTCTCGTTTTAAATATAATTCAATCGAATTTTTTCCAAAACCTTTGAGTTTTTTGAGTTCTTTTGGATCTGTTGGTACTTAGCCATTAAACTCATTTATTAAAATTTAAGCTGTTTATATAATTTAATCTGATTTCTTACCACCATAAGTGATACCATCTAAATACTTTGCAAACGTTTTCATGTCCATTTTTGATACATTATACGCATCTAAATGAATATTTTATTTTAAATTTTTCATGCTTTTTTCAACATTATAATTTCTTGATTACTGATTGAGAATTATCGCAACAATAATCTAAAAATCTTAAACATGTTATTTTCTAGAAGTATCAGCTAATAAATGAGTACCAGCAGCATTAAATTGAATTCCTTTATCTTTTAAAAAGTATCTAATTGTATTATAATAACTAAGAAACTTGTATTGAGACTTCATTTTTTAACTGGAATGAACTTTTGGAAAATATTTCGACCTTATTATATTATTAATAAATAACTCTAGATGAGAATGAAGAAAGATATTTACTTACTAACTAACTTATATGATATAAATTTTAATGCTTCAAATCTTTTTTTTTCTTCAATAAAATACAATAAAAAGATAAAAGTTATCAAAAATACTATCAGATTTGAATTTTATTATAGTTGGTGCTATTTTTTGAATAAAGTAGATTATTTTAAATGAACTTGAATTATTAAAGCAAAAATGGGCAGTTTTTATTCACTTACTTTTATTGAAGAATTGAAGAAGATAACCAAAAGCTTACTTAAAAATAGTGAAAATGATATGTAAATTAATAGACAAATTATTATTTATATGTAATAAATAGATATAGAAAATATATTAGTTTGGATTACTCTCAATAAACATTTATTTATTTATTTATATTTTGTTAACTTTTTTTATAAATAATCAAATTTTCTTACAAGTATTTCATTTTTTCAAGATAGGATATTTGCTATCTAACATATTGTTATTACCAAAATTGTTGTTATTGTTATTATTGTTGTTGTAACTAGGCTAAGGAGGATAACCACCAAACTAATTATTTTAGGTAGGATAGAAGTTTTGGGGAGGATATCCATTCTAAGGAGGATAACCAGCATTTTAAGGTGGATAACCATATTGGTTTTGTTAATTAGAAGCAGGAACAGGATTTGTGTTGAACTTTTATGGTAATTTAGGTATGTTTATTTGCATGAAATCCTACTTAGCTTCAATAATTTTATTACCTGTACCGCTACCAAATGCAGGAGCTCCTGTATTATTTCTTCTAATTTCAGCTTGGGCAATAGTTTGATTATTCATGTTAAGATTTAGTTAAATAGGCTTGAATTCTCTTAAGAAATCTTAGGGAACAGGAAGAAGAGGGATGTGTAAGAAGTCTAAGTGATCTCTAAATCCTCCTATTAATCCACCAAATGTGTAGTTATCATATTTATGTGAAAAGAAAGTGCCTTCATCGATACCAAAACTGGCTTATTTGCCTCTATATGTTACAAAACCAATTTTATTCAAATGTGAATCTTAAGAAGTTTTTCCATTTATTTCTAGTAAATAGTCATCTGGACCAATTTCAAAGAGGGCGCCATGAGTTTTTCCAACTTTTTCAGGCTTATTATGAGCTAATTAATATTAAAGAACAAAAATGAGTAAATAATAACTAAAATATAAAAATAATTGAATTATAAAATTCATTTTATTAAATGTATCTCTAATTAATAATTTATAGGAAATATAGCATATTTGTAATTAATATAGTAGTTTACCTGCATCTAAGAAATCTCCAATAGCTCCTTTTCCTATTTTGTAGTAAATTTAGATACCAATTACATGCTTTTCATCCCAAAAAACGCTGACAGCATTAATTTTATAGTGGCCGCCTATCTTTTATAATTGCTGATTGTCATCAAATTTTTTGGATTTTTTATGCTCTGCGCCAATAAGGATATGGGTAGGAACAAAAGTGTTTTAAAGAACTTACTATTACATTGATTATTTTTAACAAAATTGTTGTTTGGTTTCTTAGTTTTTTTATATTATTATTATATTTTAGTGTTTTTAGTTATTATAAAAAAATATTAATTTCTTTAACTCCAATTTAATATATTTTGAGTACAATATTACTTGGTCAGGCAGTCTATTTTACATGTTTTCATTCTAATCAAAAATCCTCACCAGAAAAAAATAGATAAATTTGACTTTAAAGAAAATCGATCAATTTACAATCTTCAAATGGTTATCGTCTAGTACATGATGATATTTATAACTGAGACAATTTACATTTATGAATAAATTTGTACTAAAGAAATTTCATCTTTATGATTTTATTTAATACTATTTTTAATTAATTAATTAAAAGTAAGCCAACAAGAAAGGTAAGAAATGGTTGAGGTTTAATTATAAAAATTATTATACAAAATTTTTGAATTTTGAGCCTAGCAAGTCTATTTTATAGATTTAATTTAAATTAAGCTTAAAATTGTTAAATTTGTAAAAGTTAATGTGAAACACTTACAGAATTTTAATTTGATATGCATCTTAAGTATTTATTTTAAGAAACAAATAGAAAATTTATGATGGACATATAATGGCAGAGTAAAATTTCTCTATGATTTATTTTTTTTTTTTGAATTTTAAAAATTAATCAATATAATAATATCGATTATGTTTCTAGCAGGCAAAGTACTGTAAAATAGATAGTCATATCCATTAAATTTTGATTAACTTTAATTTAAAAAAAATTAAAAAATATCAGGTAAATTTTAGTGATTATAAAATCTTAATTAAATTTTGAATTTAATTAAAGACTTAATTATTGAAAATTAAATTTAAACTACATAAATTTTGCCATTTTAAACTATTTTTTTGTTTTTAATTAAAATAAATATTATCACAAAAAGCAAATAAAATTAAATTAAAAAAATGTTTTTTAAATTTTTCTTCTTCTTTTGAATTTTAAATTAAATGTTTAGGTAAAATCAATTAAAAAAGACAGGATTATTGAAACTCTAATCAATAAAATATTATTTCAAACAAGCAGATAAAATTAACAAAAAAATAACATATTTTAATAAATAGATCTCATAGCAAATGTATTTTAAAAATGTTATTCTTATTTATTTGATTTTAGTTTGTCAAACACCAGAAAAATATGGATGCTTAAGTGCTTCCTTGGAGAACATTCTTTTGCTAGGATCGAGTACTAAAAGATTTTAAAGGAGGTCTAAAGCTTCAGCATCGTTAAAATTAGAAGGGAGAAGTTTTTAGATTCCTTGAGCTTAGAACTTTGGAAACTTTTCATTGTAGTCTGGTAGCTTTGATATCCCAGGATAATTCTACTCATTAGGGGTACCAAATATTTAGAATATCTAAAAGAGCTAGTCTATTTAGCTTTAAGCATGGAATGGTGGTTTTTTTGTTAAAAGCTCAATAAAGATACAGCCAATAGCCCAAATATCAATTGTGATTGAATAGTGTTCATCTCCAAGCATTACTTCAGGAGCTCTATACCATAGTGTTGCTATTTCCTTAGTGTACTTGTCTAAGGGTGTTGTAAATGTCCTTGCAAGTCCAAAATCAGATATTTTAACTTACATAGCATTACTTGTCTTTGTAGAAATTAAAATATTCTATGGTTTTAAGTCACGATGCATAATCTGCATTTAATGACAATAGTCAACACCTTAAAGAATTTATTTCATGATTTGCTAATTATTTATTTAAATTAATATGATTAATTTATATATAGAAGTATTTAATTGATCAAGAGAGTGAGAAAGAGAATATAAAGTAATTTAAGAATTACTTTGATCTTGATTGGCTAAATTGGAAATTCGTTTTCAAGATATTATTTTAAATCGCATTCTAGACACTCAAACACCATCAAAAGGCTGTTTTCATCAAACTAAAACTGAACATCTTTTAAACTTATTTTGAATTAAAAATAATAATTTTAGTGATGCAATGGTTAGCAAAAAGTAGAATATAAATTAATTATCGTTTAAATCAATAAAATGATAAATTTTTAAAAATTAAATAATATTAAAGTATAATGTTTTGAATGTTGACAAAGATTGCGTTGTTCAAATAAGTAAAAAATGTTATGAATATAAAATTTACAAGACAATATTTTCATGTTTCATTTTTTTAAGAGTTGATATTTCACGCATCGAACTAGAAGGAAATCCATCACCTTAAAATATCTCAAGTTTTATCTTCTTCACAGCTACAATATCTTTAGTGTGTTTATCTATACATTTAGTTACATGTCCATAAGTGCCCTCTCCAAGCATTTTTATCTTTTAAAATTTGTCTTCCAATTTTTCAGGTTTATTTAAGAACTCAATGTCCATCATTTTAGTTATATTACCCAGTATTCTAAGATATAAAGTTTGACCAATGAGCTTTAAGGATTAATGCTCTTAAAAAGTATTCTGAAAATTAATAGTAGTTTTTATTTTATAAAACTCAGCTTTTTTTATTAAAATATTAATTATTTTTATAATAAAAGAATCAGCACATATTTAAATCAAATTATAGTATCTTTTAATTAAATTTGCAGCATTATACTCCATCGATTAGCTGTTAAATTTAAGATACAGTATCTTTTTTCAAATTTTGCAAATTTAAAATAATAATAACTATTATTATAATCCATATAATTGTAGAAAAATTTAAATTCCCTAAAAGTTATTTGTAATCTATTATAAATTAATAATCTCGAAAAAATATTTAAAATAGAAAATTCAATACTAATAGCCAATTATTATACTCGAAAAAATTTTATAAATTATATTTGGAAATATTGTAAACTATGGTTTATCTTGAAAAATAATCTGAAAAAAATAGAATAGATTTTATAATATAATATAGTAAAATCCATGTATTTTAATTGCTAAGTTTATTTGAAAATAAATTCAGTCTTTTTATTTAAACTTTTTAATAATGCAAATACTTTAAAAGTAAATTGGTTACTAAATTAATCATATTAATTTTAATCTCTTTTTGATAATAAATCATAATTATCTTATGAAAATATAAACAGGAAAATACTCTTTTTAAAATATAATTTAGTTTGTATTTAAAATAAAAATTAATAGATATATTTTTATGAACAGATTAAATGAATTTCAAACAAGCAAGCAATAAATTAATATATTTACTAATCACGATAGATATATTTATTGATTTTAAGAAAAATTCACTTTAATGTATTCAACAAATTTAAGAATGTTTTCTAAAAAAAATTAAGTGCTTTATTTCATATTTAAAAATTAATAGATAATTATCAATAATTAAAATAGAATATCAGCTAATAATTTTAATTCTTTACAAGAAATTTAGTTTTCAACTTAAAAAAATCTTAGTTTATTTTATTACGATTATTCTAAATGAATGAACCAACAATTATGATTATTCACAAATTAGATATTGAATAAATTTAATTGATTATTATCTTTTCTTTTAATCTAAATTTTTTAATTTGTTTTTGAAGATCCATCATATAATTCATAATCAAAAAATAAAAAATAGAAACATATCAATTTCTGATATCATTATTTTTTTATTTATTTTATTTAGATAAAAACCATTTTAAATATATTTATTGTTCGTTTTCATCACAATTTAGCTGGTTCTTTTGTATTTTCAAACACCCAGTCAAGATAGGCCTTGCTTCCGCCAAATATTGGAGTTCCTATTAATTCAGGGGTTGTATAAGGGTGATTTTTCTTAACCTCATCAAGTATTTCTTACAAAAGCTCAGTCCTTGATTTTATAATTAATAAAAATTCAGGATCTGTGCATACTTTATTTTCCCAAGAATAAATGCTTGTTATTGTTGATGCTTCTCCTTATCCGATGATATTAACACAAGCAGCCAGCTTTTTTTCAACTAAAGAATTGCTTATTTTTTTAGCTGTTTCCATACTTTCAGTTGTGCAATAATATATGCTTAGGGGTGATAGTTAGTGATTAAAAACTGTCACTTAGTTGATCTAAGGTGCCTACTATTTAGTTTGATCTTCCATTTAATTTCCAGTTAAAGTACTAAAATTAAAAATCTAAGAATAGTTGAAAATTCCTTTATTTAACAAAAACTATTTTTTTTAAAAAAAAAGTTTTTTAAGCATATAAATTTTTTTATTTTAATATTTTTTCTAAATACATTTAGCGTGTATCCTCAAAATAAAAAGATGCTCGTACTTACGAAATAAATAAAATAATCTTCAAATTCTTTGCTTACATAATTATTTATGATCTATTTAAATTGTTGATAAGAAGTAAAAGATATGCGGTAATATTAGAAGAGTTAAAATGAAAGAAAACTTTGAAGATTAAAATTATTTTTACCTGTAACAAAAGGCTTAATAGTACTGATAAAATAATCTTAAACATGAATATAAAATAAGTTTTTAACTTTTATTAAGTAATATCTTTTTTACCGCGAAGCTTTTATTTGTATAATATATCTTTTGTAACGAAATATCTTAATACTATTTCAAATGAATATCTAAAAATAATTATATCTTTTGTATTAAATAAGTAAAATAATTTATCTATTTATTAAATCGGATATGTATGTATTAATACATCTAAAAAAATGTGAATTTTAAGTGAATTTATTTAGAGAATAATAATTTTGTATTTAATAAGTAACTTTTAGTATCAGCTTAGAGCAATTATATTAAAAATATTGTAAATTCATAAAATCATACATTTTTAATAGAAGCAATAAAATATACTATTAATATTTTGCTAATTTGATATTACCTAAAATGAATTTAAAATAAATTTTTGTTTTACTTTTCTTTTTACCTATTTACATTAAAAAATTTTTTATTTAATTTATGAATCAAAATATTTTAACCTAATTTGCTTTTATTATTATGACTAAAAATTATAATTGTTCAAGAAATTTACATAATTTTGTGGCTTTAAAATCTCGTAAGAAAAAACTATTTGAATTAATTGTAACATAAAAATGACTTATTAAACTTCTAAATTATGAATAAGTAAATGAAAAAAAATAGATATTTAAATATTAAGTCAACTCTTTTAATCTCACCTTTAAAATGCATTTAAAAGGCAGATTAAACATTTGAAAAACAAATTAATCAAAATAAAATAAGTATTTAAAAATAATAACTCTAAATAAGAACAATCTTTTAATTTTTAAAAAGAGACTTTTATTTTTAAAGAATATTAACCTATATTTATGCCAATTAAACAGCAAGCATTACTAAATAAAATTACATATGATTCTATTTATTTAGAACTAAACTCTAAATGACGAATAAGCTCTACACTCTAAAGATAAATTACAAGGATTACTTACAAGTGAATGGAAATAAGTGAGTGAATTTGTTTGAATAATTAAAATTCAATTTCAGAATACATGACAAATAAGAAATAATCAGAAGAAAGCTATTTATCAAAAAATCGTTTCAAATTTGGGATTTCTTCACATTTAATTTACATAAATTTACATCTTAAGGGTTAATCAAATAGAAAATCAGCTTTTGACTTTCATTTTACAAAAAAATTTATAATTATTTAAAGATTTTAGTTTAAAAAAAAATACTTCAGCCTTAAGAGGAGATTAGATAAATTTTAGAGTACATAACAATTAAGAAATAATCAGAAAAGGTAAACCTTTAAATATTCTTTCATAAAAATTATGATCTTCTCTCTCAATCTCTCCATCTCATTCAAATTTATTTAAATTTTAAATTAATAAAATATCCAATAGAATTTTAGCTTCTTAATTTTATTTAGAAGATATGTTTATATATTTAAAATGTGTATTAGAATATCTTAAAAATTTGTTTCAGTGTAAATTAAAGCTGCTTTTATTTAAAAATATGTTGGCTTGTAAAATACTTTGTAATATTGTGTAAAAGATTTTGAAGATTTAAAATTACAAACTTTTAAAATATTCTTACAAAGTTAAAACGCAGAGAGTCTTAGAAGTGATTAAATATTACGAACAAAATTTTAGTTCACATCTATTTCATTTTAGATTAAATGAAAATTCTAATCTTCTCTAAAAATTCTGCAGATTATTGATTAACTATTTGAAATCAAAAACTAATAAAGAGAGCAAAATTTTAGGTTAGCAATTAAATAGCTTAATTTGATTTTGAAATAATTAAATGAGTAGTTGCTTTACTGTGTCATTAAATAAAATGAAGTGCGTCTATAGTTTTTAACACAAATTTAATAATTAACATATTAATTAATTAGGAATTATCTTAGAAAGTAACATAATTACATTGCAAAGTTTATTGATGGTGGGCAGAGAGGTTTTATTTATTTTGCAATTAAATTGATGTTTTTTTATTGATTCATCTGAATTAAATTAAAATCTCCATAAATTAATTTAGATTAATTAATTTATAGAGGAAAGCCGTCTAGTCTCAATCTTTTTCAATATTATTGTAATCATTAAGTGAATTTTGTAAATAGCATCTGCTTTTGTTCCTTCTTACAGATAAAAATCAGCTGTATTTAATTTATTTTACAAATCCTACAATCCATCTACCAAAACTATTATAAAGTAAATAAATTATTTAATTTCATATTCACCAAAAACCTAAGATTATAAAAATTACTTATATAAAATACATTTTTCATATTTACTTCATAATTACTCAAAAAGAATAGAATGGGTCTTAGTGATTTGTATTAGACTGTTACAGACAAAATAGATAAGTTTGAAGAACACCCAAAATCTCCCTCTATCTATGCTGTGATAGGATGCTTTTTTTATGTTATGGTTGGTTTTTGTGTAAAAACTCTTCCTACTATATCAGCTACACAGATATTATATTTCAGGTGCATCATATCTATGATACTGAACACTTTCATTATAAAAATAGGAAAACATGATATTTATCCACAAAATAAAGAAGTATTTAAATTATTGATGATGAGATGTTTTTTTGGAGGTATTGCCCATGTTTGCTATTACTAAGGAATTAAATTGCTAAATCTCGGAGATGCTTAAGCTATTTTCTTAACAAGCCCAATATGGACCTCTTTGCTCGCTAGCATATGGCTAAAAGAGAAGCTCTAGCCAAGCGTAATAAGCTCTATAATTACAAGTTTTATAGGAATTATATTGGTTGTTAAGCCACCATTTTTATTATCATTCTTAGGCTTATAATCTGATTCTTCATCTTTCAATGATCCCTATGCAATCTTAGGTTTGGCTGCTAGTATTGCTTTTAGCTTCCTAGAAAGTTTAAGTGCTTTACTCATCCGTTCTTTGAGTAATAGTGTTAAAGTTACAGCTGTCATTCAATATGTATATGTTTCTGGATTTGCTCTTAATGGTAGCTTCATGATTATGTCTGGCTCATTTAATGCCGAAGTTTACTCCTTAAGCATATTTCCAATTGTTTTTTCAGTTGCTTTACTCAATTTCCTAGCATAGCTTTTCTACAGTAGAGGGCTTTAAACAGGAAAATCCTAGGATGTAGTTCCTTTTACATACAGCTAGCTGGTTATGTCTTTTATTGTAGATATAGTTATTTTTAATAAAGAGTTGAATTATCTTAGTCTGATTGGTTCAGGATTAATCTTACTTGGGAATTATAAAATTTTATTTAGATAGTGACGCAATATTTAATAATTATAATCTTTTTTGCTACTTAATGACTTAGTAAATTAGATAAGTAAATTAGTCGTCAGAAACGTCTTGCTATTCTATTCTAATTTCTTGTATACAATCATAACATTAACTGGACTATTATTCACAAATAAAAAATATTATCATTTTATAACTAAACTGTATATTTAAAAATGTAATAATCAATATCTTAACCAATATATTTGTAGTTATTAAAATTTATTTGTTAATAATCCAGATTTTATTTTCTTACACTTTATAATAGTGGAATTCAAAAAAGGAAAATTTTGTTAGTATAACAAAGTTTTAAATAAAAAACTTGAGGAACATTCTAAAACTAATCTAGATTTCATAAAAGATTCTATTGTAATTCTTGAGATTAATTATTAAATGAAAATTAAACATCTTGTAAAAATTATAGTCAAACAAATTAAAGATTTTTTTTATATCTACACATTTATTTACATTTTAATAATAAAATAAATAAATTATTTTAAGTTTATAAAATAACTAATTATTAAGATAATTATATTTAATATTAAAACAATTGAAAAAATTGAATTTCTTTTATTCAGCTTATAAATTAAAAATATTTTAAAACATTTACTTAATACAAAAATAAATTATTTTTTTAAGTTAATTTAAATTCTACATTTGTAAAAGTAATTAAAACTTTAAAAACAAAAATAGTTTTCATTATATAAAAAAAAATAAGAAGAAAAAATTGTGCTTAAATATTCAATTATTTCCAGAAAATGCTTTTAAAAACTTTATTTTAATTTATTTTTATTATTTTTGATCAATTTTTATGAATTTTTTAAATTTTATTTAAAATATTTTTTTATTTTTAATCTCCCGAAAATACTTGATTAAATTCAATTTTTTATTTTAGGACTACTCTAAAATTCTAAAATCTATAGCATTAATTTTTTTTTATCTTTATTCTTAAATAGACATAATGTTTAAAGCAAAATCGTTCACATATAAAATATTTTTAATTAATTAGATCAGTCCGTTATTCATTCATTATAAAGAAAACCTAGTTGAAAAAATTTTTTATTTTATAATATTAAAAAAATTTTTTAAATGTTATTTATTAAACTTTAAGTTTGATTCATCCATTAACTAATAAAATCTCTATAAAATATATTTTTAGCACTTCTATGATTTAAATGTATTTCTGCAATTTATTTTTAAAATATTTTTGTTTGAAAGGTGACAGAAGAATATTTTAATTTAAACATAAGGTATTTAAATAACTAAAAAGCCTGAATGACAAAAATAGTTAAAGAGAATAAAAAGCAAATTTATCTTTATTATTTAGATATTTATTTTAAAATTAGACTAAAGTAAGTAGACAAAATAAATTATTTTCCAAGGATTTATTAAAGTTTGAATAAAAAAAGCAGAAAATAATGTTTAATTAATTTATTTTATAGAAAGAAAGAGCCTCAATCAATGATGGAAATTTAGACTCAAATTCTAGAATAAGATTAAATTATATATGTAATTGATATATTTGACACGTAAAAATTTATGATTTAGTTTTAATCTGAATTTGGAATATTTGATAATATTATTAATCTTAATTTATATTATTTCAATATATAAACCTCTTCTGTATAAGAAATTATAAAATATAAAATAGCTATGGGGATTTTCAATAGTTATCTAAATATTTCAACAAAGATTGTACAAAAAGGTTACTTAATTTTTACATTAATTTGTGATGGGACTGAATAGTTTTCTAGATTATTTTTTAGATGACCTATAAAAATTGTGAGTGCTTATGACGCTATTTTCTGAAAGAAAATCAAAAAATTAGTTTTGATGATGTCATTTAGAAGTCTGCTTTTTGTATTTTATAATAATATTTAGGATGTATGAATTTAAACATGGCCTTAATTTAGTTATATATTTTGGCCTAAAATATTGAATGTTTGTCTTGATTAATTTTTATTCCTAATCTCCCAAAGAAAATTCATTTATAACAATTCATAAGAAGTAAATTAGATTCTTATATGACTAAGTATCAGTCAATATTGTAAAATTCATCTACTTTTAAATATTCAACACAAAAACCTTTTTTTCTATTAATTATTAAACAACAAAAAGAAATCTAAAATAAAGATTAAATAAGTAATCAAAGAAAATCTTCTCATATAAAATTTAGGTTAATAGACAAACAAATAAATCAAACTATTTTAGTTCTCAAAAAGATGGCTCCTAGCGTAACTAAAACTCCCACCGAGGATGTTTCATAACAAGAAACTTCTTAAGAATTTAAGTTCATATACAAAGACACTGAGTACGACTGCACAGAATATGCTTCAAAGCATCCTGGTGGTCTTCATTTCTTCGAAAAGATGAAAGATGAAAAGAGCGACATTACTGAATACTTCCGTACTTTGCATAGCAAGAAGGCCCTCAAGATCTTAAAAAGCTTCCCCAAGACATAGACTAATCTTCTTGAATCTAAAGACTCAGTTTTATTCACAACCATCAAGCGTAAAGTAAAACATCTTTTTGAACCTCACTGGCCAATTGAGATGACTATTTTGCTTGTTTCTTTTTCAGTATTTATGTTGGGTGCATTCACTAGTAATCCTATTCTTGGAATCATCCTCATCGGTATCAACTAAAACTTAGCTGGTTGGATTGGACACTCTTAAAATCACAACAGAAATCCTATTTTATATAAAATTGGTACTATCTACGGAGGTATCGTAGCTGGTTTAAGTTCTAAGTGGTGGAATCGTAAACATAACTTGCACCACATGTTTACTAATAATATTTCAAAGGATGAAGATATTTAACATAGCTACAACCGTTGGCTCTTCCCACTCCTTTTCCCTAAATGGAAATTCGACTCTCTTGTTGCTGAATTCGGTTATAAGGAGTTCGCTTACTTGGCTATCCACTGGGCTATTATGGTTTAATAAACATGGTGGGTTGTTCTAATTGGTCATTTGATAGCAGGTTTCTTAACCGCAGTTGTTTTGGTAGGTAATCATGAAAGAGAAACAATATTCGAAAAGAGAGTTGATCTTCCTTTCTTTTAACACTAAATTACTGCTACCACCAACTACGACTATAAGAGCGTTATTTCCATGATTTTCATGGGTGGTATGTAATATCAAACTGAGCACCACTTCTTCCCTCAAATTCCTTTCTACTATCTCCCTAAGGCCTCTGAGATCATAAATAGTGAATTAAAGAAGCACAACTTAGTCATCAAGTACAGTCCCATATGGCAATGAAAAAATAAATAAGATAAAAAAGTAGAATGATTTATTCTAGCTAAATTAATTTCAAAACTTTGTTTTAAGCTAACTAACTAAATAAATAAATATTAATAATAACTTCTTATCTCCTAGCAAAAAGTTAGGATTTTAATTTACTATTTGTTTGAATAATTTTGTATTAACTTTTGATTTCAAAACCTACAAGTATATTTGTTTAAAAATTAATTTCTTACATTAATTGAAAAAATATTGAATTGAATGTGGCAAGTTTGTTTGTTTGTTTTAATCGATGACAAATAATTTATTCTACAAATTCTTAGTAGTTTAAAAAATCTATTAATATTCTAAATTTAAACAATTCATTTTTACTTTCTAAAATTTTATTTGCTTTTTAAAAAGTAAATTATAGATAGTTGAATTTTAAGCAAATAGTTTTTATTTCAATTAAAGTAAATTATTGTATTTTCTTTGCTGCTGTTTAAGATCAAATATTCATAAATTGTTATATTCTAATAATTTATTCAAGTTTTTAGTAAAATTGTTTATTTAGTTCTAATTATTTAGTTTTAATATCTTGAATCAAACAATACTTGTCATGTAAAGATAAATAAAAAATGAATTATTTCATTTTAAAAATTTTAATTTCATTGTGTTGAATAGCTCTTGATTAAATTATTTAAATTTTCTTATTATTTCACAATCAGCTTTGAGAAAAGTATTTCTTATTACTTACTAAAATTTGTGAAACATTTTTTAAGTGATAAAATTGTTTATTTGTTGATTTCCCTTTTATTTGTTTTGTCATAACTGATTTTTTATAAGATTTTAATTTTTGAGGTACATTTAAAAATAATAACTTTTTTAGAAAAATATTCAATCTTGTAATTGCAAAACAATATTTTTTAGTAAATTTAGTATTTTATGATTATTAAGATATAATAAAGATATTATTTGCTAAATTATATTTTTGTTTGGGATTCTTTAAATTTGTTTGTTAATTATATAAAAAATGAATTTCTTATAATAAAAATAGATGGTTGATAAATATCAAGCAATTAAAAAAATATAATAATGATGGTTAGCTTTTGATGAGAATAATTAAATTAATTCAATTTATTGATTAGTTATTTGCAAATCCTAATGAAGGATTTGATATTTATCACTAAAAAATTATAATTATAATTGCAATTAAACAAAAGCAAAAAGTTATTCTTAACAAATTCAACACTTTTCTATTAGATAAGTATACAAATATGAGTACTCAAAATCCTTAAATTTAAAGTTAAGACTAGAATTAGGTTTAAAATAATTAAAGCTAAAGAAGTCAAAATGAAGCTATCAAGTAGGATAACAATTTATCAAGGCCTATATCATAGGGATAGAATGCTAGCGATAAAGATGGAATTTACATGAGAAAATTACAACTTATGCAAAAAAATCAAGGAGGAAACGAGCTCAGCCCAAATGGATAAAATATACTTAGAGTTGATACTGCCAATAAAATTACCACAAAATTGCAACTAAATAACTCTAATACTGATACAAAATGGGAAGAGTTAATTATATCTGGAAGGAATATATAAAATAGGAGCGATTTTACTTCAGTCATATATGACCATACGTAAATTTTTTTAAGCCTGTTAATTTTTTAACTGACATCATCAATTTGCAAAAAGAATGTATATTTATGGCGGATACGAAATTAATGCAGGTATTCTCTCTGATTTCCATAAAATGGACCTTTAGGCAGGTGTTTATATGTGGGATAAAGTAGTTGCTAAGAATCCAAAGAAATCTCCAGGTAAGTATTTTAAAGCTTTAATTATTTTTTAAATTTTGTTTGCTAATAACTCCATACATAAGTTGTAACAACATCTAAAATTAGTTGCTTTAGCAGAAAGAAATAAATACCATAAATAAAAATGAAGATAAATTTTAAAATTAAAAAGCTTTTCAAATTATTTTTATTGAGCAAATTTTATAATTTAGGAAAATTATGCAGACATAGTGGGGTTGTTTACAAAAACAAAATGTACTTGTTTGGAGGTTAGTATTAAGGCCAGCTAAACCATAATAAAATGTTTAGTTTTGATTTTGCAACTTAGACTTGGGATGAGGTTTTGTATTTAGGGACAATTTAACCTCCATCAATAGATTCACACAAAGCTTTAGTATATAAAGATACTATGATAGTTTTGTCAGGTTATCTTGGTGACACAGGAATTTTTTCAGATTATATATTTAGCTTCGATTTTAATACTAAAGTGTGGAATGTTTTATACGATGGTAATTCATAAAAAAATTAAACTTACAAACCTAGAATAGGAGCTGATATTTGCCTTTATCAAGACAAAATATATTTATTTGGAGGATATGATGGATATGAGAAATTAAATGATCTTTGTTATTTTGATCTCAAAACTAAAAGCTGGAATCAAGTAAAGTACAATAGCAACTAAGTAAACTTTTTCCCTAAGGTAAATACTTTGTTACAAAATTTGAAGAATAACATCTATATTTTTACAAAAGACAAGAAAAGGTCATAGTCTTAGTTTATATGGAGACTATCTTATTCTATTTGGAGGCATTCATGATGTTACTTGGGAGCTTGATGATTTATATGTGTTTGATTTGAGAAACAGTAGATGGTTTGTCATAGATGAAGATTCAGCCAGAAGAAAAGACTACTAAAACATGGCTGATATATCTCCCGTTAAGTAAAAATAAAGTTAGAGAGGATCATTTAAGAGAAACACTCTCTTTAACACATAAAGATAAAAAAGCTTGCTTGTAACTTCACCAATAAAAACATAAAATTCCAATTTTTCTCCAAATAATGCTGGCAGTGCAACAAGAAAGAGTCTTAACAGAGGCACAACACAAATATATCAGGATCCCTACTATGCTATGTCAGAATCAGCAGATCAACCTCATTCACCTACAAGAAATTTAGATAATTAAAAAAAAAAAGAGTTCTTTTAAAAAAAGTTTGAGATGTTAGCTTAACTTCAAACTGGAGAAGATGAAGAAAAAATGATGAGAAACAACTCTAACTCGCCAACTTCTGAAGCCATGAAAAATGCTTTAATCACAATTGGAAATCCCATGCCTGAATTAAAATAAGGTAAGAAAGGAAAAACAACTGACTTTGGTAGGATAACATTTTCAAAATTCCTAGAACCAATTAAATGTCCAGCAAACTCAAAAGTAGGTAAAAAGCCATGTGCTCGTGATGGCCATGCAGCAGCTATTTTGCAAAGAAAGTTATATATATTTGGTGGTGATAGACATAAAATGTCATTCAATGACATGTTTGGATTAGATTTAGAAAAATGCTTAAATTAAATTTAACAACAGCAACAATGAAGAAAGGATTTAAATTAAAATTGAAAAATATAATTTAAGATGTAAATATTTTTGAATAAAGAGTATTTCTGTTTTTCTTGACATGAATTGAATATATACTTCAATTAAAAAAATAATTTATCCATCTAAACAATACATACAATACTTTTTTATCTAATTTAGCTTTCTTTTAAAAAAATGATATAAAATAATTCCATATTTAAAGGATAAAATTGTAAAGCTTTCTTAAGTATTTGCTTACATTTCTTTTAATATATTTGTTTCTAATTTTATTTAATTTACATTTCAAATTTTATCTTAATTTTAAAACAAATGTTTACATCAATTTTAGATTAAGCTTTTTGCCTAATTATTTTTTCATAGAGAACATATGAGAATTGCAAGAATTTAATTTTAATTTAGTAACCTAAGTCCTGCGGTAATTATAAAGAGGGGCAAAAAATTTAGATGTAATTTAGTTTTATGAGTGCCCTTCTTCTAAGCAAATCTACATAAAATGCTTAAGGATGTACATTTAGATGTTTAATTTGAAAAAAACCGAAGTTCTACATTATTTACATTAAAAGCCAAAAATTATTGAATAATATTTTTAAATATATCGTAAGATGTTACCATTTTTTTAAAATTGAAAAAGAAATAAAAACTGGAATACCAATAATGTTAATGTTACTTTTAATAAACAAGGCTGTTCAATTTTTTATTCTAAATTACTGTATAATTGTTTGTTTGTTTTTTACATTTCAAATAATGATATGAATTTAAGAAAGTAATATAGCTTATTCAATAAAGTAGGTGTGTATTAGTAATATGTTCATGAGCTAGCTGATTTCTTAAAGATATTAATTATCATTCTTAATTGAATGTTTTATTTATATATTCATATCGCTTTCATTCAATTAATATATGTATTTTATGAATTTGCTTATAACTATATAAATAGATAAGTAAGATTTTGTAGCAGAAGAAGTCTATTTATTTATTGACAAATAAAGAAATAATTAAAAAAAATAATTTATATTCTTATCAAAAAATATAAAAAATAAAGAAAATAATAAATAGTATTCATTAATATATAAAAAGCTTTACCTACCAACAAAACAAATATATTCCAAAAAATTTATAGACAAAATGGACGGAAAAAAAGTTTTAGCAGCTGAAGATGATGCCTTCGCTATGAAAATGTTTTCTACTATGATGGGAGCTCTTGGCTAATAACTTGATCAAGCTAATGATGGTAAAGAATGCTTATCTAAATACTAAGCTAATCCTGGTGCATATAAAATTATATTTATGGATTTACATATGCCTAATATGGATGGATATGATGTAAAATTATTTAGATTTCTTTTGTTTATAGCACAAAGCAATTTTGAAAAAAGCTAAATACTTAATATGAAATAATAAAGTTATCTTATTTTTATAAAAGGCAACCAAAGCTATTAGGGAATTCGAAAAATCAAAGGGATTAGCAAAAGTTAAGATTATTGCCATGTCAGCATGTAAGAAAAAACTTTTAAAAGTTAAATTTTATTCAAAAGCCTATATTTAGGACGCAGAAAAGAAGCATACAAATTAGCTTAAAAGAAATTAATTTTGTTAATAAAATAACTTAAAAAATGACTTTAAAAAGATAAACATTTTGTTTAGAAGCTTAATTGCGCAATTATTAGCTAAATAATTTAATTTTGAAAGAATAAATGAAATTCATGATTAAATTCAAATATTTTATTTTGTTATTTAATAATAGTTGAAGATGACGATACTAAATCATAAACATAAGCAACTGGTATGGATGGAATTATCAGTAAGCCTGTAAAGCCTGTTGAATTGAAGAAATATTTGTGAATAAAATTGAGAAAAATTTTATTTTTATTAAATTTAAAACAGTAATTGATTGATAGATAGATAGCAGCAATGTGAAACAAAATTAGTTTGATATTCAATTATTTCTATCAACAGCTTGTATATAAATGCATGTAAGACTGCTTGAAATAAAAAATACCAGCTATTATTAGATTAATAAGCTCTAACCAAACAAAAACAAAGAGTATCATCAGATGTAAAAAGTATAATAGTAAGACGACTTCCAAAAAAACATAATAAATAAAACACATTTATAAATTATATTCTAATTATCTCTCATTGCTATTAATCTATCAATCACTCACTCAAGCTCTATATCAACTTCGTTTTAAATTCCTAAATGCTATTGATAAAATACTTTCATAATTTTATTATCTATATATTAATTAAATCTTCTTGCTTCCTTAGGTTCAGTGTATATCGTTCTTATTTAGTATGTATATGCTACTTTTTTATTATGTTTTTAAAATTTATTTATCTATTTTGTATAATTAACTAGCAACTGTTATCTTACTTCTAACTTCAATATGTGTTATCCAAAATTATTTAGATAAAGTATTTTTCTTTTTTAAAGTTATTTTTGATTTTTCATTGATTCTTTTTTTTTTTTTAATTTTTATCACTTAAACAACAATTTTCATTTTTTTAAAAATAATGTGTTGTTAAAAAAAATATTTAATTTGGATTAAAGAAAATTTTAAATTATTTTATTTAATTTAAATAATTTATTTTAAAAAATTTTAAACTTAATAATTTTCATCATTTTATTTATTTTTGTTTGAAATAAATAAATAAATAAATTTTTCTTATTTTATTTAGACGTTTTAAATTAATTTATCATATAATTTTCAAAAAAAGTAATTAATTTTTATGAATCTATTTTTAAATTAATTTATACTTAAAAGTAAATTTTTGAAAATCTATCAAAATAAATTTTTTTATTACTCTAATTCGAACTAAAAACATTAATACCTTCTATAAATCGCAAACAAAAATGGTAAGCGTAATATGAAATACAAATTTAAATTTAATAAAATAGTTTAATTTTGAAATTAAGCAAGCAAGGAGATAAAATAAATTAATCTTGGGATTTGTAAAAACATTAAATATGATTTTTCAAATTTTAAATTATGCATTTAAGGAATAAAATATATTTATCAAGAAAAATATATACATAAGATTATCAATATTCTTAACAAGACCTAGTAAAATAAATATAAAGTAAATAAAGTACGTACTAGTAGTTAAATTTATAATTTATAAGCTATTCTTTTTTTTCTATTTAATATAGAGTTGTTAATGTATTTATTAGTTTAAATTTTGTTATTTTGAGATTAAAATTCCAATTATTTTGATTTAGTATTTTAAGAAACAAATTTTTAGTAGTAACTTAGATAAGATTTTGTTTATTTTTTATTTATTATTTTATTCTTAATTTTATTGTAAAGTTTTATTTTGTGCTTTGATTTTTTCAACGATCTTTATCAAATGTATAAATAATTATATATTGAACTTTCAGGAGGAAAGCTATTGTTAATAGTTAGATTAAAACTATCGTTTTCAAAGTTAGAACTCTGTTATGATTAACCATTTAAGTCTAAATTTTAGAATTCTTACTCTCTTCTTTACTTCCAAATCTAAACTGTATTATACATGAGCATCGAGACAGTCATAGGGCCTATACCACCAGGAACTGGTGTTATTAAACTTGCTCTTTTTTTTGCCTTAATTTAATTTAAAATTATAATAATATGTTAATTGAGTAAACATTTAAATAAATTAATTACTTCTTCGAATTCTACATCTCCAACTACTTTACTGGGATCGATCCCTGGAATACCTTTATTAACTCCAACATCAAGTACAATAGCTCCTTTTTTTATCCATTTGCCTTTTATTAGCTGTCTTTCTCCTGCAGCAGCAATAATTACGTCAGCCTAATAATATGAAATTATTATATTGAAATTTCATAAAAATGACAATGTATTTATTTATTTACTTAATAAAAACAAATTTTTATTATTTTTTACTTTAATCGTAATTTTTAAATCAAATTCTTAAGAAAAAGCAGGTTTAAGAATGAAAATGGGTAAGTGAATTCTAAAAAATTATTTTTACCTTTAAAATATGTTATTTGATATCCCCAGTTTCTTTCACACAAGTTGTAATTGAGGCAGGAGATAATTTACTTAATAGCTATTCAAGAGGCTACCCTACTAGCCTTCCTCTACCTATTAATACTACATGCTTATCCTCAAGACTTATTTGATGCTCTTCTAATATTTTAAGACAAGCGGCTGGAGTGCATGGGAGAATATTTGCCTTTGGATGAAGGCTATTGGTATTTAATTTTAAGCCATCTGCATCTTTCTCTGACGATATCATGTTAATAACATTATTTTTATCTATATGAGATGGAAGTGGTAGCTTTATAATAGATTATAATAATTTACTTCAAAATTAATAAAAATTATAGATCTAATTTGAATTGATAAAATTGTTGTTAAAATTTAAATAACTAAGTAAAAAAATCAAATAAAAAAAAGCTATAAGTAATTCTAATACAAAAATTCAAATATCTTTATACTTATGCCATTATAGCGTCTATATCATCTTTACGATTAAGATTATCGATTGCGCTAAGGATATCATACTCTGAAATGTCTTCTGAGAAATGATATAATTCAGGTTTGATGCCAATTTATTCACATGCTTATAGTTTTTTTTTAATGTAAGATAGTGATGCAGGGTTATTGCCAACCAAAATAATTCCTAGGCCTGGTTTTCTTGATATATTGCTTTCTAATATTAAGGTAGAAATAAATGTATTCCAAAACCAATAAGTAAGTAAGTAAATAAATAAATTTCTTAACGTAAACTAATTTTTATCTGAGTTTAAAACATAATTTGACATACTCAATTCGTTAATAATAAAACACTTTAGATTAGTTTATTTGAGAAATAATAAGAGTATAAAGATAATTAAAATTATATAAATGCTGTACACTTTTAAAACCATTCAATCTCCTTCCTTAAAGAGCTTAGAATTTTTTTTGCAGTTTTATTCCCATTAAAAATAACAGTCGAGAATGAATAACGTAAAGTCCTACAAGCTAAAGTAGAAGTCATTTTGGTAAATTTAATTAAATTAAATTTTTTTATTATAAATTTATTTTGTGGCTATTTAGAAATTTAGTGTTTATTTCAATCTTTATTTCAATAATATTTATTGTGATTCTTTTTTTAGAAAAAATATATTTTTATTATTTATTAATTATAAATTTCTTTGGTTTTTCTTTATCCAATAAATAAATAAATGACAAACGAACAAACAAACAAATAATCAAATAAATAAATAAATTAGTTATAAAGTTAAAGTTTTTGTTTAATCTTTTTGATTGCATATAGTTCTAAATAATTATCAAAAACTCTAAATTTAGTGTTTTTCTTCTAATTTTCATTCATTTGATAAAAATAATCATTCATAATTTTCAATAGACCTTTTCTTGTTATAAGTTATAAGTGGACTTTTTTAATTCATTACTATTAAATTAAAACTATATTTCATTAAGTCTAACACAAACTTAATACTTTTATTTCTAAAAATAATATTTCTATTTTCTTTCTTAAGCCAAAGAGATCATATTAATTTTTAGCTCCATAGCTTGGATTTAGTGCTAAAATTATATTTTTCATAATATGCATAAAATACAAATCAGTAAACTCCTCATTTTTTATTATTTCAATAATTTAAGTTTAAAAATCAATTTATTAAAATATAAATTTCTATTTTACATGCTTCTGCTTTCTACTTTTTATTTTTTAGAAACATTAAAAAAAATATTTACTATTAAATGTGGCTTTATTATCAAAATATTACCAAAATAGTTAAGAGAATTTACATTTTAGTTAAATAAAAATAACTAACTTCAATTTTTAAATAATAATAAATAATTCAACACTTATTTGCTGTGAAAGTTAAATTTAACAAGCAAATGCTATAAAAGAAATATTGTCTATATTTAGTTTAGAAAAAGAGACCCGATTATATCGATAATTTAAATTAAAGTCATAATAAATCCTGTTTCTTAAAATAATTAATCAAAGTTTATTTAACAAAAACTGGATGAAATTCTCTAATCAATTCTTAATGATAAATATTTAAAAATATTCTTGCTGGGATTTTCTGAAAATTCATAAATTTTAATTTTTTTATTTTAGATAAATTAAATTCTTTTATTTTAAAACAAATTTGTCTAACAACTATTAACCATTTGAATTATATTTTTTCAAAATAGCTTTTTATGAAATTATTTGTTTAAAAAATATTTCCAATATTTTGTTTTTCAAAATTTGAATAAAAACTAAAATATTTGCTATTTCTTTATTTATCAAATTATTCGTAGTATTTGAAAACTTTTAAAATTTCTTAGAAATCATGCTAATAATTTTATTGAAAAGAGTTAAAAATGAAATTTATTTTATGAAAATGTTTATAAATTATTAAAAATATAAATTTGAATAAAAGTATAAAAATGAACTAAAATTATCTTTATCTTCCTTCTGACAAAATAGATTAATATTTACTAAGTATGGAGAGAGAATTCATAAAAAGTGAAGAAGAGTGTAAATTTCAAAATGAGATGTATACAATGAAAAAAATCGATAGTCTAGACTCTTTATTTGAGCTCTATCACAAAATTATCAGATTTGATTTGTTTTTTTAGAACTAGTTCAGCTAAAAAGCTTCGACTATTATTTCAGATAAAAAACTTAGATCAACAAATATTCAACAGTTTAAAGACATGTTCCTTAAAAGAATGAAAGATGAAATCAGAAATCCTGAGTACAAAAACGAAGAAGCCATATTTTAATTTTTGGTGTAAAGGTCATCAGATAATGAAATAATACAAAAAATAGGCAAATCTATTTTCAAAGAAGTAAATGGTTAATTTTAATTTTAAATCATTGTTTTCATGATATTATTAATAAAAGGTTTTGAACAACAACTAAGATATGCTCTGTATCTTTGAAGGTATATTCGGATGCAAACCCTGCACAGACTATGAGGTCTATAGCTATCTAGACTGTCAGCTTGCCGGATCAATAACAATTTAGGAAAATAATGATAAAAAACTTGTATTTAAGGCCGATTTAGCTCATTTCCGAGATAAACTGTATATAAAAGATTGCATGTAGCTGGTTAAAAGTGTTCTTGTTTTCTCTTTTATATTCGACATGGTAATGCATGTTCTATTCTCCCTTTCTGGTAAAGTATTTGAGTACAATTATAATCTAAGCTTGCTCTGTCGTGAGAATTGCTCTGGAGTTACTCACTTGAGGGGAATATTAAACTAAGCTTAAAAATGTCACTATACTATCAAGTTAATAGAATAACAAGCAGAATAAGACGAGCAAGATATAAAGTTATGAAATATAAATATTTTTAATTTCCTTAAATTTTGTATCATTTGTTTAATCTTTATAATTAAATATTAAAATTTTAAATATCATTTTTTTAAATTAATAAATGTTTTTTAAAAAATATTTAAAAAAATAAAATGTTTTAGAACTTTTATAATTAGTTAATTAATTAATTTTGTTTGCACTATTAGGTGCGAGAGCTTTGATTATAATTTACTGAAATTAAGAATGAAAGATTTTATAAATGATTTTATTTATATAATTTATTTTAATTTAATAATTTGAGAATTTTAAAACTTTTAATTTTATAAAATTTTAAAGATCAAATTTTTCTAATTTATTTTTATTGACTAAATTTATTTTTATATGTTTTTTTATTTAGTAGAAGAAAAATTTGTTTAGTAAAATTTAATATATAGTTTGTTTAAAGCTGTTGATGAAAAGAAATGTAGATTTAATCAATTAAAACAGCAGTGATTTATAATAATATTTTATTCTTTAAAATAATTTATCTACTGATAATTGTTATAAAAAAATATACAAAAAAAAAATGAATTTTCAAAGAATTGTTTGGCAAAGACAAAATGAGCATGCATAATGATCGATCATATGCTTAATTAATTAATTTATTTATTAATATTTGAAAGAAAAAAAGATGGATATAATGAAATTAAATAAAATGTAGAGTTTAACAAATTTATATGAAAAGTTAATTATATGATTGAAATAAAGAGTGAAGGAACAAAAAAAGGTAAATAAATAAGAAAGTGAGGAGGCGAAAAATAAGTAGTGGGAAAGATCGAAGTGAGGAAGAAGAAAATTGATATCAAAGAAGGGATTTTTAATTAAAAAAGATTCGTATAGCAAGAAATTCATATAAAGACCAAAAAATAAGATTTTTAATAAAGTAAAGATGGGAAAGACTAATTACTCTCGTGAACCCGCTAACCAAGCTAAGGGTAATATTCATTTTTCAATAAGAATAAAAGCACTTTCGCAGAACCATCTTCGCATAAAAATGGATTGTAAATTTAACTTTTTTAATGAAAAGCCGTCAAGACCTCTGCCTCCGACTTAAGAGTCCACTTCAAGAACACTTATGAAGTTGTCAGAGCCATCAAGGGATTGAACCTCGAAAATGCCAAGAGATACCTCAAGGCTGTTATTGACAGAAAGAGATGTATCCCCTTCAACAGATTCACCGGTTGCATTGGTAGAACTGCTTAAGCTCACGAATTCGGCAGAACCCAAGGTATCCACTTCGCTACTTTATCACAAACAAGCTCATTTTTACATTTCTTTATGAAATATGTTTCTTTGTGTTTTTTTGCTTTTTAATTAGCAAAAGGAGCAAAAGATATAAATAAATAGGACAAATTTTGATCTATTGCAAAACACAACACACAAACACATATAAAATCACAATATATTTTTTCTTTACACATTTTCATAAATGAGCATTCAAATTGTGAATTCTATGATTCTTAACTAATTCTATTTCAATCAATTAAACAGGTAGATGGCCCGTTAAGTCTGTCAAGGTCATCCTCGGTCTCCTTGATAACCTTTCCGCTAATGCTCAAGTACGAAATAATTAATCATAAATTTATTTTTTATTTTAAGGACCACAATCAAGTACAATAAAATTCTGACTAATCACATATTCTTCTACATATATTTCAATTAGCTAGCTAGATTTAAAGTTAGAGGCCGAAAATGAGTTAAATCTAAAGGCAAGCGTTATATTGCAAGTGTATTTAAAATAGGCATAGTTAATTGATTTAGTTAGTAGTTGTGATATTGGTTGATTAATTAAGAAACAAATATTTGTGGGCGTTAAGTATAGTTAAAAGGACAATCATAATTAATATTATTTTATTTAAATAGGCTAAGTCCTTGAACACTGCTAACCTCGTTATCTAACACGGTCAAGTTAACAGAGCTCAAAAGGGTAGAAGAAGAACCTACAGAGCCCACGGTAGAATCAACCGTAAGTTTTAATTCATATTTTTAAATAAATTTAAAAAAAACAAAAACAAAATAATGCTTTGTTTTTCTTTCATTTTGGGAATACAAGTAAATGCAAGCTATTTAAATTATGATGTTCATCCATGATGTTAGTAGTTATTTTAGTGGAACCAAAAATTAATATTTAGGATAAAAACCTGACTCCTTTCACTCTTATTTGCTCACCCTGAAGTTGTTGTATTTGTTAGAGATATAAAAAGATAGAGATAAAATTATTTAATTAAATTATAATAAAGCAACTATTACATGCTTATTAATAAGCTTATAAGAAAAATATGATTTAATAAAATTATATGCTTTGTTTCAACAATGGTCAAAATTAATTTTAATGATTAGATGGTCAATTATCAAAGCTACCATCTAAACTCTATCAATAATTTATAATAAGAGCTGATAAAAGCGTTATTCAGTCATTTAGCCTGTTCTAAAAGTACTTAAAAAGGCTAAAAAAATAAGTTTGAATGTAAACAAGAGAATCATACGTAATTAATAATAAATGAATGAACGAATTAAGAATAATATGGAATAAAGGGGATATATCAAAATCATCAGATGTATTTTTAAATTATTTGATATGCTTGAATCTGTTTGTGTTTCAACTTACAGCAAAAATGTGAAATAAAATCTTATCTATCAAAAAAAATCAGATAAACATTTAGCTCACTTTGAATGCATCAAATGAACACATCTAACTAAATGAATAAATAAATAAACTAGAATATCAAAATCTTAAATAGCAAATAATAAATCAAAATTTTGTTTACTTTATTAAATGAGATGAAAAGAAAACAAAGCAAATTTATTAATTAATGTTTCACTTAAAATATATTTACTAAATTATTTACTTTGAATAATATAGCCTACTTGAACTCTGGCTGCCACGTCGAAATTTTCGCTTAAGAAGTTGCTGCTAAGGTCAGAAAGGAAGCCCCTAAGGATGCTGCCAAGAAGGTTCCCAAGACCAAAAAGGGTAAACTCGCCATTGGTAACTGATCTGGCTGAATAAATACTATATGTTTAAAAGTTAATACAAATCATATATAAATTATCACTAATTTAAAAATTGTAAAAATTATCTATATTGCAACAATAATTTTTCAATATTTTATTTAAACGTTACAAATACAATTATCAAACTTCTTATCATTAATTCAACAAAACTCTAACTATGTATATAAACTATTCCATTAAATAACATGTCTTCAATTAGTTTTACATGTCCTTATCATAAAAACCAAGGAACTAAAAATCAAATAATATCAAAGCTAATCTTAAATTTATTGTAGTAAGCCTTTATATTAAATTGACTCTACTTCAATCCTAAATACTTTTAACCTTTTTATTTTTGTTAAATTCAGATTGATAAATGAGCAAGCAATAGATTGATAAAATATTATCTTTAAAATTAATAAATAAATTTATACGTTTGCTGCTTTTCGTTTATTTAGTAGCACTAAATAACCTATTTACTCAAATCAATTTTAATGAATAATTTAAATAAGCTTATAAAATAAATAAATAAATCTATTTTTATCTTCTATTTTTTATGTAAAAAGCAGTTTAGTTTTTTTATATACAAAAACATTTTAAATTTTAATAAGCATAGCACATTAGCTATGCATTATTTAATCATGAAAACATAATAATTATATTTTAAAATTATTTCATAAAAATCTAGTTTTAGTGAATTAAAAATTAAAAGTCAAACTAAAAATAGATGGTTGTTTGGTTTTTGATTTGATTTGGTTTGGTTTGAAAATTTAAAAATTAAGTAGCTAAAATATTTTAAATGAATTTAATTTAATTATAAAACATTCAAAATACACATTCAGAGTTAAAAACTATTTGATTGATTTTACGTCTTTTACTAATAAAATAATTCAGTAAATTGATTACTTAAATAAATAAATTGTTTTTAATATTTATGTTTTTACTAAGCAGCTTATCAAATTATACTTCAAAATGTATTCATTAATTGATAAATACAATGCATTCAGATGATTTTTATAATATAAAGCAAATAATTAATATGAAAAATTTAATTAAAAAGACATATATTAAGTAGCGAATGGTCTATTTAATTAAAGCATGCTTGTATTATATCTTAAAAATTAGTTAATGAATGAAGATGATTTATTTATTGCTTTTTGAAACCTTTTAATTTAAATATGTAAAAAAAAAAAATTTAATCTTTTAATATATTTAATCATAGTTGAGATAGTATTATAGAGAATAATAATTTACTTTTTAACAATATAGCAACCAATAATTCACAATATTATTCTGAGAAATATTTAGTTAAGGATACATGTTTAATCTTCTAAATATTTAAAAGAGATAATCAAATGGAGATACTAATTATGATGACGAAAAAGGAATAAATAAACATATTTAGTCAAGCACTAAAGAAAAGTTTCTTTCTTCATTTAAATAACAACAGCAAACAGCAACTTTGCCAGTCAATTTTTAAGCTAATTCCTAAACATAGTATGAGAATAACAACATTTATTTCAGGTCAAGTACAAGCCATAACAGTAGACAAAATGGTATGTTAAAACAAATCCCCATGAGCGCTTAGGGAAATTCTAGAAGCTCTCATCAGATTTAAAGGTTAGCATCTGCTCTTAGAGTACCTAGTGGTCATACGATTAATAGAATAAATTAATAAGAATTTGATTAACCAAATTTACCTCATTCATCAGATTAAATGTCTGTTTTAAATAACTAATTTCCTAATTTCCCTAATAAATTCAAAAAAGAAAGAATTGCATCTGCAGTGATGAGCTAAAAGTATATTAAGAAGCTTGGGCCTCGACCTGAAACTAGTAAAATAAACCAGACTTAACAAATGTAATAAAAATATATGGATATGTTCAACTAACCAAAAAATTTACTGAACCAGGTTATTTCAATTTAAGAAACTCAGAGCTAATCAAAAAAATTCTTTACTGAAAATAGAGTTAAGACAGCATCTACTCGCTCTTAAACATATAAAGAAATAGAATCATTAGCTGATATCAAAGATTTCAAATAAATAATGTAAGACAATCTATAGAAAAAGTAGTAGGAAGGGAAAAATCACATAACATTTGCAACAATAGATCGTGCGAAAACGGCAAATGAACTTTAAAGGAAGACAAGTCAAAATAAAGTAAACTTCAAGAATTAAGAACTTGAAAATATTGATGACGATTCAGAAAATCCATCTAAAAGAAGTGAGTAAGTTAGCTACCAATTACCCCCAAGAGCAGAAACTGCTTAAATTGGTTCAGTTTCTTCAAATACACTTTAAAAGGAAGTAAATAGACTAAATAATGATGTCCACAGTCACTTAAAAAAGCATATGAATTTGAAAAATTAGAATGCTCTAGGAAGCACAACTACCCTATAAGAAAGACCATAAACGAATGCTGTAGGATAAAGATAGCCAGTAAGCAATAATTTTTTTGGAGATTTTAAACCTTAAGAAGAATTATAAAATCAATAAGAGTAAATTTATAAAATAGATCAATAACAGTAAAATGCTCAAATAGATAGTTATAATAAAGAAACTAATCAAAAACAAAAATTGGATTTTGCTATAGGTTAGGAATAAGAATTTATAAATAAAAGAAAAAATGTTTAAATACACTTAGATTCTACATTAAAAGATAAGCTTTAAATTGATTTAAACAAGTCTCCATAAAATCCTCCTAGTTCTGCTATGAAATCGCCTTCAACATTTAATAATACGCCCAAATCATTTAAAGGTGTACAACCGACTCCTAAGAATTCTAAAACTTTAGGAAAAAAGAACATTAAAAATTATAATTAAAAGAATGATCCTTAATCCCTAAATTAATTAAATTAATAAGACTTTGAAAATCCTTAAAAGGAAGAAATTGTGGTAAAAAATTAATTTATGATAAATATGAAATATTTTTTTAAATTTAATAAAAAAGTTTCGTCTCAATTTGAAAAGTAAAGCTTTAACTCAGGCAGAATTAAATTATATCATAAAGAATAGAAGATAGTATTAGCAAGATTTATAGCCTTACATAGATACTCTGTAGAAATAATATGATGATAACCATACAGATTTACTTGGGTCTAAAAAATAAATGACTTTTTCAGTTTTAGATGTACCAACCATTGTTAATTTGGAATATCCAATTAGTAATTCTGAGTAGAATCTATTAAATAAAGATGCTGTAATAAATTAACAAAATATTGTTGAATAGGAAAAGTTCTTTTTTGATCATCCAAACAATATTCATGATCAACTCAAAGAATACGGTGAAGAGTTAAGGTAAAAGTTTGAAAAATATCACCTTGAGGATCAACTCGATTTTAAAGTAAATAAATAATTTTTATTTTTTAAAAATAACTGTTTCAAAGTTTTCAAATTTTTTTCATGCTACCAATTTTAAAAGTTAAAAACTCATAAAATTTTAATTTTTGTTTTGTATGAGATAAGATTAAAATTTTATAAAAGAATTGCAATTTTAGTGAGTTTTTTTAAAAATATTAATATATTTCCTTTGCAAAAATAGAGATTCTAGTAGAAAAAAGAATAATTTGTTTATAATTTCTTAAACACCAACGAAGAAGGTGTTAGTCAGCATGAATTAAATCTTGTTATTGAAGAATATAAATTACCAACAAATGAAAGAGATTATGAATTCTTAGACACTATTGCTGAAAGACTAAAATTCTTTAAGAGATTTACTAAACCAACAAGAATGTATTTACTTAAGTTAGCAAATATAGTGTAATACCCAGCTAACTAAATTATTTTCAATTAAGTAAGTAGTGCTTTTATAATAAAAAATGAAAAAAAATTTAATCTATAAAAAGGGAGATGAGGGTGATTTGATGTATGTTATAATAAGAGGTGCTTGCCATGTGAGAATAAAAAGAATTAGCCCTGATGGAAAAGATGATAGCTTAGTTGTTGCTACACTCTACGATGGATAGCAATTTGGTGAATTAGCTCTTATGAATCAAAAAAAATCAACTAACATAGTCAAATCGATCAAGGCAAATGATCTTGGTCCAGTTAGAATATCTTAGATTAAGAAAGAATTAGAGAAGCAACCCTTATTTAACAAAGTAGAAGAAGATCAAGAAGAAGAAGAAGAATCTAAGAGCAAAGATGATAAAAAGAGCAAAGATAAAAATGTAAAAAAATAAAAGAGTGAAGAAGATTTGAATAAGATGCTTGAAGAAGCTAATAAATCTTCATCTAAAAGAGCAGCAACTATTGAAGTAAATTACTTTTCAAATAAATTAATTTAAAACTTTTTTATGTTAACATTTATTTAAGACTTGCGAAGTGACAACTCTTTTCACTGTTTCGAGAGATTATTTTAAAACTATTTTATTGGGACTTATTTAAAAAGAACTTGATGTTAAGCTAAAACTTTTATAAACCTTATCATTTTTTGAAGTAATTTTTGATTTAAAATAATTTAAACACCTTTAATATATGCGTTAATTATTACTAGTATATGGATCCTGTCAGCTTGATACCATTAGCTAATTTAGTTGAAGTAAAAAAATATAAATTAGGTGAAATACTTGTAAGGGAAGGGTAAGAACCTAACAATTTATTTATTGTAAGCTCAGGAAGATTAAAAATTATAAAAGAAGAAGTTATTGTAAGAAATAACTTTGTTATGGGAAGAGAAAAAAAATTCTCAAATAAAAAATTAGCCTTCGGATTGAAAGATTGTAATTATTTCATTGATTTAAAATTACTTTAAATTAAACATTAATTACAAAATCAGATACTAAAATCATACCAGAGGGAACTGCAAAGAAAAATACTTTAGTTGACAACACAAAAGTTTCCTAAGACTCTGAAAGCGATTATGAAGATTTCGATAATGATGCTCCTCTCAAAGCAGCTAACTATGAAATTATATATGCTGATGATTAAAATATAGCATATAAATATTAAGTAAATATTATTAATGAAATACACAGGATAAATATCAAAATGTTATTTTTCTTATTATTTAGCATGAATTTGGATCTTTAGTGAGAGGAGATTTCTTCTTTGGTCGTGCTATATTATTAGAATATTTAAAGGTAGACCCAGCAGCAGAAGACGAGTATCAAGCAGATCCAAGAGAGAGGGCAAAATTAACAGTTGTAAGGCTATTTTTAAATTAAAAAAAATTAATTTAATAAATTTTTAATTGAAACAAATAAACTTTTTTAATTAGATTGCAGATTCAGCTGAAATAGAAGTATACATCCTTGAAAAAGATAAAATACATCTCATTCCCAATCTTTTAAGAGTATATAAATTTCTATTTAATTTTATGATTTGTGAATTAAAATTTAATTATTGAATAAAGCGAACTATGATAGATGGACTTATAACAAGAAAAGAATATGATGCGATTTATACAACCCAAGTAAGTTAGTGGTCAAAGCAATGGGATAAGTATAAATCCAATCTTTTAGAATAAATAAAAGTAGAAAGAATGTACAAAAATTCTTTAAAATGATTAAAAAATTAACAATAAATAAAATTAATTAAATATATTTTATTTAAATAATTTGAAATTTTGGTGTAAAAAAAGTTGATTGTTATTTATTATTATGAGTTATATTAATATTATTCAAAACTTATTTTTAATCTTAATATTTCCTTTTAATTCACTATTCAATTATAAAAATTAAATAACATTAAATAATTTCAAATTTTGCTGGTCAAAGAATGGCCATTATTTATTTTTTCAATTAATAATATTTTATCCATAATATTTCATTTAATTCACAACTTGATGACATAAATAAATTAATTAAATAATTTGAATTAAATGTTATCATTATTAAACTTTGATTTTATTCTTTATATTTATTTATATTTAACTAGCAATTTATTTATTAGATTGAAAAATTAATTCTTTTCATCTAACTTCTGTAAAACTATTTTAAAATTGATAACTAAAACTTTTATCTCAAAATTGTTTTTTCTTTCAAATAATTTCAAACAAAAAAATAAGATAGAATCTGAATCTGTTTTTTATAATGTATTATTGATTATTTTAATAGCTGAATAAATAATTGATATTTGAAAAAATAAACAAAAAGTTTTTATTAAAAGTTTAATTTTTAATAAATATATTTAAATACCAACTATTTTATTGTAGCTGTATTAAATAGATAGTTATTTACTTTAATTTAAATATGTTTTATTTATAAAGCATGCATTTATCAACTTTAAATAAATGAAATTTTTCTCAAAACAAATTAAATTAATTACTAAAACAAATATAGAAAAATTAAATTGTTAATCTTAGTATTATTGAAATTGAAAAAGTATATTTTTATAAAGTAATTTTTTGTTAATTGAATATTTTTTTAATCATTTACAACTATCAAATCGATTTAAAATGTTAATCCAATAAGTAAATTAAATTAATACTTTTTAATTCCTGATTTTATTTGTTTATCTTAAAAAACTACATAAATCAAGGTATTAAAAGCAAAGATCTTTGTTTTCTGTCATTGGTATTTTGTGTTTGATCTTTTAGCATTTGTAGCTGTTAGGAAGAAATTATGCATGCTCTACATAATGGACAAGTATTTTACATTTTTATCCACTCTATTAAACAAGTTGCATGATATTAATGCTTGCAGCTTAATGAGTAGACTTTTTCTTCATTCTAAAAATCCTGCTAACAAATAGGACAATCACTACATTAACTTATATTACATTATTATTATTACTCTTTTTATTAATTTTTTTTTTATGAATAAATTATTTGTTTGTCATCGCTTACATAATTTGTGGTACAGATTATTTTTTCTATTTCTTCCAAAGTAATTTTATATGTAGATTAGTCTTATCCTTATTCATCAGTAGCTTCTTATACTGATTAGTGAAGTTAATGTATATTAATTTAGAAATATACCTGGCTAACATTTACTTAGTTATATGTTATATCCTACTGATTGGCTTAACTATATATCAATTACAAATCATGTCTTTTTTTGTTTTTTACTACGTTTTAAATAATACTAAATATTATGGAAATAAGTGTTCCTACTTAAAATACTATAGAAAATAAGTAAGCCTATCTAATTAAAGGAGTATTTTTTTCAGAGCTTATCTCTTCGAAAGATAATAATAGATATATAATTGAATAAGCTATATGCAAAAATATTCCAACATTTTTGAAATGTTTGCTTCTTGAAATAAGGAAAAATACTAAAGAAAAAGGGAATTAGCTGTAGATAAACTTATGATTAATACTTTCGTAGCTTGTACTAAATAGAAAACTTGATATTATTAAAAAAGTAATAATAATATTGAGTCCATTTAATGTTTACTAAATTAAGCGATTCTTTACACTTTAAATGAGCATTTATAGATACTTTTATTTTCTAAAGCAAAATAAAGAAGACATATAAAAAGATGTTTGTCTAAATAGAACTTCAAAACTAAACGAATCTTTCTTTTCAGCTAAAGCCATTTCTTAAATAAAAAACATCGGTATTATAAAAATATAATTGCAAAATAAAAATGAAGCATTTATTTTATGAAGTTCTTCTTTTAGAATTTAGCTATTTTAGACACCTGTCTATGCTTAAGTCTTGCATATGAAATAATATCCTAATATACCCCAAAAGCTCATGCTTACATAGATACCATAGTCAAAGATATAGAAATTTTAAACGTACTAAACCAAGCCTACCATCAAAAATATAACACTGATTAAGCAAAGATATTCTGCAACTAAATGTTTCTAAATATTGTTTAAATAGCTATTGTTTTCTTGCTAGTTGTGATTTTGATATTCCATTTATATCCAATAATTATTAGGTCTATATTTGTATTTATTTATAATTTTTTTTTTTTTAATTTTTAGAATATTTATTAAATAAAAAATTAAATTAAGATTTAATCAAACCTTTTATAGCAAATAATTAATTTCTAGTAAAAATTAAGATTCATTGCATGATATTAATCAATAAGTCTAGGAAATTAAATTAGAAAAGCAAATTAATATTTTTGAACTAATATAATTAGTGCTTGAATCATAAATTTTAATTCATTCATAAATCTAAAAATTTTTATAGTTTTTGATTATTTTTTTTTGTTATACTTACACTAGATCTTTACTTACCTAAAATTTCTCGAGCTAATTCTCAAAAAGGAAGATAAAAAAAAAAAATTTATGAAAACTTTAATCAGTGCCTTTGATAAAAATCCTCAATAAAGCTAAGGTACATTTTAACTTTACTGGCATTTTTTTATTAATCTCATATCAAAATTCATTTTATTTCTAAATTTTTTAATTTTCATTTAACTAAATATTTGAACCACTCAGCATACTAAAATCTAGATCAAAATTTAAATTCTATCTTTATAATTACATTTTACATTTATTTAATATTTCAAATAAATATTTACTTTTTTATTTTTGAAATTTTTAATAATTACAAATACTTTATCATTCTGCGTAAATTAAATATTGAGTAAAATAAGGTCAATGCACCCTTTATTTTACTGCCTAGAAAAACAAACAAACACGAATAGTTAATAAAATTTCCAATTACTTTTAGATTAATTATATATTTAAAATTTTGTTTTTGTCTTTTTATAATAGGAATTATACTTACAAATAGTAATTTGATTGATTTTTCAATCATTTATTATTATAGATATTTAAAGCATTAAAAATACTGTCAATTATTTTTTATTGTTATGGTGTAAACTGTTAACTTGTTTTTATTACTAAGAATTCATTATCAAGCACATCAAAGTTATCAGTGTTGCACAACTCTAAGTAGTCACTTAACGTGTCTTTTGCCTTTTCATGCATTTTCAAAATAGCTTCTAAGATTTGCTTGTAATGATTTATCAATTTATTTTTATCAATCTAATCAGGTTTTTAAGAATCAGAGCACTTGTTTTTTACTGATAAATTAATCTTAATTAAATATCCTATCTCAAATCTATGCCAGTATGCATCGTATTCATCTGATAATTAATTTAGAAGCTATTAAAACTCCTCTAGGTCTCTTAAGATTTAATATTATTTATCTTAGTTATAAAATATCATTCCATTAATTTCATTCATTTTTTATTCTTCTATTTCTCTCTTCATATCTTCAGTAATATTTATTTAGTAGTTATCTTCATTCATTAAAGGAATCTTGTTTAGTTCAAAATTTGCTGGAGTAAAAACTGATATTTCAAATTAATCTCTAATAGTTTCTGCTAGTGGCATCATTCTTGTGACATCTCCATGTACAAGCATTACATTTTTAGGTTCACAATGTCTAGAATATATTGAAATATATAATTTCAGTGTTTATTTTTAGGATTTTAATCAAAATTAAAAATTTTTATAAAATGAATTACTTAATTAATCCTAAAATTCCTTTAGCATCTGCATGTGCAGAAAAACTCATATTTTTTACTTACATATTAACATCATAGACCTTTTTATCTAGAATTACCTACTTACAGCCACTAAGAAGCTTATTACCTTTTATTAAAGTTAATATAAATATTAAATTTATTATTCCTTTTCTTGCTACTACTTAAAAAATATTTTTTAGCATAAATTAAAATTTTAAAAATAAATTTGAATAATAAAAATTTTGAAGTAACCTAAAGTTCCAGCGACGCAATATCCAGGGATAATTAATGTATTTTTTTCATCAAAGCACCATTCTTTGAATACTTGCATAGAAAGACCTGCATGTAGCATACCAGGTGTTGCAAAAAGGACCATTGGGCCATTAGTCTTTATCAATGATCTTGAAAAAGGCTTTATATATTTGAAATCAAACATGTTATCTGTGAGGTATGAACTTTTTATTTTTTCATTTGTCCAATTCACGAATAATTTATAGTAGAAGTTAGCCTTTTCAATCATGCCTGCTGCAAAATATACAGGAACTTAGCTCTGAGTTCTTTACCAATATGTCTCTAATAAAATACACAATTCTTAAGCTCTTCCTAAAGCAAAAACAGGTATGAGAACTTTTCCTCCTTAGTCTATAGTTTCTTGAATTTGCTTTAAGAAATTCTTCTCCCTAGCTCTCTTTGAATCTCTTATAATAGTGCCATAAGTACACTCTGAAATGAGCAAATCTGGTTTAACTTTTTCTATCCAAGCAGCTCCTAAATGTCTATCAGCGTTTGAATGAAAATCACCTGTATACACTACTTTCACATTTCTATACTCAATCATAAACATACAAGCTCCAAGAACATGTCCTTTTTAATAATTAAAATGATTAATTTTAAATAAAATAATTTTTAAAAAAAATCAAATGAATATCAGCAATGTTAAAAACGACTGAAGGAATAAATTAATTTTAGATTAAATGTAAGATTTATGATAAAACTTACCAGCATAGTAAGGTTTAATTTTTATCCCATTTACATCAATTGTCTCAAGCAACTAGATTGTTTTTGCTTTTTAGAAGCACCTTTAAATGTTTTCTTAAGTATAAATTAAAGGATATCTGCTGTCATTAATAATCTTTTATGCAGGAGTTTAAGGAATGCTATCATCTGTAAACTCTTTCTTTTAGCTTTCTGTAATTACTTTTCTAAAATCTTCGCACATATAAGGCAGTAGTGCCTTAGTAGGACTTGTCATATAAATAGGACCATCATAATTATAAATTTCTGTAAAGTAAGGGAGGGCACCAATATGATCTAAGTGAAAATGAGAAATCAATACTAAATCTATGATCTGATCCCATTTTCTTTTTTCAGGGATATTCCAAATTTATTTTATCTTTTCGAAATCAGGATACCTAGTTAAATCATTAACACCCATATGCAAACCACAGTCTAACATAATAATTTTATCATAAATTTTAATTAAAATACAACTACGCCCAACATCTTATCCAGCACCTAAAGGATAAACCTCTATACAATCTTTAATGTTTTTTAAATCCATAGATTGAATTGTCCAAGTTATAAAAATTATACTGTTTTTTAGTATTTATTTTGAATGTGTCTATAATCTAATTTAAAATTTTCAAAAAGATACAGTAAATATTTTATCAAAAACAATATTAATAACAATTTGCATAAATTTATTATGCTTTAGTTTTTTTTACTAATGAATGATACAATGCTACTTAGCCAAATTCTTCATAAATATCAAAAGGGAGATAAAATTCTAAGTTAAAAATAATATTTTAATGTCAATATTGATAATCAATTTTTAGGCTTAAAATTCAATCCCAAATTCTTTATTTTTAAAATAATAATAAATAAATGGATAAATATTTGATTGTTTGATTTTCCAAGTTTTAAATATGATTTTGACATAAGCTTGAGTTATTGCACTTTTCTTAAATTAATTGGATGTTTCTTGCTATTTAATACCTTTAAAGAATTTGAAATCTTTTATAAAATTGAAATCTGCCTTTAAATTATTGCTGTGTTGCTTGCTATTTTGATTAAATTGAATTTGCCATCAAAAGTAGTGATACATATTAAAGATTTACCAATAAATTAAAAAAAAATTTAATAAAAAGATATTTTTCAACAATTCAGTAAATTAGAATTAGAAAATGCGTGCTAGTTAGCAGTAATAAGTAGTCAACAATAATAATAACTCAATTAGCAAAGAATACAATAACTTAGAAAAGCAAATAGAAAAGGTTATGGAATGTAAAATTCTCCCTGAAGCCGAAGTCAAATCTATATGCGAAAAAGTCTGTTTTTACATTTCAAGATTAAATTATAAAATTAAATTATGGAATGCCATTTTTATTTGTATAAATGAAATTAATTTGGCTATTTTATAGGATTTAGTTAAAACTTGAATTAATCATTCTACTTATTAGTATAATGTTTTTTAATAAAACTTATACTGCGAAAGAATATAAATTTTAGTATTTCATTTTCTTTTTAATGAATAAATTTATGAAATATAATGATATAGGTTAGAGAGATTTTGAAGAATGAGCAGAATGTTTAAAATGTAAAAGCTCCTGTTATGGTTTGTGGTGATATACATGGATAATTTTATGATCTGATGGAATTATTTGCAATAGCAGGAAAATTACCTGTAATTTTTATAATTTAAAGACAAATTAAAGTTTCATTATTATAAATAAATATGCACAATATGAATGTAATATTTTTTAAAAATAGGAAACTAATTATTTATTTATGGGTGATTATGTAGATAGAGGTAAATTAAAACTTTAGTGATGGAAAATAAAATAATTTAAACTATTTATACGAAGGTTATCATAGTATTGAGTGTGTTACTCTTTTGTTCTTATTGAAGATTAGATATAAAGATCGTATTACAATTTTAAGAGGTAATCATGAAAGTAGATAAATTACTTAAAGTTATGGTTTTTACGATGAGTGTTTAAGAAAATATGGTAATTATAATGTATGGAATTATTTTACTGAAACATTTCATTATCTTCCAATTACTGCTTTAGTAGAAGGATAAGTAAATCAATACATATAATTTTAGAATAGTAGTAAATAAATCATTTTTATGATAATATGCAGTTTTTTTGCCTTCATGGTGGTCTATCTCCGAATATTGATACATTAGATCATATAAGATAAATAGATAGAATATAAGATGTTCCCAGTGAGGGTGCAATGTGTGATTTATTGTGGTCAGATCCTGATGACAGATCAGGTAAAATAATATAACTAATAAAAAATATTTCTAATATAACTGAATCAAATACATAACAGGTTGGGGCATGTCACCTAGAGGTGCTGGTTTTACCTTCGGATAGGATATATCTGAGCAATTTAATCATGTGAATGATATTAAGTTAATTGCTAGAGCCCATTAATTAGTCTTGGAAGTATAATTTTTTACCATAACGAAGGCTTTATTTACATGAATTTTAATAAAGGGTTATTAGTAAACTCATGATAAAAATGTAGTAACAGTTTTTTCTGCTCCTAATTATTGCTATAGATGCGGCAACTAAGCTGCTTTTATGGAATTAGATGAACATATGAGGATGACTTAGTAAATTAATTGATTTTATTTATTTGTTTAAGTAAATATAATATTTTTAAAGTATTTAATTTGACTCTGCTACAAATGATGATGGAGGTAGGGTGAATAAAAGAGTCCCTGATTATTTTTTATGAGGTTATTAGGTAAATAATGTAATTAATCAATACAAAAAAAACTATCTAAAATAATATAATGCAAACTATAAGTTCATGGCATTAATGTATGCCATATCTTATCCAAAAAATTAAACAAATTTATTGTAAATATTTTATGTTTATATGTGAATTTTATTTATTTCATTAAACATAAAGGTATTAGTAGAAATACAAAATTTAAATAGGTAACATATAAAAGTAGGATAAATAACATAACAAATTACTATACTATACACTATGCAAATTAAGGGAAGAATTAAAGGGGAATGAATGAATATTAATCATAAAAATAAAACTGAGAAATTTAAAAAACTAGAAATGAAACGAATAAAATGATATTCTGTATAAACTATTTTATTATCTTAAAGAGAAAAAAAATATGTAATTGGAGTTTAAATATAATATTAGATTTTTATTATGATAAATTATTTGAATATTATTATCCTAAGATTCCGTATCAGTACCATAAATTAATTTCATTGATCCACTTACTTACTTAATTATAAATATTTTAACACTATAATTTCATATTTAATAGCAGAACTATTTAATTATTATGATAGATGGATGGAGAAAAAATTAGAGCAAAATTATATTTGAAAATATATTTCACTTTAGGATTTAGTTAACTTTCAATACTATTTCAAAACTAAAAATTTTATAATTTGAATAGAAATTAAATTGATAGTAAATTTTGGTTTAGTCATTATAAAAAAATAGATGATTTAGTTTTTTTAAATTTAAGATATTATGAAATATATTCAAGTTTTTTTTGATCAAAGATGTCTCTAATGTTTTTTAGGGCTTCCATATTTATAGTGATTGATTGTAGTATATTGAAATAATTCAAAAACATCAATAAACTAAATTTTAATGTTTTTTTAGATATACAACTAAGATCTCTGAGACTTGTAAATTGAATTGTATAATTAATGATAATTTGCAGTCTATTAAATATTGTTAATTAAATTTACAAAGTATTTTATGTTTTATTAAATTATATTTTAAATATTTTATTTGATTATGAAATCATCAAATAAGGGATAAAATACTTTAAGAAAGTAAGAGAAATCCTAGAAGACAACAAGGAAGAAAGAAAATTATAATTATATAAATATAAATAATAAAATGTATGATTATATATCTACATATTTGTGAAAAGGAAATAACATCAATATTTTTTTATATTTTAAAAATATTAATTTGAAATTAGCCAGTTTTAAATAGAATTTATTTTTTTCTAAGAAAAAAAATAAATCATACAGAATATAATTAAAAAATTATACTAAAATTAAAAAATATCTGTCTCAATTTAAGTGAATCACTTAAATATTATTTGGTGAGTTTTCTGAGTTTTCTTCAGGTTATTTTTAATTTGAGACTATTTAAACAATATGTGTGTTCAAATTTTTTGGATTATCAAATTCAGAGACATTATTGAAGTCATCTTAATCCTCAACTTACTAACCTTAAATGATATCTCTCCTCAAATTGTTAATTTAGACATTCTCTAGTTGGATTTCTATATTTTAAAATTTAAATTGAAAATCTATAAAAATAAACTTTATGAATTAATTTAAAAAGAATATTTATTATTACCACTTATTATTTGAGTTGGCCTTTAATGTTGATTTGTTTAAGCACTTTAAAAGCTTTTGTTGTTTAAAGATTTGCACTCAATGTCATCTTCTTTAAAATAAACAAACAAGTGAATAAAATAAATTTAATGATGATTAAAATCAAAAAATTACTTTTTAAAGCAATTCTTTCTTGCTAGATAATTGATTGCTTTTTGACTAGCTCTAGTTTTTAGGATTGTGTTTCTTCTTTCTCATATTCAATAAGTTTATTTTTAGAATCTATAATTTTATTTTAAACGGATTTTTAAATCATTTATAGATTGTCTTCATCTTTATTCAAATATTTTTCTTAAAAGTGCAATCTTAGTAAATTCCATAAATGTTTTAATCTTTCTTAGCGTACTGTGGGGAGCTATTTAAAAAAAATAGTGTCATTATGGAAACTAAAAATATTAACTTACATTAAAATATCTTGCTATTTTTGGGTGATTTATTGAGAATTGTATTAATTTTTCTCCTATCTTAGATTCGAATTATTAAGTATATCCAGATACTAAAACTCTAAGTAGTACTATAATAAGGATAGAATTAATAGTTACTAAAAGGATATATCCAAACCAAACTAAATAAGAAAAGGGATTCTATTATATAAACATAGCTATAATTATTGAAGCTATAACTGTTAAATTTAAATATAGATCTATTAAATTAAATCTTCTTTCCAAATAGGGCTAATATTTTTTCCAAAGCCTTAGATAAATAATCAGTACAATAATAACCAGCACACCTTTTACAATGTTGTAGCTGTCGTATATGTTAATGAAAAAGGTGATGAAAGTTTTTTAATAAACTTTAACTATTTCCCAAAAATAAGATTTCTTTTTATACTCAGTGTATAAGAACCCAAATTTGTACTGCATCTCAATTTTATCCAACTAATTAAAGAAAAAATTTTTAAATTTTAATAAAAAAAATGGATTAAAATTACTTTGTCTCTTCCATTGTACATTTTTTTCAAAAAGAAAGCAGGTATCAAAAAAACCCATATTGCTAATGAAGGAAGTATAAGTACCAGCATGTATTTTATGTGCTCGTGGGTATAGCATTCCTCAGACACATTAGCTTTTATATACTCTATTCCAGAAATAGTTCTATATTATATAAATTGTTTATTTATTAAATGAAAATTTAAAATTTAAGCTTTTATTAAAATTTTTAAATTGAACTTATTAACAAATTATTACCTGCAAGATATTGTCTAGATATTTTATTTTACGACAGAAGGCTGCATAGAAATGTAAATATAGATAAAAGCTATCCATGCAATTACTGCTCTATTTTGTATTTTTCTTATTTTTTAGTATATGAAATGCCCAAGTAAGTAGCTAACTACATATAAAATAGGCATTAACTGAGACCAAATCAATCTAAAGTATGTCATAGGTATACTTCCAGACATTTTGTACAAACCACAATCCATAGAGAAGCTCATTTACTTAACGGGATCTCCGATATTCATTGTAATATCACTAATACCTGGAGGTAATTATAAATTGAAAGTAGTAATAACAACTATCAATTAAAGATAAGTTGTGAAAAGTTTGATTATAATTCCAACATTTTCTGTACTTTATCTGGCAGTTTTTTATATAAATCCCATCTTTTAAAAGTAAAATAAAATTATATAGGAATCTAAAAGAGTTTTTGTGCTCTTCACAGAGAAGAAAATAGCTATCAATGTGTAAATAGTCAAACCAACCATTTTCAAAGTATTATTTGATGTATCTTTACACTTACCACATGAGAATTGATCGCTGTTAGAATAACTCTCTAACCAAAATCTTGCACTAATATCACAAACTTCACAAAGAGCTCCGATATGTCCTTCTGTACATAGTTAATCACCAGTTCCTTTACCGCCTGCACAATTAGATAATGAATTAACACATTCTTCAATTTTATCGGAATCTTATGATGGGCGCCAATAACCAGATTATAGATTCAATACATTACCTCCAGGGCAGCTCTCAACTCCTGTCCTTGGACAATCTAAACATTAAGTAGAATTTTAAGTTATACTATAAGTGGTGTTTCCACATTTATAGCATTAACCACTTGTATATATGAAAGCTTCACCTAATATACAATATCTAGTATTTATAATTAATGGAAGATGATAGCTAGTATCAATTGAAGTCAAGGCTCCGCTGTTATCAAACTTTGGAATCTTTACAATCGAAGACTCCAATTTAGCAAGTAGCTACGATTGAGGCTCCTGCTAAAATTATACTGAACTCAAGTAAAATCCTCCTAATATTGTATCGTAATTTACTGTTGTAGCTCCTGTGATTTTAGCAGAAGAGGGTATTTGTTAATTTGGAGCATAGTTTAAAGAAACTGTTAAAGTAGCTGTTTATCCAGAATCTAATTTTTAAACCTTTCCATCTTCTCCAGTTAAATAGACGAATAGTTCTTAATCTACAGAGACTCCGGGCGACCATTAATTTAGCATAACTGCTCCTTAATTCAAATCATAAGGTTTATAAATTTTATTTTAATAAACCTTTAATCCTGTAGGATAGCTTGTCTAGTCCTTACCTGAAACAGAAGCTGTGTTTTAATTAACTACAGAATTCTACTGTAACTATGGGAAAGCTTTAGGTGCATAATAAAAAAAATGTTGAGTTCAATCAATAAAAATGATAAAATAATTTTACTTCCTATAATTTTTATACCTCCACCTATTTTAGCTTAATTTTAGGTGATAGTAGTAGATTACAAGATGAGAGTATTTGGGCTTGAGTCTGAAGTTAAGAAATATATTGCACCTCCTTAATCTGCAGTATTTTATTATATGGTATTGCAAGATATGAGCAATAGATTGTTGTAAGATGCGTATATTGCTCCACCTAATTTTGCAGTATTTAAAGAAAAGGCTATGTTATTAATTGTGAATTAAGTGCCTGCTGTATTTTATTGTAAAATTCTAGAAGAGCTGCTTGCGCTCCCTCCAATATAAACAGTACCCTGGTTAGATATGTTATTTTCAAATTTTCCTCCTTATATATAAACAGATTTTTTAGTTGATTAAAAACCAAGAATTCCCTAAGTACATTTTGAGCATACTACTTTTTACATAGTGATATCATTTATTTGCATACTCATAGTAGGGCTCTCTACCAGGAAAAAATTATTAAAACTTGTCAATGTGTAGTTAGTTAGGAAATACAATTTATAGTTTTCAGGTTAGCAATCAACACATTCTTTCATGTCCTAAATAGTAGTTTAAGTAAACTATAAAATTGACTATTTATAAAAGTAAACAAAAGGTGTAAATCTAAATTTAGAATTTTAAAATGTGTTTCTATTGAATTGTAAAACTCCTCCTGTTGCATAAAAAAGGCCTTGCAAGTACTCCACATTTTCAAAAGTATTATCTTCAAAAGTTATGCTTCCTCCTGAGACATAAATAATATAAAACTAAGAAATAGCAGATAAGATTTCTGAATCTATGTTTAAGAAATAGCCATATGTTTAAGCCATGGTATCAGCTGTTATATCAGATTAATAGTTGTTTTTAGTAAAAGTAATGATTTAACTTTGCTTATTTAGTTTTACTGTTTTATATTTTAACAAAAACATATGTTTTAAATTATTATAAAAAATAAAATAATAAAATAAGGTATTTTAATTTTTTGCTTCTTTTTAGTTTTAAAAAAATAATTTAATCAAAAAAATTCATTAAAAAAAATTATTTATTTAAGTTATTTTGTTTAAAATCGATTAGAATAATTTTTTAAAATTTACCATTAAAAATACTACCAGTTGGTGCGAAAACGTTAGAAATGATATTTTGATCGAAAGTATTTAGGCAAGTTCCTTACCCACAAGTTAAATCTAAAACAGCTCCTTTTTTATAAGCAAATATTTAATCAAAAGTGCAATGAGTAATAGTTAAAATAATAGATGAAGTTCCATCAATAGATACAGCTCCTCCAACTCCAGTTCCTGATGGGTTAAATGATGTTTTAATATCTTTGAAGGATGTTTGTAGCAATTAGACTCTAGCTAATTAGGAAAAAGTTTTGATATAAATAGCTCCTCCTTAATCAGCCACTGATGAAGAAAAGGATGAGTAGTTTATTATAACAGTCTTTGCCTATAAATTTAAAAAGCCACCTTAATATCCTAACATAGATAATTCAGAACCGTAATTACCATGATCAAATCCGCACGTTATGCAAGCAAAAGTATTACCATTAAATAAAATACCATTTTAAATTTAATATGCAGAAATTAAATTTTTGAGTGATAACGCAGATAAAACAAGGAAGGATGGATTAGAATCTTAAATCATAAATGATGAAGATGACTTAAACGGTGTATCTTAATTAACTTAATACAAATTGATGTTTGTAGCAGTCACGCCTACTAGTAAATTGACATATTATATATTCGTTCTAAAATAAAACAATGTCGAAATAATATTTGAATCTTTAACATAAGTGTTGATTGTATTAAATGTGCATGAATTAAATACAACTAGAGAGCTAGCTTATTGATCAAATTGAATGTATTAATTAGTATTCTAAATTATTATTTAATTAACAGGATCATTAAGAGTTTCAGGTTAATAGCGAGAATCCCTTTAGTCATGGACGAAATAAAACAGTACCTATTTTTAAAGTAAAAATCATAATTCGATTCTATTTGAAAATTTTTTTTGATTTAATGAGTAAATTTTTTTCATAATCTAAATAATTAAGAATCAATCACGTAAATTAAAATAATTTTTAAATATTTTAAGTAACTAATTACTCTATCAATTATGCATAGGTTTTAGAATGTAATGTCATAAATGTAAGACCTTGTTCTTAAATTTTTTATTGAAAACATAGTGCCATGGAGTTGTTCATATGGAAAGGTAGGCAAGTTGCTTGAAAGAGCTCCATCTTTACAAATATCTGGGAGTTTAGTATTACTAATTTTTCCTGATGTAATAGATATTTAATCAGAATATTCTGCATAAATGAAACTCAAGCCGACAGTATCTATCACATTTATGGTATTGAATGTAACTAATCTAATTTAGCTAAAATAAAACAAGTTAAATAAGCTACTATCACCCTTGCAATCTTTTTTTATTAATATAGAAATATTAGTTTTCAAAAAATATTAAGTATTTATTTATTTTGAATTTACTTTGAATATTTAAATTAGAAACTGAGACTGTTCCTCTCACTTGGTAAATATTTTAATAGCTTACTAAATTCATTATACAACCATCGCTTCCTGTGAAAGAAACAAAGGAAACAGTTAATTAATCTAAGGAAATACTAGGTGGGGCTACTGATGAGCTTGAGGCTGGGAATGAAAATAGCGTAGTATTTTGCATCATCAATAAACCCAAATTTAATATACTAGATTTAAATTACATTTAAGTAATGGTTGCTGTATTCGTTATTATTAGTGCTTAAAATATAGAGTATTATAATTTAACATTAAAAGTGAAAGTTAGTCCGCTAGCTTTAAATATAAGTAAATTGTATGCATCTAAGATTGAACTTTAGACTAATTAGTTCTCCTAAAACATAAGATTATTTATTTATAAAGAATGTTATGATTAAGCGAAATTGTGGCCAGGTAGCTATTTGATGAAGATTGAGTTAGTTAATTAACTATTGGTTATTGTCACAGTATTCAAATTAATAGAAGTTGTATTGTAAATCAATTAAAATATATTAGTATTTTGAAATGAGCAACTATTAATGACAAAATTATTAATGTTCATTAAAAGTATGCTAACATTATTGATAGAATCTTAATTAAACCTAAAAAAGCTTGTAAACTTTTAGTAATAAAAATTATAAACTTGAACGTTATTCATAGTTATTTACTTTATATTACTCAGATCTATGACAGGACAAAATATTGTTTTAGCTTATTTTAAAAGAGTCTGCTATTTAGCGCTATCAAATCCACTTGTAAATATTACATTTTTGAATATTAAATTGCTGAGAAAATTATTTTCTGAAAAATCGAAAAGCATATTTCTCACTTGCACGCTTGTTTTAATTGAATACATAGGCAAAAAGTTTATGTTTTCAAATGAAAAGGAGTTCCAACCTTAAAAACTAAATGCTGATACAAATAAGTCTAAAGGATCTTATCCTATTTATCCATTTGTAGGATTGACTGTCTTAAAAGTAAGCTGCAATTTATCTATATTTGCAATATATTAGGCTAATTTTAGTGAGAAGTATACTTCGTTAGGAAATAAACAAACATTTGCATCTTACTTAGTTTGCCCATCATTAGTTTAGTAACTTTAAACATTTGGTATAAGTAGAATCTCAAATTCTATATCTGACACATTTTCTTCATTTAGAGCTAAATAAGCTTATCTTTTTTAAAAAGTATAAAAATTATAAAGTCTACATTGTAAATTAAATATTGTTAAATATTATATAAAAATTAAAATATTATTAATGATAATCAAAATAGTTTTAGAAAAACCAAATAAATAAAGTATTCTCTAAATGTTTAATTTTTGTAATAAAAATAAATAATTAATAATTACAAATTAGAATCCAAGCTATTAAATTCGGTAAAGCTAATAGATAATGTTGTAGTTGGATTCCAAGAATCTAAAAATATAGTACCGATGTTATCGAATATATGACTTAATTTGTTCATGCCGTTTAGTTTCATTTGATAATAGGTATTTTAATTTGTACCTAAATTTTAATCATTTGTTGATATATTGGGTCTACATTCTATGAGCTATTAAATCTTTAATTTTCTAGTGCAATTCGGTTTACCTATTGGGCATGGAGTACACTAATTGATAATAGGGTCATAGTACATTACGTATTAAGTTTTTTAAGTGCAGTCTAACTAATATCCTTAATATTATATCATGGGATTAGTAAAATCATTACAAATATCTGATATTGATCTGCAGGTTATGCATTGGTTAGCATACTTAAATAACTATGAGTATGAACCAGGCTTATAATAAGGGTTTATCACACTCATTTAGTTTTATGTTCTATCTTAACAAAAATGACAATATCTAGGGCACTATATGCATTAGGAATAATCAGATTATACGCCTTATTCCAAAGTCCATGGTAATTGGTAAGGAGTCACGTTACCGCAAGCCACGCATTTAGATTACTATAAAGAATCTGGGACACAAGCACTATATGTTATTTATTGGCTCATTTGGTCTTTTTCGAAATAACAACTACATTTTTGATAAAAAAAAAAAACTAAAAAATATTTAATTTTGTAGTAATTTTACTCATTGAAGCAAGAAACTGGACATTATCCATAGACTTTTTATTAATTACAGTAAGTGCAAAATGGAACGACTGGTAAATTAAAATTTGTTTCTATTTCTATAGCTTAAGCTGATATTTGTTTAAATGAATTTGAAGTTGTAAATAGTCATATAAATTTTACCTTAACTTTTCGCAATTTAAGTGATTAAGTAATATGTATAGTTGAATCCAGAAGGAGTTATTAAACTACATCCGTTGCAAGTGCCCGCTTAAATAGTCCCCATTGAATATACACCTTTAATACCATTTGAACATGAAATGCATCCTTTTGTCGCAGTAGCAACATACCCTAATATATTTTAAGTGTTTAACCAATTTATTTTTTTAATATGTCAAGAAAAATAAAACCAGTCTATTAAATAGAGATTAAAAATGAATAATTTCTAATTATATACCTTTTTCACATCTGATGCAAGTTACTGTTTGAGGTTTTCCATCAACTGTGATATAATAAAAACTAGTGCAGTAAGGTATATTACTTAAAGCTTAAAACTAATCGCATACTCTGATTAAAAATGATATATTTAGTTATTTATTTACTATTCAAAAATATGCATACCTATCTTAAGGTGGCAAGGAAGCATTATATCCTCCTCCTTACTTACATTCCACACATGTAAAGTAGGTAGAATCAAGCTAAGTATTAATAGGTAAGATTTTGAATTAAACCCACTTTTGACAATTTTTATTATCTAAGAAAGAAAGGTTTGTTTAGCAAGATCCATCTAGCATAAGAGCAGCTTAACTGGCCCCATAATTACAGAAAGCACATTTTAAAACAAGATTATCTTATGCTATTTTATAAACAAAATTTTGTTGTAATGTATAGCTACTATCTGCTCCTTGTAATGAACCATAATAACACTGCTCACAATTAGGGTCGCTGCAAATCTCACATTCACCTTTATAGTTTACAAAAAAGGGATCTTAGCAAGTCACACAATATTTTTTGTAATTTGATTAATCATTTTAGCCAACTACATATGGAGAATTAGAATGATCAATTACTAAACCAAAGTCAATTTTTGCATATCTACAACTTATACAACTGTTTAATGAAGAACAATCTACGCATGTAGTCATATCTAGGCTCGGGATGTAAAATGTACTAAGAATAAAATGTTTATTATTATAATTGTTTTTATTAAAAATGAATATTAAGTCAATATTTATTTTGTTTCTAATCTTATTTAAATAATGTTTAAAAATCAACTAAAAATGAGCTTGAAGAAATTTTATAAAAATTTAATTAATTTGGGGATTTTATGATTTGCTTTTATTTATCCTCAAAACAAGCAGCAATAATAATTTATAACCTATAATTTAAAGTTCGATAATTAATTGAGATAACTTTGCTTGAATTGTAAAGTAAACACATTAATTTTTGTGAAATAAATAAATAGATAAGGTGTATATCAATAGCTTATAAAATGAATTATATGTATATTTTATTTAAATTTGTTAAGTTCTAATGAAAGAAAATTACTTAGTTTGAAAACACTGAGTACATCTCAATAAGTATCCATCGTTAAGTAGACTTTACTCTGTATTATATTTTGAAGACAAAAATGGATTAGCTACTAGATTATTTTATAAGGAGTCTTCATAAAAGCAGCTCTAACAATTTGGAATTTTATTACAATTAACACATTAAAAGTTGGCTCCTAAAGTATAACCATCTGAGCAAGTTAAACATTGATTAGCTGATTAGCAAACGTTGCAGTTAGCTGGACAAGGTTCACATAAGTTACTCTAGAAATTAAAAACATAGCTGACTCTACATTAAACGGCTGTTTGAGACTAGTCTACCTAATTTTAAGTATAGATATTATAACAGTTAGAAGGAGGATTTGGCAGGGTTAACAATTAGCCACACCAAGAATCTCCACCAACAAATTCCACTACTTGAGCACTCTAACTTAAAGGGTCAGTTTAGAATACTTAAAACAGTTTTTCGGAGTTACTGTCTTAGTATTACTCATATCTCATTACTTTTGAATTTGTTATACCACTGATTTTTTTGTAACTATAAGTGCATTTTTTTGTATTCTACCTATTTATTTAATGGTTTTACAAAATAATTTAATTGATCCTACCATTTTATATTTAAAATACCAAGTTAAAGGGTTTGTCACACAATCAGCGCATAATATATTGTTTTAGATATCATCAATATTAAAGAGAGGACTAGTAATAAATATAATCATATTCATAAAAGTTAAATTCGCATTTAAATATGCTAATAATCAATTTGTGTTTTACCATGGTATGCAATAAAGATTGTTGTTAGAAACAGGTGACCATTAAAAGTATCCAAATTTGCAAGTTATGCAAGTATATTGGTCGTTACATGAGCCACAATTTGAAGGACAGTCTTACAATATATTTAGAGTTACATCAAAATATTAATTTGTCACTTCTATAGATAATCTAAGATGAATATATAAATAAAAGAATGAGTTTTATTAGTAAATAATGATAATTTTTAAAGGATTTTAATATATAATTTACCCATTTATATCTAAACTATAACCTGGAATATAAGTATTTATATTATAATTCTTAACTATTCCTAAAAACAACTACAAAATTGTTATCAGTAGAAGATAAAAGCGCATTTTTATTTTAATGAACTTAAGTTAATTTTTTGTTTATATTTGAAAAAAATTTATTATATTCTTTTATTTGTTTTATCTTTACAATTTTAAACGATTTGATCATAAGATTATTTATTTATTTTCATGAAGCTCTAAATTATTTAATTATTTAGAAAAGATTTTGAGGAGAAAAGGTTTAAATAATTTGCTATTTGTAAACTTCATTGGGGACTTTTATAACTAAAAACTAAATCAACTGATTTTACAAAATATTAAATGCAAATACTAAACTACTCTATGTATATAGAAAAATGCTTTGGAGCTGTTGAATTTACATGTTTTTTAATTGGACAGTAAAATTTAAAATTGATCTTATAAGATTTTATTATACAAATCTCGAATGTGAGTTGCTAGTAACGCATTTACTTAATTATCTATCAATATGTGTATGATCAGTCTATTTTAATAATTAGTATAAATCTATGATTCACATAAGAATTCATCATGATCTTGACATATCTCGCATTAAAATTTAATTCTTAAGGATTCAGAATGGTATGCATATGAAACATAGAATTGAAAAATAATATTATAGATATTAATATTTTAAATAAATTTGCTTATCTAAGCAAAATCATATTTGCCTAAAAGGTATAAGTAATTAAAAATTTAAAAAGTTTGTCAAAGATATTAAGAGCTCTTTTAACTTAGTAATCATTTCAAAATCAATATAACAATAATAACATCAATTATAATTAAATTTAATTAAATTTTTATTGATTGTTAGATAGAAAAATAAGAAATTAATTTTTAGCTTACAAATATCTTTTACCTACTTTTATTTTTCTTATTTTTTTAGATGACTGTATGGTTAAATTTTGATGCACTGATTAATATAGAAAAAGTATTAATTAGTAAATAACTACGTAAGTCAAAATACAACAAAGAGCAAGCACATTTAAAATATAAATCACAAAAAAATATTGGAATAAATGTAATTATTATTTTCTGAAATCTAATTTATTTTATGGATAGTTTTCAAGAAATGTTTACTTTTTTGAGTGCCTAAGTAGTTTTTCATTTTTTTTTTTTCATATCTACTAAATCAATACTTTGGAAATGATAAATTCATTTAATAAAGATTTTTATTTTTTAATTTATTTAGTTAAATGATCATCAATATAAATTTTATAAAAAAATATTAGCTGATTCATTTAAAATATTTATTTCTTGAAATGAGTATTATATAGTTAAAACAAATATATTATTCATTTTTAACCTTTCTTATTTTAAATTTAAAGCTATATAGTTTTTTATTACCATCATTTTTAGTTATCAAGTGCATAATTTTTAGAAGGTAAAGCTGAGTTTACTAATTTTATCTAGTTCGAGTCTAGATCAAATATTACTTTTATCTAAAATATTAGATAACTATAACTTGAATATTCAATTTAAATTTAATAATTATCATGAAAATGAAATGGCTCTTATAGAATAATCTTTTGTTAAGAATTAAAAATAAACTATCTGTTTTTTTAAATATATTTTTAAAATTAAAACAGTTTTTTTTACTTCTCTTATTGGTGTTCAAGATATAAAACACATTATTAACTAAAAATATTTATATTTTTATCTTTATCTCTATGGTTTTATATTAAAAATAATATGGAATGTTTATAACGCATTTATTAATAATATCATACGTAACTTATTTATTGTCTAAAACATACAAATTATAAAATCAGCTAGCTAAAAGTGTCTCTTGAATTTGTTAATTTTGATTATTTTTTTTTTTTTCTTCTATTTTAAGAATAAAAATAAGTCTAAAATTAATATAATTAAAATAAAAGTTTAAAAAAATTAATTTATTTATATAAACCACTTAGGTATGAACAAATTTGAAAAAAATATTGAATCATGCAATATTAATATATTTAGAGAGTTTATCTAAATAACTATTTCATGAAAAAAAATGAAAAATGAATAATTAAGAAATATGATAAATATCTATTATACTGATAAATCAAGAAACATAGCAATTTTATATAAGCTTTTATAAAAATAATAACTTAGAATAAAAAAAATAATTTATTGCTTTGAATTAAAAAATTGTAAATAAAATAAGTTACCATATCTTTTCCTATTTAATTCAAAAATTAAGTGTAACATACAATACATATTTATAATAAATTTCTTTTACTCAAATAAAAATAAAATTAAATATTTTAAAATAATAAAAAATAAATTATATTTTTTCATATAAAAAAATGTAATTTAAAATAAGTATTCAGATATCAAAATTTTTACTTAAAATCTGAAATCAAGTGTAAATAGAGTTTTTATTATTATAGTAAATACCTTTCTCTTAAATAAAAATAAAATTAAATATTTTAAAAGTTTAAAAATAAATAATTTGGATTTAATTAAAAAATTAATTTAAAATAAATTTCCAAAATAATTTGCTTATTATAATCTAATCTAAAGTGCAGGTTGATTAGAGTAATTATAAATATTTAAAATATTTACTCTTTTATAATTGTTTATAATTTTTCTAATAAATTTATATATAGATAATATTTTTATTACTCAAAAAATATTTAAAAAGAATAGAAACAAATACCTTGCTTTGAATGAAATAGTTTTAAAGTAACAAAGTTTCCAGAATTTTTCTAAGATACTTAAGATCCAAAATAAAATGTAAATAGAATATATATTTATTTCGATATTTTGATGGTTTCTTAAGGTAATTATTGTGTTTTTTCTTTTACAAATTAAATTTACTTACAGAAATAAAAGAGAACATTCGATTTTAATTAATGAAGCCAAAAATAAAGAAAGTACTTTTTCTTTTACTAAAATCCTTTCCTTATAATTTATTTCTTTGCAAAGCAAAATTATTTGGAAATAATGTTTTTATTTTTATTTTATTTGTTTTGAAATTTAGAAACCTTTCACAAGTCATATTATAAAAAATTTCTAAAAACTTTAATTATTTAATAGCTTTATTTTTATTTTTTGTCATAAAAATTAAAAATACGAAAACTAAAATTACGTTTTTTGTCATTTAATTTAGATTACTGATTTTAATTAATTTTTAATAAAAGATAAAAAAATGAAGCAATTAATTAAGGATTTTTGCATTCAGCATTCAAAAATAAAGTATATTTTATATTACATAAAATCTCTTAAGTAAAGATACTTTGATTAGAACTCTTTTATTAATTTAATTAATTATAAAAGAAAATGAAAAATAAACTTTCCTAAATCCATCAATTTACGATCATATATAAATATTTCTTCCTTTTTAAACAATTTAAAAACCAGATTATTCATTAGTTGTTGCTTAATAATTAATTAAAAAGTCTAATTTAAATAAAAAAAGATGGAAAGTAAAAAAGTTACAATTGCTTGTATCCTGGCTTATTTATCCTTTTTAAGCTGCTATTCATGTATTTCAAGTGTTAGCCTTCCTTTAAGGATTTTCCCAACAGACCAGGTATATTCTGAAGTGTACGGGCCAACTAGATGTATGGTGCAATTTGTACCTAACTTAAGCTACTGCTCTAACGTTGTAAAGGAAACTACTAGTGATATGATTGAATGTGAAGGAGTTGATCTTGGAAGAAGTCCTTTTTATTCATATGGTGAAGAATTCACATTGAAGTACTAACTGGGAAATACTAATGCTAGATTGAATTTCACTGTACTTGATAATCTAGATTCTATATCATAAAGCGAGCTTTGTTTTATACAATTACCTGAACAAGCAAAAAATGACAATGTAATTGACTAGCTGTATTCATAAGGTTTGATTGAAGTAAAGAAGTTTTACTTCAATTTTAATAATATTAAGCATTAGACTGTTGTAGGTAGTATTGATATAGGTAATCCTAATTACTAATTAATCAAGTAGGGATAGTAATTTATAACCCTAAAACCCTACACAGGTAATTAAGGATATTATGCTTCATCAGATGGAAATATGAATTATGGAAGTATTTCTTTATTTGGATATGATTCAGTAGGTTTTAATGTAAATGATCCCTATATTTAGATCCCAGAATTCTCTCTAAAGCTAATTTTACAAGAGTTTAAACGCTAAGGAATTGCTTACGTTTACTAGCCAACCAAGAACTATGCTCTTTACGTAAATTCAATAAGCAAGCTTTAAAATATTTAGATTGACTTAGCTGCTGAAGATGGATCTGTCTTTACACTTAACTTAAAACCTTAGTATTATTCAAGGTAATTATATGATGGAACATATCAAGTACTTTTGTATCCTACATTTTACAATAGTAATCTAAGCATAGGTTACGCAGCTCTTTAGGCTTATTATGTTGGTTTTGACTTTACAAGCCATAAAATAGAAATAGTAGAAAAAGCCAATAATAATAATAACGATAGCAACATAAATCCTTACTGAGATTTTGTTAATCCTAAATGTCAAACAAAAGTTGCATTTGATAAATTTAATATTATATTAATCGTAAAACAATCATTATATAAATATATATCTATATAAATTTTAAAAGAACATATATTTAAACAATAAACTTTTTTGCATTTATATGTTTTTAAAAAATTTAATAGAATTGAAATAGTGTTTTATTAAATTTATATTTTATTTAACAATGAACAGGACATTAAATTGGTAAAAATTTTACTTTTATCTTACTTATCTTTGATAATAATTAAAGTGTTTTACTATTTTAAAGCTAATATCAAGCATAAGTAAACAAATAATAAAATTTAAAAGAATACTTACTTTTAGTTTTGTAATTTGCATTTTTGAAAAAAGTGATATTTCTTCTTAATAAAATTTCTTTACCTTAAAAATTTTAAACTCTACTAATTAATAAATAAAATTTCTTAAAACTAGAATATCATTTTAAAAACTAAGTTTCAAAATAAAAATAAATTTTAATTAATATTTATTGAAAAATTTAGATATTAGTAAAATTTTTAATTCAGAGGTAACTAAATGACTCTGTAATAACTTAGACAATACCTTTTATTAATTAATATTGAGAAAATATTGTTTTAATTTAGATTTCTGTTTAATTTAGATTTCTGATTCTAATTCAATTTTTAATAAAAGACAAAAAAAATCAAGCATTTATTTAAGCCTTATAGCATAGATTAGTACACTCGGTATTTAAAAATAACTATATTTTTTATCACATAAAAGATCTAAAGTTTATCTCATCAAAAAAATAAGTATGATAAAATTTTAATTTTAAAAATTAAATTAAATAAGAAAAACATTTAAACAAATGAAAAGATTACTCACTTTTCTATGAATCCAATTATAAACAATTTAAGAAAAACTAGTTTAGCACTTTTGATTATTTGCTAATTTAATCATTGACTTATACTTTGATTGTCACTCATTTATTAATTTAATTAATTATAAAAGAAAAGAAAAAATAAACTGTTCTAATTCTATCAATTAACAATCATATATTTCTTTCTTGTTTAAACAATTTTAAAAATAAAATTACTCGTTAGTTGTTGTTTTATAATTAATTAAGTAAGTCTAATTTAAATAAAAACAGATGGAGAGTAAAAAAATTACAATTGCTTGTATTCTGTCTTATTCATCCTTTTTAAACTGTTATTCTTGTATTTCAAGTGTTAGCCTTCCTTTGAAGATTTTTTCAAAAGACCTGGTATAATGTATATACTGATGGGTACATGTCAACTAAATGTGAAGTGCAATTTGTACCTAATTTAAGCTACTTCTCTAATATTTTAAAGTTAAAGCGTAATGGTACAATTAAATGTGAAGGAGTTGATCTCGGAAGAAGTCATTTTTATTCATATGGTGAGGAATTCAGATCTTTTTTCTCATTAGGAAATACTAAAGCTCAATTGAATTTCACTATACCTGAGATCTAGAATCTATATCTGAAAACCAGCTTTAGTTTTTTTAATTATCTAGTCAAGCTAAAAATAACAATATAATTGACTAGCAGTTTTCATAAGGTTTGATTGAAAAAAAGAAGTTTTACCTTAATTTTAACAATATTTAGCTTAATACTGTTGTAGGTTATATTGATATAGGTAATCCTAATTACAATTTGATCAAACTGGGCTACTAATTTACAGCCCTAAAACCCTATATAGGTAATTAGGGATATTATGCTTTATCAAATGGAAAAATGAATTATGGAGGTATTTCTTTATTTAGATATGATTCTGTTAGTTTTAGTTTAAATAATCCCTATATTTGGATCCCAGGTTTCTCTTTTAAGCCTATTATACAAGAGTTTAATAGCTAAGGAATCGCTTACGTTTAAAGGGAAATGTTTCTTTTAGTAAAGTCAATTCATGAGCTTGAAAATATTTAGATTGGCATATCTGCTGAAGATGGATCTGTCTTTACAATTTTCTTAAAACCTTAGTTTTATACGAGATAATTAACTGATGGATATTATCAAATGTTTTTGTATCCGGTGTTCAACAATAGTAATTTCAGCATAGGTTACGCAGCTCTATAGGCAGGCTTATTATGTTGGCTTTGATTTTATAGACCATAAAATAGAAATAGCTGAAAAAGCCAATAATAATAACAACAACAACATAAATCCTTACTGATATTTTGTAAATCCTAAATATAAAATAAAAGTATGGATGAAGTTTTATAATTTAATACTATATTAATAGTAAAATAATCATTAAAAATACATATATATATCTATATAAATGTTATAAGAAATAATTTTTAAATAATAAACTTTTTTATTTTTGAATTTAAAAATTTAATAATATAAAAATATTATACTATACCTGGACAAATTTAAAATGACGACTAGCTGTATTCATAAGGTTTGATTGAAAAAAAATTGAAGTTTTACTTCAATTTTAATAATATATAGCATAAGTCTATAAGTCTGTGGTAGGTAGAATCATAATTACTATTTAATCAAGCAGGGATAGTAATTTACAACCCTAAAACCATACACAGGTAATTAAGGATATTATGCTTCATCAAATGGAAATATGAATTATGGAAGTATTCTTTATTTGGATATAATTCAGTAATTTTAAGCATAAATGATCCCTTTATTTAGACCCCCAAATTCTTTCTAAATCTAATTTTACAAGAGTTTTAAAAGCAAAGGAATCACTTACGTTTAAAGGGACTATATTCTTTACCAAAAATAAATAAATAAATATTAGAAATAACAGAAAAAGCGAATAATAATAACAACAGCAACATAAATCCTTACTGAGATTTTGTAAATCCTAAATCAAAATAAAAAAATGTATGAATTTGATAAATTTAATAATATATTAATAGTAAATCTATCATTATATAAATATATATCTAAATAAATATTATAAGAACATATCTTTAAACAATAAGCTTTTTTGTTATGTTTTTAATATTCTTTAATAAAATCGAAATATAATTTTAAATAATTTTTATTTTATTTAAGAATTGAAATTAATTAGTAAAAAATTCACTTGTATCTTGCTTATCTTATATCATAATTAAAATGCCTGACTATTTTATAGTTAATGTCATGCATAAACAAACACATAATAAAAGTTAAAAGAATTTAATTTTTGTTTAAAATTATTTTTATTTATGAAAAAAAAGATATTTCCTACTAATAAAATTTCTTTAACTTTTATAATTTTACTCAAACAACTTAATTCAAAAAACTATAAATAAAATTACTTCAAACAAAAATATTATTTTAAAAAATAAAATCGAAATTAAAAATGAATGGTAATTAAATCGTTATTAAATAATTTAGATATTAAAAATTTTTTTTAATTCAGTGGTAAATAAATGAGGTTCAATCCCTCATACAACCTCTTTTATCAACTTCTATTAAGAAAATCTTGAATATATTTGAAATTTTTAAAAGGCAAGTATCTGACTGATTAAAAAGGAGTATAATTTGAAAAATGAAGTTAAAAAAATATACTTGGTTAATTATAAAATTTATAAGCTTTCTCAATAAATTAATTTCGTTGGAAACTAATCAATAATACTATCTTATAAAAGATAAAAATTTATTATAAATCTAATATTTAGGAATATAGCAAAGTAAAAAAGGGAAAGATAAATAAATAAATAAGTAAGTAAGTAAGTAAGTAAGCTGGTGGCAAGCAAGCTGTTAAAGAATATTCTTTGAATGAATTAAAATAAACAGCAGTTCTCTATTACAGAGACTGTCAATAAAAATGTTGAGAACCACTAATTTCCATCTTTTAGAAACCATAAATCTTTAGTTGGTAAATAATAGTTTCAAAATATGCAGAAATTTACAATTCAAATCATAAAAAAAATAAATTAAGTTTGCCAATTATTTATTTCTTTCTATTACAAATCAATAGGATGGTGCACTATGAATTATCCAAGGGTTTTGAAAAATCCACTTTTTATGCCTAAGCCTTTACCAAAAGAAGATCCTACACATTTAGATTACTTGTATCAATTAAAAATGAGATAAGATGCAGAATAAAAATTTATTCTAAAGAAACCTTTTTAAAATCTATAAAAAATTCAAAAACCAATTTTGGAAGAAAAAGTAGGAGTTCCCCCAGATGGATACAAAAACTCTACCTTGTCTTTAACAACTTCTAAGAGAGAAGCTCGTAGTAAAATTGTAAGCATAATCTTCAAAACTTTTAATTAATTGAAATGGAAATGAAAACAATAAAATAAACACTTTTATTTAGGATGATAGTTAAATTATTAACCATATAAATAGATAGAAGAAACAAATAAAGATCTTCCCTAATACAGCAGCTTTCTACCTCTTAGCTGCGAAATACCTGTATCAAAAGTTGATGAAAACTTTAGCAGGCATGTTAAATAAATAGGAGAAATAACTTATGAGCCTAATTATGAAAGTGAAGAAATTCGCCACCTTAAGGTATATAAGAAGCTTATTTTTTATCAACTTAGCAGTTAATTAAAATTATCAAAATATGTAGAAACTACCCAATTCGATTTTAACAGAATAGAACCTGATGGAAGTTCTTAATAGCGAACTTAAATACTTAAATCTTTAAAATCATACTTGGATTAAGAATGAATTCGTAAATAAAATTGGATACTTTGCTCCAAATATTGAAGAATTGAATCTCTCAGGAACTGATTTGGTTGATGAAGTTTTATATGAATTAGCAATATCATGTTCGAAGTAATATTTGATTGAGCAGCTTCCTAACTTTATTTAATGTAAATGTAATTTAACAAATAAGGCTTCATTCTATAGATATAAGCAATTGTCCTGTTCTCACTGAGTAAGGAATCAAGAAATTCCTAAATGCTAAACCTAACATTAAAAAATTTTTTGCGGCACATAATGACCTTTCTGTAACTGGTAAACTTTAAAATTGATAAATAAATTATAATTTAAATATTTTTTGAATAAATACTAAAAGATAATTCTTTATAGCCCTTAAAAGATGCTCCATAATTGCAGAGAATAAATTTGTCATTTGACTACAACATTACAAATGCAACTTTAGATTATTTTATTGATAAAGGATAAAAATTCAAACACATATCATTTTCAAGTATTTATTTGACTTCAAGAAAACTCAATTTTAAATATTTTATCCCAAAAAAGATTGCTAAAAACTTTCAGGAGAAAAAATTAGTGTAATAATATCTAATTCTATGGATCACCTAAAATATTTAGATTTATCCTTTATGACTAATGTAAATAAAAAAACTTATGTGTATATAGTCTACATAATTTTATTTTTTTTTCTAACAGGAAGAAGCTAGTAAACATGTTATGGAAAAAATCGGTGATTGTAGATAGCTAGAATAGTTAATTCTAACTGGCACTGCAAATATCGAAGATAGTGGTATTTCATAAATGATAAATGGTATGAACACTTTAATTTTTTTAGGACCCTTAAAATATTTGTATTATTATGTATTAATAAAAGGTACTTCCAATGTCAAGAAAGCTCCTACATTTTAATTTTTAAAGACTATCAAGCTAGGTGGACTCAAAAGTTTAACTAATGGATAGCTCTCTAAATTATTTTAAATTACACCTAACTTAGAGTTTGCTGAGTTAAATAACCTTGAAAATATATCAGAAGAAGTTTTAGTCACTCTTATAAAATATTGCCAAAATATATAAAGAATATTTATTAATTTCACTCCCAGTATTGGAGATGTAGAATTAGAAGAGATTAAGCAATAAAATCCCGACGTCCTCATTGTTAGAAACATAAATAAATTTACAGATGTAAAGGACGATGGTTTAAGAATGCCATTCCCTCCTGTCAATTTAAAGAAGAAGAAAAAGAAGAAGAAAAAAAAATGATATTTTATAATTTGCAAATTACTTATATTATGTTAGTATTCTTTTTAAATTGTTTTGCAAAAATTTTATCATTATCGCCCATTTTAATCTTAAAATAAATGCTAAATTAAAAAATACAAATTAAAGCAAACAGATATTTCCAAAGTTAAAAACCATTTTAATAAAAATTTCTATTTTGTATTTTGAAGAAATTTTAATACTGTATTTAATTTAAGTTATTTTTGTTAAATAAAAAACTTTTTAACCCGTTAATTTTAATATGTGTTTTCATAAAAATTTAGTATTTTACTTTCTTTATTCAAATATTCATTTGATTAAATAAAAAAACATCTTATTCTATTTTTATTTTATATGCAAATAAAAACAATTAAGTTGATTACAAAATTACATTTTTCTCTCTTAAAAGAAAAACCAAAAGAGGAAATACTGACAATTAAATAAGATTTTATTTAAAAATTATTATTGAAATACTTTAAGATTTTATTTTATTTCTAAATGTTCATTATAGTTATGTTAATTATAGTTGTAATGTTTTCAAAAAAAATATTTTCTAAAGAAAAAAAAATAAAAAAATATTTAAATAATTAAAAGTATATTGTTTTAAACAAAATATGCCAGATTTGTAGTAATTAATTTGCATAAATGCACTTCAATTTAAGGATTTAAAACATTAATTCTATATTTACTTTAGATTTATTAATTGTTTTTTAATTTTCATAATTAAGATAGATAAATTGTTCAATCATTCTTTCTTTTCTTTTATTTAATAGAAGAAAACCATGTAGATGAGATACCAATAAAATCTAAAAAGTAAAGCTAATGTAAACATTTTTATTAATGTTCCAATAATGATCTAGGGATTAAATTCTGTAAATAATTTCTTTAAGTTATTCATAGCAAAAATTTTCCATCTATCATAAGCTGGGATATCATCTACTATGCATGATTTTGCATTTTATTGCCTTTCAGCTGAGTATTTGAATTCTTCTAATTTGTAAATCCTTTCTAAAACAGGTTTTTCAATCTAGTCTTTTGTAAAAACTTGTAATTTTATTATAGTTGAACCAATGTTTTTTTCATCCCACTCTACCTCTATAATACCATAATTCATTCCATTGAATCTATCTTTTTACTCCTAAATTTTAATTAGAAACAAACAGATTTTAAAATATATTTTAATAATATTAATTACATTATAAGTTGGTGTAGTCAAAACAAAATAATTAGCAGCTTCAAATTCTCCATAAGATATGCTATTAAAATGAAATGATAAAGCGCTAGAAGTTATTTCTGCTAACTTATATCCTACTTCTATTCATTTTTAAATTAATATATTAAAAAAACAAAATCTATCAAAATTTCTATTTTACTTTTTTGAGAGCAAGGATGTTCCATTAACTCAGCATAATGAACGTCTCCACTGATAATTACTACACTAGCTCTAGTTTTATTTACTATCTGGTAAAATCTTTCTTTGCTTTTCATGTCCCATGTTTCAGGAATAAATCTATCATCAGGAAGAAACTATGACCCAGTTCCAAGTATAAATAGCTCTACTAAAGGATCATTCAATTCTTACTCTAGCCACTTCCATTATTTCTCACCTATAATACAATTCTAAATAAAAATTTGTATAAAAGAATAATTTACCAAGAATATCAGTGCTTTATCTGTTCCATCTGACATCAGTTAATATGATTTTTATTTTCTTTGACTAACCAAGATAATAAGATGTATATATGCCTGAATCTCTTGTCCTTCTTTCGCTATTCTAAGGTTCGTTGAAAAAGTCAAGCCAAACTTATCTTATATGCTCTTTATACTTAAAAGTCATTCCAGAGTTGTTATGACCATAGTCATGATCATCCCAAACTCCAACCTCTGCATTTACTTTTTTGAGCATTTCTTGATAAGCTTTAACATTATAAAAATTAAATTTATAAGATAGATAATATGTTTTCAGAATATTTTTTTAAACTGCAATTAGAAAAAAAGAATTACCTGGATCATTTTTAGTAGCATCTAATTTAAGTTTTATTTAATAGAAATCTGTTTCTGGTATCCAATAAGCTGGTAGAGGCATGTAATCAAGGTAAGCAACATCTCCTAGCCAAACCCATACATCAGGATTTTATTTTGCAATATCATAGAAAATATCAGATTTATGGTTTCTGAAGAATTTATTACAAGACCCAAATGCTATTTTTTACTTCTTTAGATTGTGAGACTAGATAATCTGTTAAGCTAAAGAAAAGCTGACTATCACTAAGAAAATTAATAAAATATATTTCATACTTATTTTAAATAAATAAAAACAGCTTAGAAATTTTAATAAATACTTTTTTAATTATTTAAAATAAACAATTTTTATCTGAAGAAAAGATACATAAGACTTATCAAAAATGATAAGATAAAATTTTATAACAAATCTTATATATATATGTAATCCAAAGCAGTAAGTAAATGAGAAGTATCAAAACAAATCTATTTTTGAGAAATTAAAATGCTTTATAAATATTCTTCATCAAAAAAAAAGATTTTTGATATTTTTTTAATTTTATTATTTTCTAACGTTTTGCACTTAATATTCTAGAAAAATGATCAAATAAAATAATAAGTTTATCATTAATATAAATTTTAGAGATTTAAAGGCTTTCATCAAATAGCAAATCTTAATTGATGTCATTTTTAATTAAAGTTATTTTTTTTAGCAAAAGCTTAATAAAATATTTATTATTTTAGAACTCAATTTATAGCCTTATTCATATTTATCTTAGTTCAATTAATATTTTTTTATGAAGAACTAATTGATGTGCTCCTATAATTATTACATGTGTGAGTAAAGAAATTATAAAAGTAGTTTTCATTTTTATAATGTTTATTTTTTCTTTTAAATATTTTTTTGCCTATATTCGTGGATTTAATATGCGATTAATATGACTTAATTGAATTAAGCATATGTATCATTCAGTCATTCATTCTGAATCAGATGATCACCAATTATATAAAATATCAAAGCTAGATTTTAAAAAAAAGAAAATTATAATTTAACCAAAATTAAAAAGTTAAAAAGAAAAAAGAAAAGAAGAGTTAAGAAGAAATAGATATCTTCATTTAAAATGGCTGACATTGAAAGTAGACAAAATTTTTTATTTTTTAAATTAAGATTTTTACACAAAGTAGTAATGCTTCTATCCTGATTAAGTTGCTGTAAAAAGGAATAGAGCTACTACACAAACATCACATATTTTACCCCAAAATCAAAAATTTGGTCATAAAATTCATATAATTGACCATTAACATAGCTAATCCAAATAAAGAGAAAATATTTATTTTCTTACAAGTTTCTTAAAAAAGAGTATCAAAATACAAAGCTGTGTTAAAACTTAAAACCAAAATCTTGTTTAAATTTAAATAATTTTTAATTTTAACAACAAAAAAATTATTTTTGGTGAATATTTAAATCCAAGATAACAAATTAATGCCCAATAGAGTGAATGATCTTTTTTAACTAATTTTTACTAAAAAAAGCTAAGACTGCTACTGAAGAATAAGTTAAGGTAGAACAAAAGACTACCCAAGAAGGTGAACACGCTGAAGAATAAAAGGAAGCTCCCGTTTAAAAGAAATACCCTACCAGTAAGAATTTAGAAATTAAATAAGCAAAAATAGTTAAGCGCATTAAAGCAATTATTTATTTATCTATTTAACTAACTAACTATCTCCCCCTTTGATTTGAATTTTTTTTTAGATTTTTAGATTTTGCGCTAGTTGAACGAATATTTATATTAGTAAAATCTTATAATATTGAAGATTTTTAATTATTGTTAAAAAATAATCAATTGTTTTTTTTGAAATATAGAGTGGGATCTTATCGATTAGATTAAAGCTTCTGAAAACAACGCTGTCGTTCTTAACATCTACAAGGTTCATCCCGAAGCTACCTGGAAGGATGTTAAGGAAACCTACAAGGAGTTCAACATGAAGATTGACAAGGTTGTTAAGAAGGAAGGTATGTTCAACTTACACTTCAGAAATCACGCTGATGCTATCAGCTTCATCAGAGCTCCCATTAGAGTAAATAAATACCTTTAAGAATTAATTTGTTTTAAATTGAAAAATGATTTTAATTTGAAAATAATCCCAAACCGTTTAAATTGTTTTAGTTAAGAGAATTTACCAAGAAAAAATTAGAAGATATTTTGTTAGAAATGAATAATTTGATCTTTTCTTTTTTTTAATCAAAACATAAAAATTTTGATACTTCTTAAATTTATATCTTTAATCTTTCTCAAATTAACAGATATATATATATATATATATAACTAAACTTTTCATTAACCCAAATTCATTAAATCTGTAGAAATTTTTACAGGCATATAAATTTCAACAATTTGAAATAAATATTTCAACTTTATATGATTCTCAATATATTTAATTAATATCTACTATTTTTAAACAGCCTATCTTAGATAAGAAATTCTTCATCAGAATTAATGATCACGCTCATCACCATCAATCCAACGAAGGATGGAACTAATTGGGTGCTAGCGGTCACACTGAAAAGCACGAAACATAAAAGTACTACAAGAGCAAGGCCAAAAAGAATTTCAACAAAAAGACATGTAAAATAAATACTAGATAATTATAATATAAATTAAATAATCTATCTATTTTAACTAGCTGAAGAAGGAGAAAATGCTGAAAATTAAACTGAAGAAAAGACCGAAAATGCCACCACTGAAAAGCCCACCGAAGAAGCTACTACTGAAACCCAACACACCTAACCTAGAACCAGAAAGATCTCTAACGAAGCTAAGGTAAACAAGCCTACTGGTGAAAATAAGAGATTTATTGGTGAAGCTAACAAGCCTTAAATCACTAACAGCAAGAGAGCTGCTGAAAACAAGACCGTAATTATACAAAAACTTATAATTACTGATACCATATAACAAATAATTTATAAATAATAGGAAGTTAAGGTTGAAGAGAAGAAGACTGAAGAAGATTGGAACACCGTTAAGGACCACCAAAAGGAAAAGAAGGTTATTGATGATGCCAAAAAGAAAGCTGAAAAGGTTAAGAAGGAAAAGGAAGCTGTAAGAAATATTCATTTATTAATATATAAATAAAATAACTAAATATAAATAAAAAAATAAATAGTAGGAAAAGAAAGTATAAGAAACCAAGAAGGTTGAAGAAGTCAAGTCAACAGCTTCTAAGAAGATTAATAACGATCTCTCTGATGGTTGGTGATTAATTATAAATGAATGATAAAAAAATATTTAAGTAAAATATAATAATAATGATGATGATAATAATTATATGTATAGATTAATAGATCATTAAAAATGAAAATTAAATTATCTCTTATAATTATATAATAAAAATAAATGAGTGAACAAATAAATAAAAACCTAATTGATAAATTAATTAATTATTGAAAATCATTTATTGTATTTTTATTTTGCATAAAGTATGTCTTTTTTAACATCTTTGTCTATTTAAATCTTTTTACTAACTAACTAATTATTCTTCTTTGTCTCTTTCGAAGGGATTCATTTATCTTTCTAAAACTTTCACTCTATTCAAATTCATTATCAAATAAATAAATTAACTAGCTAGCTAGCTTAAACAATTTTTTTGGAGATGTTACAAATTTAATTTTTTAGTCTTTAGATTTTTTATAAATTATTTTTTCAAGTTAGTTTAAACAATTTTAAGGTCATTTTTGCTGGTAAAAACGCAAAATAAAGAAATTTTATTAGCTCTTTGAATTAATTTTCTACAATTTTATGTAAAGCACCAAATTTTTACATTTGATTAATATTTTTGTTATATTTATATTTTTATTAATAAGTTATCTGATAAATCAAAACATTTTTGAATAGGTTAGTAGATTAAAGAATTCAATTTACAAGAAAGCTCTTAGTTTTATAGCATTTTTCTCAAAAAAAGAAGAATTAACAAACTAAAATAAAGCAAATTACCAATAAAAAATAGACTTTGTAAGATGTCAGTATTTTCAAATTCTATCACCTATTCATTTGGTGGTGCTTTTTCGCTAGGCAAATCAAAAAGACGTAAATTCTATAATTGGAAATTAAAGTTTACTTACTAATATTTTAAATATAAGAGGATTTATATAATCAAAACTAAACTCCAGGACCAGGCGCTTATAACAATGAAAATGTTACAATAAATTCTCCTAGATTACCATAATATTAGTATGTTTAATAATAATTTAAGATGATAATTATATCGTATTTCATTTAAGCTGATAAATTATTAAAACCCTAATATAAAATAGAATTTCAAAATCACCAAGAAAGCCAATATTTGAATAAAATGGAGTACCTCCTCCTGGTGCATATGACCTAAAGTCAGATATAGTAAAACAAATTATTTAGTTAAAATAAACATAATAATAGTTAATGGATTTATGTTTTTTCTTTATAACATGATTTCACTTCTTATCATGAATAACGATTTTAATAACTTATAGGGAAATGGATAAGGTATGTCCATAAGTAAATGCAAACACAAATAGTTTGGAGAAAAATATGATATAGGACCTGGAAGGTATAATCTGTTTAAATCCTAATAATAGGATCTATTTTTATGAAAGTCTTGTATGAAATAGAAATAAATTTAATTTTTTATTAAAATAAAGCTATGAAGTTACCAAATATTTTTAGAATAAATAAGGCTCTCCTTAATATAGTTTTTCTTTAAAATATGAAGAGTTAAAACCTACACTTTAAACTCCCGGACCTGGTGCCTACGATATTAATGATTAATTTACAGAAAAGTTTAATTAAAGCAAATATATTTTGAAAACTAATTAATCTGACACTCTAAAGGCTCAAAAAAGTGAAGAGTATTTGACTCCTTCTACCTAGCCAGGTCCAGGAGATTATTTTTAAGAAAGTACCTTCTTGAACAGTAAAGGGACAACGTAATATTAATTAATTATTGATTAGTTTAAATATTTAAAGAAAAGTATCATGTTATTAAAAGCTTTGCTAAAAGCGGTAGAATGACGATGAAATAAGACAGTACTCCAGGGCCAGGCCATTTCAACATTTCAACAACTTAATTTTCTTCTCATAAAAACTTTACTCTTGGCTAAAAAATATCTGTAAAAGACAAATTCAAGTCTTCTGTCCCTGGTCCTGGAACTTATGATATTACAGTCAATTTAAGAAAACCAACAATTAGGTATTCTTTTTTGAAGTAAATATTAATTTAAGCTAATTAAAAAATATATAAAGAATGGGTGCTTCACTTAGAACTGGCTTAGTCATGAGCGATACTCCTGGCCCTGGATCGTATTTATCTACTAACTTTTCTAGAGACGATACTTTGAAAGAAATAAATGCAAAACAGCCATAGTAAATTTGAAACTTAAAATGTATATTAAAAAATCTCAAAAAATTCTTTATAAAGAAATAGAGGACTTGGATTTTCAAGAAGACCTGATTTAGTACCTAACATAAAAACACCTGGCCCAGGAAAGTAAATTTTTTTAATTTATAATAAAATAATTTAAGCTTAATTAAAACATTAAACAAAGTTATGATATTCCCAGTTCTTTAGGATAAAGTCCTCATGCTAAAATAAGCGCCAATGTAAACAAAGGAAAATGGAAAGTTCAGTAAGAGGTTCCTGGTCCAGGTTCTTATAATATAAATCAAAGCAGTATAGGTAACCTTATTTATTTATCTTAGAATAACATTTATATATTAAAAATTTGTTAAGATTTATCAAAGGGGGCAAAAATAAAAGGCAAACACAATAAAATTGAATCCTCCATTAATTTTCCTGGCCCAGGCTCATACGACGTTTCATTTTTATCATAAAGTCCTAAATTCGCGTAACTAAAAATATCAAAAAAGGATTTTAAATTAAGCTTATTTTTTCAAATTAAAAGTTTTACATAGCAAAAAAGATCTAAGTAGGATATACGTTAGCTTTTCGAGCCATCTCCAGGATAATATGAAATTGCAGGCTCGATAGGTAATCTACCATCATATTTGCTTCATAAAAGAGCCTGATTTGAAAAAATTGATTAAAATTTGTTAATTGTTAATTTTTAGATAATTAAATAAGTATCTTTGTTTACGAATATTCTTTTTGATTTCGAAAAGATTTTTTTTAAAAACTTGTATGTGTCTGTCTGTGTTTATATTAAAAAAGTAAGCTTGCTAAATAATTCAATTTAGATAAAATGTTTTTAATCAATATTGTGAGAGAGAATTACTGAAAATAACTAATATCTTATAAAACCTATTTACAAATACGCATAAACAAAAATATTGAGACATTTAATTGAAATAAAAATAAGTGTCAAATTTGATCAATTATTCTATCATTTTTTTAACGAGAAATCAGTTTTTCAGTTTTTAACTGGAATATCAAATGCTTTAAAGAGTTATTTTTGATTTGTTTTATTAACTGGATTTAGTTCAGATTATGAGATGACATGATAGTCAGCAGCCCTATCAATGCATTTTGCCAGACATACTTTTTCAACTCCATTCAATGGAGATTAATAATCAACAAAGCACTTAGCGGTGCAAGGAAGCATATATTTTTCTTAAATACTAGTATTTATATAATCTTTATATGAGATGTTGCTGCTTTATATATTTTTTACTAACATTTAGTCTAATTAAATAGATGAAGAATTCTTTTAGCTCATTATTTCAGTACTGAAGTTTATATTAACTATGCTACCTAATCGAATTTGCGATATAAAATTTTGCTTTTAATTTTACAATTTTTTATTATTTATTTGATTAATAGATTTATTGACTGATTGATTGATTGATTGAAAAAATTTATTAGCTATCTACAAAAATAGAGATTAATTTTTAACTTATGTTTTTTATAAACACATATTTTTTTACATTAATAAAAGAACCTTTTGCAATTTTCGCGAATAATCTATGAATCAATTAGTAAAATTTAACAATACACACATCCATAAAATCATAGCTAATTATTTATTTAATTATATATTTAGTTAGTTAGTTAGTTAATAATTACATAGTTAATATATTTTACATAAATTAAAATATTTTATTTAATTACTTCAAAAATTTTTTTTATTTTGGTAACGCATTCAATTATTGAAAGTAAAGAATGGATAAAGAACATTACGAGACATCTTTGCTGTAAGTTAAGGTGGAGCAGCCATAAAAAAATTAGGACTTTAAGGCTGTTCATAGAAAAGAATAGAAGCGACTTTATTATTTTGCACACTAGTATTTGTAGTATCCTATTTAATCTGTACAAACTTCACATTAGTAATTCTATATGTAGGATTTGTGTCTTTGCCTTATTTAAAATAGTAAATTTAAATGGCAAAGCTGTCTGTTTAATCAAGTGTAACTGTACCAGATGGAGTTATCCACTCAAATGCTATTTTTGGATCAGGATTAGGAAATTTTCCAATTTTAGTGAAAGTAGCGAGAAAACTATTTGTTCTCCATGTTTATCCATAACAAGAAATTGTCAAATTTCTACCAAATTATAAATCCTATTAAAAATAACTTATTTTATGATTTGAATTTAAAATAATAATAAATGCTATACAATTGGATGCAGCATATTATAATTAGTAGCAGTTGGTAAATAGCAATTTCCTTAGTAATCAAATATATCATTAAATGGCATCCCTTTCTAGACATTTCCATTATTGTTAAATACCAATGGATCACCTATTTAATAACCGCTTTTAGGCTTAGGAGTAGTACCAGTACGGCTATCCTAATTAAAAATGTTATTAATTATTATTAGTTTATAAAAGACTAATAATTCAATATAAATAATTAGTAATTAAAAAAGTTACATAATCATAAAAAATTTTTGACCCTAAAAATACTTAAGGATGAGTTGCTGTAGGATATCTAAAATAAACTATGCCAGTTTTTACAGTATTTGAGTAGACAAAACCTACAACAGTTGAGACCTTAGTAGTATCACAAGCAGTTGGAGTTTAAGAACTTAACTCATAATTAGAAGATAAATCAAAGCAAAGATCAGTATTGGTAGGTCTGACGTTTCCAATATTTATAAATAATTAGTTAGTTGCGTCCCTTATTTTGCAGAATTGGTATTTTACAGTTTCCTTATTAATAACAATATAAATTCTTTTTATTGTATATGAATTTACATTTAAGAATTAATTTCTTTTTTTATTAATTACATATGCGGTAGCCACATAACGGAGGCAGTTTCCTGTAACTTAATCTCTCACAAACATATTGATAAATTAATTACTCGGCTATTTAACATCATTACTTTATGTTGTATTTAAATACTTGTTAATCACTCTTTATTCAGGCTTTTTGGTTATTTTATATTAATGAATTTGTTTTGGTCAATATAATTTGAATCGAAGAAGCTACCTGCAAAAAAGAAGGAAGAGTTAAATAAATTTATTAACTTAATTAGTCCTTCAGTATTTGTGCAAAGTCTTTAGTTTAAGAAGGACTTGGTAACTGAAAACTAATACTACTCTATATGCTATTTCTATCCATAACGCTTCCAAGAGTTTTAATTACCTTAACAATATAATTTTTATTTTTATATAAATATAAGTACAAAATAGACTACCTAATATGCGAGTCTAAAAGGGTTATAAAGATCTTCTATACTCGATGTTTTTTATTGCAAATCAGAATAAAAGGGTATCTAAAAGACATTTCCATAATCTAAATTCAAAATAAAAATAATTATATTATCAGTTTAAAATATATATGTAGGGTTACTCTTTTCAATGCAAACACTAGGGGTAATATCAGGAGTAGTGTCAGTATCACAGCAGCATTAATACTCTTTCACTCCACCAACTTAATTGCATGGGCATTTGGATATTATAGAATCTATTAAGGTTAAATAAATAATTTTATCATAATATTAGCATATTTTTTTTACTGTTGTTGAGGGTATCTGCTAAGCTGATTCTTAGCAAAATTACTAAAATCTATAGTTAAAAGAATAATTTGAGAAAACTTAAAATGTATTATTTGCTAAATTACGAATGAAATCTAAATTTGTTTTATCATAATATTTGCTTTTGTTTCTGTTTTCTACTTATCTAATAATAAAAGGACTACTTAAAGATATTTTTTAAAACAAAATTTAAAAATTTACTTAGAATAATAAATTATATTCGGAATATAAACAATTAATAAATTAGTTATTAAATTTTTTTGAATTTTAATTTTGATAATTTGTAATCACTGTCTCTTTTTTTATCATTAAACTTAATTAATACGTTTTATTGAAAGAAATCAATTTTCAAAAGTAAAAAAATAATAATAATTAAAATAATTTATCTGATGAACTTCTTTAAATTTCAGTTATTTTTTTAAAAGATTAAATTGATGGTAATTTTTTATAATTAATCCAATCTAAAGTTCTTTAATATTTATTTTCTCAAAAATTTAAAAATACTTTTTAAAATATATTTTAAATAACTTAGAAATAAATAAATAAATAAAAATCACTATTTTTTAATTTATTTTAAATTTGATTAAAATTACTTAAAAAATAAATAATAAATTTATTTTTATTTATTAAAAGAAATAAACTTTTCAAAGCTTAAAAATATGTAGATCCATTTTTGAGGGCAATTTTTATAAGAAAAAACTTCAATTTTTTGTCTTATCAGTACAGTAAAAATAAACTAATAATAAAAATGGTTTATTTATTAATTAAATTGTATATATTTTATTAGGAAGAAATTCTTAGCAATTGATATTATAAATAATAATTTAACATTTTTTTAACCAAAGTAAAGATATTAGGTATTTATTATGATGTATTTTTAAGTAATTGAGAAATTGATAAATTAATTTTGAAATTTTGAATCGTTGCTTTAAATTAAATTTGATGCAATATTGAAAAAAATTAACATTTATTTTATTATTCATTAAATTTATTTCAGGCTGATTTTTTATTTCATTTTAATGGTTGTCTTTAGACAGTTTTTTATTAGTATTTATGGTTATTAAAATGTCTCTAACATATTTTTTAGAGAAATCAATATATTATCATGTTAAATTTTAAAAAGATTTAATCAAAATATTTTGATATGAATGATATTTTTTATATTTATTGTTTTCAAGATAAAAAAAAGATTACTTTAATATTTTTATTTTAAAATTAATCAGTGCTCTCTTCATTTGTTAAGGTATTTTATATTTTCAAGTAGAAAATAGCTTAGAGAATTGACTGAGTTTATACTTAAATCAATGTTTTTAAAGGTTTGTGTTTCTGAAAACAGTAATTTATTAAAAAGTGTTATTTAATTAAAAAATAATTAATTAATTAATTAAGTAAGTAAGTAATGTAACAAAAAGACAACTATGATCTTAGGATCTAGTAATTAGAAGCTCCATAGCTATCGCAAATTTAAACAATTGGAGTTGATTATAATACCGTTATTAAAGAAGGCAAAAAAATAGTCAACTTGAAAGATCAGGCTGCAGAGAATTTAAAATAGTTTAGACAATCTTTAAAAAATGATAACTTAGCTTTTGCAATAGGAGATATATCTAAATGTAAAACTCCTACATAAAACTCATTACAGTAAAATAAAAACGCTCAGATAAAAAGTTCTAGAAAATATTCAACAAGCTACAGCAAAGATACCCAATAAGCAATATCTAAAATTTTATAGCTTTAAAATTAAAATATGCCTCTTTAAATTGAAAAGGTCAATGCTATTAATTCTTAGGCTTCCCTTCCTAACAATGAATCAAATTAAATTTCAAGCCGTTCAATTAAGCCTTTAAAAGACACTCCATGGCAAAAGAGCTCTTAAACTATAATAAATTAATCAAATATATAAATTTAGAATGAGTAAATAGCATAAAGTTAGCTACAAGATAATCCGTTAAAACACTAAAGTACACTTTAGTTGAATTTGCTTGAAAAAAATTAGAAATAGTAGATTTAAAGAAATAAATCCCTAAATTTAGGAAATCAACCAGATGAAATAAATTAACAACTAATACATATAAATTAAAAACCCTATCTTTAGCAAAGCTATTCATTTAAATAGAAAACAATTGATAACCCAGCTTTTATTCCTTAAAAATTAAATTTCTTTGACAAATATAATTAAATATAAGTGTAAAAAGATAACAACAATGTCTAAGATAGCAAAAATAGCTAAGATTTTAAAGGTTTAACAAATGTTGAAGGTTTCATAAAAAGTACTTAGCAAATATAAAAACCAAATAGTATAAAGAACATAACAATAAATGCTAATAATCTAAATTCTACTGAAATGAGTAAAGATTGGATTGAGCACTCTACTTAATAAGGCAACACTCTCATTATAAACGCTTCTAGAAATAAACTATTCTCAGAAAGCTAAGAAGAGAACTAAATATTTTAATCTATCCCTTCGTCAAATAAAACAATAGATTCTTCTTATTTAGTAAAATGTTAAAATACAGCCAACAATAATTCTCAATTACAAGAAGGTAATAAGCATGTTAATCAATTCAAAGGAGAGCAAAAATCACAAGAAGATTAACAAAGCCAGGATTAAATCTCTAAGTCTAGACAACATCTTCATAAATCTTAAAGTAGTTTGAATTATTCTTCAAACACACAGGAATAGGGAATCAATATTTTGATAAAAAAGTAATAGCAGAGCTAACATACTCAATTCTCAGTTTAACAGACTGATAATAAAACTAATGTTAATTATTTCCATGCTCGATAAAGCTCAGATAATTTAAATGCTAAAAAGCAAGGAAATTTTTACATTACTAATTTATCATATAAATCAAACCTGCACAGTCCAAAATCTACTTTCAACAGCTAAAACTCTGCACGAAGCAAGCCTTTTTATCACCCTTTTTCTCATCAAAACACAAGCAATTATGGTGAAGACTAAAGTCTATACAATTAATTATTTATTTCAAACATATCAAAATATTAGCCTTTTTAAAGTTTTAAGCACTCAGCATCTTTTAAGCGGTCAAATAACAACTCAATCAAAGATAATGATGATGATTTCTTAAATCTTTATTCCAATAATTAAAATTTCGGAAATCATAAATATCAAGCAGAAAAGAATAATTAAAGTTTACAAATCCAACACAGGACAAACGATTATGGCACCTAAAATTAACATACATAAAACATTGAATAAGAAGAATCCTAATAAAATTAATTAAGAAATCCTGATGAAAATAAATATGAAAAAGAGTTTTAGTTGAAATTGAAATCATAAAATTAACTTAGCTCAATCACGGGTAAAAAAAATTTATCTTTGCTAAACTTAAGAGGTGAAGAGAGTAAATTAGAGGAAGAGGAGTATTAAGAAAAGATCTAATAAAATTTAAAAAAGTAAAATCTCTCAAACCTTTTAACAGAGAATCTGTCTGAGACGAAGAACATAAATAAAAAATGGTCATAAATCTTTCGTTCATATTAAGATTCTAAAGATTACTTGTTTTAATCTAAAAAGGGTATTCCTAAAAAGCGTAAAAACTTGCTTTATGAGTATAAATTAGTAGGCTTAAATTTGGCATCTGGTTTAGTGACGTAGACATAACAGCATAGCTAGAATCAATATGATAAAAACAACAAATCTACTTTAATTTAAACCAAAGCTAATAACTAAAACAAATTTATTCAGTTAAAAGAAATACCAGTAAAATAGCAATCTTAATAGTTACACTTGTCTATTTAGGAATAAAATTAATATTAAGAAAAAGGTAAATCTAGATTTTCTATTTCTTAGAAGAGTAAGCAAAAATCACTCTCTCCGAGCAAGTCTTCAAAAATTAAAAACAATTTTCAATTAATGTAAAGTGAAAGAGAGTCTAAGAAAAGACTTTTGACTAACTAAGAAAAAGATCAAACTGAGCATAAACTAAATATGATTGCAAACATCTAAAATTAATTGAACAGCTCTAACATTTCGAATACAAATAAAGATATCTAAAGTGAAACCCAAACTAATTTTATGACCTACAAAGAAAGAATGAAAAACTAAACATACCCTTCATTAGAAACAGCATAGTTGCTTTTTGAAAAAAAACTGATTAATGATGATCCTGATGTAGCAGATTAAAAGATTAGACTAATCAAGTATTTTTTAGATGAAAATATAACATTATAAGAGAAAAGAAATAATTTCAAAGATATTTAAATGCTTTTTTATCCAGAAAACAAGAAATACAGTGAAAAAATATGCCATGAAGTTCTTCCCTTTTTGAATAACATGAAAAATTATTTCTTAAAATAAGAGTTTTACAATCCTCTTTATTACCTATAAAACATTTAAAGATTAGATTAAAAGCAAAAACTAACAAAAGGCTACATGAATGGTAGAGCTTCAATGCAGTTAGGCATAGATTATTAGTAGAGTAATAATGTACCATTAATTTCAAAATACTCTTAAAAAAATATTTAAAAGCTCTCTGAAGAATTTAAAATTGAATTTGCAAACAGCTTTAAACAAGTTGATAAATCACAGTAAGTGTGAAAGCAAAACATTAATTTTGATTTTTAATTAAACAAAATTTTTAAATGATTGTAAAATGTATTTGAATAAAAAAGAATTTACTCATTCAAAAAATAAATAGAATAGAAAATTTATTTAAAATTTTAAATCTTTGACGCTGACCAATCTCGAAATTTACCTACCCTATCTATATAAATATATCTTTCAAACTTTATTAAAATTTAAAATAGAGTTTAATAAATCACGTTTATCTATTTTATAACTTAATTATGAAAAATTTATCAATTTTATTATTCTACATAACTAACAAAATATTATTTAATATTTGATCTCAATAAATTGTTTTTTGAATCTCTCTATTAAAATTAAATCAAATAAATATTTTTATATTTCTACTTCATAAGAGAGCAGTTTAATTAAATTAATTTCAGAAAAATAATTAATCTCCATAAATCATTTTTATCTATCTCTTAAATTAGAAATAGAAAAGGAAAAATAGGTTTTAATGATACCAATTTGTTTTTTATTAATCATTTTAAAATTCTCAAAATAAAAGACATATAAAAATTTAAATAGTAGATTTTATTTAAGCTAAAAATCTACTGAGTTCATAAAAAATAAAGAAAATATAACAATTGTATGTATGTAAGTATTTATATGGATGCATAACTTGAAATTGTTGTACTTAACATAAAGAAGATATTAATTGATTTTTGTAAATGTTCTTTTATCAAAATAATTTGAAGAAAGACCAAAAGATTTTTTAATTAATTTTAACTTTATTTATTAAATTAAATTTAATTAAATGAGGAATTTTCTGATATAAGTCAAAAAGCAAAAGTTTTAAATTCTTAATAAAAATTAACTTTTTTAGTATTTAAATGATTATTTAATCTATTACACAAAGCATTTATTTACAATCTATTTTAATTGCTAGCATCAAACAAATAATCTAAAATTTAAATGTGTCAAACTATTTACCATTTTATATCTTTTTTTTGACTTCACAGAAAACTAAAGAATAGTGATGGAAATTTTCTTTGGGTGAGAGGAAGATATATTAACAATTTCTTTTATTCTTTGATATCAATAATTTGTGAGATTTATTTGATCATACATTTACATATGAATTTTGATTCCTATCAAACAATATTGTATTATTATAAATTAATGAAAAGGGTAGGTGGTAAACAGCTAAATTAATAAAAAAAGATTAAAATGAAATGAAGTTTTTTTTGTTTTTACTTATGAATGAATGTATATCATAGAATAGATATGGAAGTATAAACATTATTGATAGATAGGAAGAAAGAATGAAACAAGCTATAAATCAATCAATCAATCACTAAGCAAGATAAGTAAGTATTAGACCTAGGAAGAAAGATTAATCAATAATAAAAGATAATAAAGCGAAATAAAAAAATATAAAAGGGGAAAACAAATAAAATAAAAATAAAAATAAACAATTAAAGAAAACAAAAATTAATATAATAATAAAAAATAAAATAAAAACTAAGTAAGAAAGAAGTCAAATTCACTCAAATGGCTTAAAGAAAAACTGCTTTAGAAGAAATTGCCGAAAAGGAATCCAACTTCGGTAAAATTTTCAAGGTCGCCGGTCCTCGTAAGCTATTTTCTTTCAAGAAATATTATAATAAAAGGGTTTAAGGAGAGAGGAGATATTTAGAAAGTAAAGTAGCAGTTGAGTGAGCAAACCTACATAGGATTTTACCTAAGAATTAATGCATCTATCTCAAATAAACAATTTAGACAGCCAATCAAAAATAGATAAAGCCTTTTGTTTCTTTCATTCTTTCAAAAGAATTGTAGAATATGTTTGAAGACCAAAATAGGATTAGATGGTTAATATTAACTTCTAAATCTAATTGATTGGGACTAATCATAGCGCTTAAGTTCTTAATTTTGATTTGCTGCACTATTGCTCCTTAACGAAAAATATAATCCTCTCTTAAACCCTTTTAAAATTACATTAGAAAAAATTTGTTACAATAATATATTAAATTTCATATCAATTTAATAAAAAAGTGGTCGTTGCTGAACACATGGTCGGTGCTAAGATGTACGAATTGGTAAAAAATTTGTTAATTATTTGAGATTTTAAGAATTACATTTAACCAAAATAAACAAACTTTAATGTTCTCTTGAAGTGAAAGTTTGCTAAATAACATTTTTATATGCAATTATAGGTTAAAGTCGGTTGGAATAAATTGGTCGGTGAAATTATCAAGCTCGATGGTGACACTGCCTCTATTCAATGTTACGAAGATACTTGTAAGAATAAAAAAGCACTTTTTATCAGAATTATGATAAAATAATCAAATTAATTAATTAAATCTTAAATAAAAAATAGATGGTTTGACTGTTGGTGATCCAGTCATGAGAACTAAAGAACCTCTTTCAGTCGAACTTGGTCCTGGTAAATAAATTATCAATTCTTTTACTTAAATTAAAATTTGATGTATTGAAACTTGAATAAATCCATTGCATAATAGACCATAAAATATAAATAATTTGATCCAATTACAATATGCGCCTGCAATCATATAAATAACTATTCAGCTTAGATTACCAAAAAATGATAAGCAGCAAAATTAACCAATAAATAGAATTTAAATTAAACAAATTGTTCATTAATTTCTCAGTCTATAAGTTTAAGGAAATATAAATTAGCAAGTCATTTATTTTTTCATAGAAGGCTTTAAAAAATATATTGATTTTTCTGATTTGCAAATAATAAAATTTAAGGGTAGCAGCTAATATAAGCCAAATAGATTCAATTTTAATTATTAAAAAGATACACGCATTTTAATCTTGAAAAGCAAATATTATTTAGTGCAAATTTGTTTGTATTATAAAAAATTAAGAAAATAAAAGTTGGGTAGATTTTAAGATAGTAAAAAATAAATAAATAATTAAATTAGAAGGATTTTGATTTGTTTGCGAAAAACATCTAGAATAATTTATTATTAAAAATCAAGATATATTCTAACCCACTCTTATCATTACTTTCTTGAGAAAAAAAAAAAGAAGACATTTTCACATATTGTTTAATAAAAGGATTAATACAGCTTCAAATTCATTTTTACAATAATCTTGTCATTTCTGTTAAATAATTTTTTATTTTTAAATTAAAAAGGTATTTTGAATGGTATTTTTGATGGTATCTAAAGACCTCTTGATTCTATTGCTAAGGTCTCTGGCTCCGTCTTCATCCCTAGAGGTGTTGATGTTCCTATTTTAGATGGATCTAAATTATGGCACTTTATTCCTAGACCTGATATTAAGACTGGCACTAAGCTTACTGGTGGTGATATCTTCGGTCACTGTCACGAAAACAACTTGTTCTCTAAGCACAACATTATGCTTCCTCCCAAGGGTAAGGGTACCGTCACTTATATTGCCCCTGAAGGTTAATACAATATCCATGAAAAAGTTTTAGAACTCGAATATGATGGCAAGAAGACTTCTTACAGAATGTCTCACTTCTGGCCTGTCAGATAAGCTCGTCCTGTCTAAGAAAGACTCTAAGGGTAATTAATTAAATAATTAATATTTATAGAATTAAATTAAATTTAAATATTTTTTAATTATAGTAATGTTCCTCTTCTTACTGGTCAAAGAGTTTTAGATGCTCTTTTCCCTTCAGTTTTGGGTGGTACTTGCGCTATTCCTGGTGCTTTTGGTTGTGGTAAAACTTGTATTTCTTAAGCCTTATCTAAATACTCTAACTCCGAAGTTATCGTTTACGTCGGTTGTGGTGAAAGAGGTAACGAAATGGCTGAAGTACTTACTGAATTCCCTGAATTGCACACTGAAGTTAATGGTAAGAAAGAATCTATTATGTAACGTACTTGTTTGGTTGCTAATACATCAAACATGCCTGTCGCTGCCAGAGAAGCCTCTATCTACACTGGTATTACTCTTGCCGAATATTTCAGAGATATGGGTTACAACGTTAGTATGATGGCTGACTCTACTTCTCGTTGGGCTGAAGCCTTGAGAGAAATTTCTGGTCGTCTTGCTTAGATGCCTGCTGAATAAGGTTATCCTGCTTATCTTGCCAATAAGCTTGCCTTCTTCTACGAAAGAGCTGGTCGTGTCAAATGTTATGGTTCTCCCAACAGAGAAGGTTCTATTACAATTGTCGGTGCCGTCTCTCCTCCTGGTGGTGATTTCACTGATCCCGTTACAGTCTCAACTCTTGCTATCGTCCAAGTTTTCTGGGGTCTCGATAAGAAATTAGCTCAACGTAAACATTTCCCTTCAGTTAACTGGAACATTTCTACTTCCAACTACGAAAGGTAACTAACTAATATAACTTCTTAATTATCTATCTATATATCTATCATTTGTTTATCACTTTTTGAAATAAGCAATAAAATTAATTGATTTTATTTAAAAATAGACAATTAGATCCTTACTTCAATGGCTTCGATGCTGATTTCTCTAATTTACGTACTTCCATTAAAAAAATCTTACAAGAAGAAAATGAATTGAATGAAATCGTCCAATTGGTCGGTAAGGACTCCCTTTCTGAAGATTAAAAGCTCACCTTAGAAGTTGCTAGAATTATCAGAGAAGATTTCTTACAATAAAACGCTTTCTCAGATTATGATTACATGTGTCCCTTAGAAAAGACTATTGGTATGATGAGAGGTATCTTCACTTACTACGATAATGCTAGAAGAACCATCGTTGAATCTTCAGGTGAAACCAAGATTAACTGGAACGAAATTCTCTTCCAAACTAAGCCTCTCTTCCTCTAACTTACTGACATGAAGAGACTTGTAATTAATTATAATTATTATTATTTAAAATTCATCATTATTTAATCTTTTTAATTTATCTAAATAAAATAGGATCCTAAAAAACCTAAATAAGAATTCAATCAATATTTCAGTAAATACGTTGAAGATGTCAATCTTGCTTTCAGAAAGATTAATGATCGTTGATCTACCTGATATACTATAATTTTATATTTTGCTACCCTCTACTTATTTTGATATACCTCTGATATCTCATTTGTACTAATCATAATATATCAAATCAATTATATTAATTTCAGTAGTTTTATGGTTAATATAGTGTATTTTGGTTTTTTTTTAAAGAATATATTCTTCTCTCTATATGCCAATCTATTTCTATCATTTTTATTTTATTAAGCAAAGTAAAAAATTAGCAAAAATTCATTTTAAAAATTATATTCTAAAACCAAGTTTTTTACTCATTGTATTACATGTAATAAATTTTAAGTTTTATAAAAAATGAAATAAATTAATTAAAAATATTTCCAAAACCTCTAAATTTTATATACAAATAAAAAATCAAACCATTTCCCAAATTAAAATATTAAGAATTAATTAATCTTAAGTTATTTCCAACACTGACTGCATCAATTCATTTAAATTTAAATAGTAAACATGCTTTTTTCTTAAACAAAATATCCTAAAAAATAATGTTATTTTCGATAGTAATAAAATAGTTGATATTTTTTATTAATTGAGATCAATAAAGAATAAAGACTAAATAAACCGAAAAAAGAATAAAATTGATAAATAATGAAATTACAAGTTCACTTAAAATTTATTTTACCTATTTTTTATTAAAATTTCTGAAACATAAAGATATCTATTTATACAAAATCATTAATTTATTCATAAAATTTTATTTTTATCACAACATTTCTCAGATTTTTTCATAAAGAAAATATACAAAAAAGTATATATTAATTTGAAGGAAATATTCAAACAATATTCCTTTTAATTCTAATAAATTTAACTCATTAGATTTTTAAAATAAATAATTTAAAATTTTGTGATATTTTGTCATGTTTCATAATAAAGAGTGTGATTGTTTAAGGTGAGAAATCGGAAAAAATATTTGCTAATCATAATTAAATTTGAATAAAATATTAAATGAATAAAAATTGATTTTTTCTTTAATTGTTTATAAGAATTTTAATTGAGGTTAGATCGGTCACCCCTTTCTATTTTTATAAATTAAAAGAATTTTTTACAAAATTATTTTTAACAAATTTTTGAAGTGCCTTACTCAAAACATAAATATATTTTTATATAGCTTCAAATTCATTACATAATAATATTTTAATCTAAAGATAAGAATTGTTATTTTTTATCACGCCTAGAAGATAGTGGTAAATTTTAATTATTGTTTTTATTGTAGTGCATTGCGTATGTAGGTATTTAGCTTTAAATAGGCATTAAATTTTAATTTTAAATTTGAAGATAGTTATTAGGCTCCTATTTCTGTGGATTAGATTGATAATTATGATTTTATGAATAAAAGTTATTTTAGGTCATGCTCTATGGATTTAGCTATTGACTATGATAAGCTTTGCTTGCTTAATACTGTTATGAATTATAATTTTAGTAACTTTATTTTTTATTTTAATCATCCAATAATTTTTAAAGATTATTTTAAATTTTATTTTCGTTTATTTTAAATAAGTTTTAATTTTAACCATTTTATTAATTTAAATTAGTTATGAGAGCAGAAGAAGAATTATTTTAGATTGTAAAATTATTTTAATTATAGCTAATTGTCTCATTAGGATTTAGCATACTCAAATTCTTATTTTAGCTTAATGTGTGATCTATGTAGCTATTATTTAAATAAGCAGTATTTACTCCAACTTTCTTTGTCCTTGAATTGTAAGGTTAGTAAGGAAGGTATTTTGGATTGATAAATTTATTAACAGTTTATATATTGTTAATTAAATTAGGTGCAGATTGATTATTGTTATTGATTTGATTAGTATTAAACTATTGAATGCTCGAGTGCTATGTATTTATAGTCTGTTGTAGCTATTATTATTGAATTTGCTAATGCTCAGTAAAAGCTAGGATAAGACTTTTTAAATCAGTAGACTTTAATAAATTTTTTTTCATTTCATTGCTTTTTACTACCTTTCTGAGTATTTCTTACATTAAATCTAATGTTTCCTCTGCTGAAAGCATTTCTGGAGTGATAGTAAGATGGTTGCTATTATCGTCATTCTCGTTATTTATATCTTTAGATTATTCAAGCTTCTTTTAAGCCATAATTTGGTTGTAAACTTATCTTTCGTAGATTGCTTTTTGGTGTTCGAGTTAAGAAACTTAAGTAAAATAATCTGCTTTGAAAGTTCTTAAATCTTGATTTTCCTTTTCAAGGATACTCTTTTATAGTTCTAAGTCTTTAATTGTTGAAGTTACATCTTTTAATTTATTTACGAAAAATTCCTTCATTTGTATAAATTCTTATTCATAATTTTCCATTTATTCTCTCATAGTTTCTATTTATTATCTTTCATCGTGTAGAGATTAGAATTAGCTGTTGCATCTTTCGCATGTATTTTATTCTGTATTGTTATTATGTATATTATCTTCAAAGTTAATATGTTAATTATTTTGTCTGGAAGTAGTTTCTGTTTCTACTTTAGTTGTTAAGTTAGGCTAAGTAATACCTTAATTATCATTTATTTGTAATTTTTTCTATTAATTGGGTTCATTAATAAGCATTTATAAAGTATCTGAGATACTAGATGGATTTCTATTGAATTAGCTCAATTGATTTTAATTATAGCTTTAGCTAATAGTAAAATTATGATTTTAGCTGCTGAACAGGTTATCTTCCTTAATTTTTTGTGCAGCATAATTACTCTTTTATTCTATATTTTGTGATTTAGCACCGGGCTCTTCTGTTTATAAATCCATATGATTTACCGATGGGGGGATTCTATTTGAATGTTTATTATTTTAGTATGTAGGAGGCATAACAGAAGAAATAAGATTTTTGTAGGAATCCTATCTATTACTATGATTTATTGAGCTGTTTACAGGATTGGTATTTCCTCCAAGATTGTGATAAAAAGACTCTAAACTAAGATTATTTTGACTTGGATGAGTTAAGTGCAATTGATTTAGTTTGTGGCTCTGTGCGTTTGGCTAATCAAATGCATTATCATTTACAGGATATTCAGGTAATGTGGATTATCTTATATTATGAGAACTGTTATTAAAAGTGTTTTAAATGAGATTTAAGAGACTTTTATTATCTCTTTTGGTTGAGCTAGCACTATTTGTAGAATTTTTTCTCTTTCGATTTAAATCTTGTACTTTCTGATTATCTAACATTTAATGACCTTTATTGTTATATTAGCAGGATTTAGCTTTATTATGAAATATAGGAGAGGGCTGCGAGTTAAAGAAGAGACGTTCTTTCTCAATACTATTTATTTGTTCATTCAAATTTTAAATTTTAGAGAGTAATTCCAAGTTAGTTTGACTTAAATTTTTATTTTTTTTGCTAAGCTACTTTTGATTTTTAATTTGTTATTGCATTTCTTGTTATTTTTGATGTAGCTAGCTCACATTAGTCTAAAGCTATGTTTACATCTTCTCATAATTTATTTTTAGCTGATTTATATTGTCTAAAAGAACTTTATTTTCTTTCTACCATTCAGACAATTTTTTTTTCTCTTCTTTTAACATTCTTTCTTATTTTTCACATTTTTCTTCAAGCTGCTTAATTAAATCATCACGTTAGTTAATTTCTTTTTCTTTGTTGTCGATTTACTCAATTAGATGATCATTTTCTGTTCTCATAAGATCTTTTTCTTATTATTCCCTCTTCAATTAAGTTTACAGATTCTTAAGCTATTCTTAATCCTTCTAACTAATATTTGCTTTCTCAGCATTGCTAGTGCTTTTTTCTGAATTAACAGATTATAAAGCTTATTATTAAATTTTAATTAAATCTTTTTATTATTTTATTTCTTCTTCTTGTACCTAAATATTTTTTATCCTTTTAGAAAGTTCTTGCTCCTTTAAGTGGAATTCTTCATACTTCTTTTAAATGTCTTCTTCAAATTTAAGTTGGGCTTCATTTAGCTAATTTTTCTCTTCCTCAATAATTCTTTGCATATTTTTTAATTCAAGCTCTTAAGTAGAAGCAGATTGTTCTAAACTTGCTTGGCTACTTTAGATTGCATTCTTTTGTTAGTTTGATTATTGTAACTATTATTGCTATATTTTTTTGAGCTTATTCTCAAGCTCGTTAATAATATTTTAACCAGTTTATGTCATAGATTTTAATTATGCCACTTCTTGGATCAAACTATCATTCTCATTTTGCAGTATCTTCATTTCAAAATTTATCTTTTCTAATGAGTTCTGTTTTTCTTCAATAAGATTATTTAGTTCATTTTTTATCTTTTCAATTTAAGATTCATAATTTTAGCGTTATTTAGAAATGTCGCTGTTTAATTAATTTATCTATTCATTCAGCTGATTTGTTTCTTGTTTATCTTCTAAAATTCCTTTGCTAAAACCTGAAATGTTAGTCTTATCATCATTTAATTATGATAAATTTAGCACTTCATCTTTCAACTTATAATTTTCACTCTTTAATTTTCTCATTTCACTTACATTTTCAATTTTTTGCTTATTATTTTATTTAACAGAGAGAGACAAACCTTCATTTTCATATTTTAACTCCTAAACACTTTTGATAAAATACATTTTAATGATATTTATTTTAATTATAATTAAAAAATGTTACTAAGATCTAATTATTTCAATCATTATTTCATAATCATTATTCTTAAATTCTTCGCTCTAAATCCAATAAGAAAAATTCTTCAATAGGTTTTATCTAACTTCGTCTTTGTATTCTTCTAGTTCTAAGCGAAGCAATTCTAATTGTCTATCTTTTTTTTCAGTTAGCTGTACCAATTCATCAATTTCTTCATTTAAATTAGAAATAGTCTACCTATTAATTTGGTCATTTTGAATACTTTCCTCTCTCATTAACAATTTTTATCTTTCTGCTTCTTTAGCCTTATTCAAAATTTATATTTCTGATTAATATTAAAATAGTTCCTTTTCATACTACATTCTCTATTTAGTCAATTCATTTTTTAATAGCTTCTCTCTCTGCTAATAGGTTTGTTTCATATTTTCAAGGTTCTGTTTTAGATAAAATGGTTATTTATAGATTAACTTAAAAATTTAATACAAAATCTCTAGTCTGAAGTTCAGTTTCCAATTCTTCTCTTTTAATAAGAAGCTGATCATTCTATTCTTATATAGATTGCATTTGAATTTAGCATTCCTGAAGCATTTACTGATCATTTTATTTAATTTCTCTTTGTTTATCAAATTCTAATAGGTAAGCTTCTCTCTATTATTCCAACTTCTAAATCTCATCAAGTAGGGATTAAATTTTCTCATTCTTTGACTCAATTTGCTATTTGAGTCTTTTGTTATTTTATCTTTCGTTTTCTAGTTCTCTCCCTCTTAATTTTTCCAAATTCCCATTATCTTTATATTTTTCCTAAATTAAAATTTTAGATAGAGAAATGAATATGCAAACAAATTACCTTTAGAAGCTTCAATACCTAATCTAAATCCTCAATTTGAGATGCTTAATAGATTTTCTCTTATTCATATTTACTAACTAATTGAACTAAATATTAAACTCTGTTCATCAATTAATTTTTCTCCATCGAAAGTTAAGATAGTTATATTCTCATTGCACTGTCATCGTCACTTTTTCTCATTATGTTAATAGTTTGATTTTAAATTTGCTACAAATTATGTAAAACGCTTTGATCTTGTTAATTTGCACTCAAGCAGCTAGCATCCATTTAATTGTCACTATAATTCACCTAAGAATGACCGTTATTATTGCTATAATGCATTTTTTATTGTTAGTATTATTGTTATAAAGTTTAACTTTGATAGTTACTTTTGTCTCCATAATAGCTGTTATCAGTTTAGCTATTATTTTGGTAAGTGGCTGCATTAACTTAATCCTCTTACATAGAATAATTTTAAGAGCGACTCTTATCTATTACATTCAAGCTCCTTGAGTTATTTTACAAATTATTATTGCTGATATTATTAGCTTGCAGATAGTTTTTATTATGCTCAATTATGCTGCTATTTTTCTAAGATTTTTGCTCAAACTACCTCTATTATTGTTAAAAATTATGATCATCCATATAATATTCATGATCGTCCTGTAAATCTTCTTGACCTAATTCATAAGGTGTGTTATTTGAGTTATAATTATAATGATTGGCATTTTAATATTGATGTAGCCTTTTTTATTGCTGATCAATTTAACCCTCAATATGCTAATTAATACCACTATTTTAATTGTAATTTTCAAGTTCGTCTTCTAAATCTTCATCGTTACGAGTATCAAAACCTCCAAAAGTAGCTAAATTAATCTTCTAGACCTGATTCATATCGCTATTATTTTATTACATCATCTTTAAAATCATTGAGTTTTCATTAGATAATTCGATAGAGGGAGCAAGTACCTATAAATATAAAGCAATAAATTCAAATTCATTCTAAACATAAATAAATAAATAAATAAATAAATAAATAAATAAATAAGTAGATCCTATCTTTTTTCTAATCCAAATATTAAATTTGAAAAATATTTTTAATATTAATCCTATAACAAAACAAGCACTTATTTAAAATGTAAATTGAATAACTAAGATTTAAATTAAATCATTTTGACTGATAGATTAAAATTTTAGTGTAAAATAAAAATATTTGATATATCTTCCAAAGTTAAATAAATAATCCAAAAAATACTCTCATGTTAAAAATTATTTTACCTAAGGGAATATGTTTTACTAATCTCCAGGTTTCACATTAGATTTGGACCAGTCTAGGACTATGTCTTGGTTGTCTTCTTCTGTTTTGCTATGAATTTACTTTTTACCATTTTACAATGATTGATATTATGCCATTTTTTAAATTTCATTGTTAAATCTATTTAGGGATCCTCTTTTCATAGATTTTTTAGATTGCCTAAAATCCGCATTATCTAAAAGATTTCTTTAAGGAGTTGAACCAATATAAGAATGTGTAGAATTGGATATTGAAGTCATGGACAGTTAATCAGGATATGGTATTTACTCAATAATTTCTTAAATTTCATCTTTTGTTTTATTGCAGTAATTTAAAGAAGATTACAAGTAATTCATATTATCTTTTTCTACATTTGATCTGCTTTGCAAAGTGTTCATTTTAAAATTCTATAAACTTTGTTATTAAATTTAAAACATCTTTAATTTTTCTTGATTTTCTTTATTATAATTTTGTAAACTTTTTGACTCAATGCAGCTATTATCATCATCTAAATTAGATTAACTATAACTCCTGTCATTATTATACAAATTTTATTAATTTTAATTGAAGTTTTCATTGTTTTTATATATTTTTTATTATTAATTTTCATGAAACTGCTATTTTTATTAGTGCATTTTATCATAATTTTTGGAAATTTATTAATCATCATTTTAGCTTGCTGATTCATCATAAACTTCTTTCTAAATCTAATTAGGAAATTCTTGTTAAGAATCATCTTAAACTCTACTGCTATTTTAACCATTAAAATGGCTGTCTGAAAACAGATATTTGTCAAGATCTTTTTACAATTGTGCTTTTGATTCAGCTTCAACTTTTTGTTTATTATCCATGTACAGTTTATTTATTCCCTAATTTAAAACCAAAAGAAATCAAAGCAAAATAATAAATGTTTTAAATAATGAATTTTTTACAAAGATTAAATTTGTGATTTTGAAATTTTGAATATTTTTTGAATGAATGCCAGTAAAACTCATAAGTAAATATCTATATATCCAAATATTTACTCTTTATAAAAGTAAAAAAAAGTATCACTGATGGTGAATTAAAAATGGGGCTTTATTTAGGCCAGGAGGAAAAAATCCATTTCCTCCTGCCAATAGTTTGTCCTTTAAGGGTTTTCTTGAAGGGCAAGCTATTTAAAATTTAAAAAACTTTAGTAAATTTTTCTCTATTAATTTGTTAGAAAATAAAAATTTTTTTAACACATGCATTTTCGCAAATATTATTAATTTATTTGTGGTATTTTGATTGATTTATCTTAATTTAAATACCACAAATTAGATAATTAAAAAATAAAATATTTACTTAATTTAATAAAGTTGGTTCTTTTTGCTAAAAAATCTTAAGTAATAGAGGTAGTATTAAAAAAGAGATATATTCTTATTTAAATTAATGTGATGAATAAATTAATATATATTTCATAAAAGAGTGAAAAGGATATCTATCAAATTAATATATTTTACAACAAAAAAAATAAAAATATTCACTATAATAAATTTATTTCGTTTTATTTTGAGTAAAATTCTTTAGGCTATTAAAACAAATCTTCTAATGGGATTTATTCACAACTTTTTTCCGGCTCACTAAAGTTTGTTTAAATTTCAACTTTGAAGCATTTTTATTTGCTTTTTATTAGATTTGTTTCTTGAGTGCAAAAATTCGTGTTGTTTGTTTATTAAATCATTACTTAAGGAGAATTTAATTTTGTTGCATTCTCTTTAGGAGAAACTTCATCTTAGATCAAATTATTATTGGTGACACCTTCTTCACTAGATAAACCTCCGAAAATTCCAATTAAATTTGGATCCAACAAATTCATAATTTTGTAATCTAAAATAGTAGGATCTTATTTATTTAAAATATTCTTATATGCAAAATAAGCATCCTTTGACTTTTGAATTTCAGATCTATTATCCAAATAAAGTAAATCTAATTCATTTTACTATTTATCTTCCTCGTTCTTGTTTTAAGCTATATCAGGAATTATTGTTGGCTTTGGCATATATTCAAACAGCTGTATTTGATCATCATCAAGTAAAAGTCTTTTTAATTTATCCACTTCGAAAAGCTTTTTTATTATGTAAAAGATATCAAGCTTTTAATACAGCTTTTCCAAGCTATAATTAAGTAACTCTTATTTCTTCTTCATCTTACCAAAAGGGAACATAAAGGATTTCATATATTCCCAGACATTCATTTTCATACTTTACTCATTCATTAATTTTTGAAAATAATCTTCAACAAGCTTGTCATCTTACTTTTAAATTATTTTTTTTAATTTTTTTGCTTACTTTTTGCTAATATTTTCAAATATTTCTGTATTTTTATTGGTAGGACTTCTGGATCTTCCACACCTTTCTGAAAGAAGGTATCCTAAAATTTACTATTGCTCTTTTTGAGTTATATTTTTATCTACTTCTTATTTTTATTTAGATTCTTTTTGTTTTTAGAAACTTGTTTTATAATTTAACCTGTCTATTTATTAGCTAAAATTTCGTGTCTTAAAGATCTGATCCTTCATTTTATGGTTTGATTCTTTTGTTTTTTAGTTCAAATCGCTAGCCCTAAATTTAAATTCATTTCCTTGATTTTCATTTTTTTCTTTTTTTCTGTGTAAAAGCTAAAACTGCAATTATTGTTCATCAGGGATATTTACCAAATTTTAACTAGATTAATTGGGACCACTAATGATAGAAGACTATTTGCTAATTTATACAAAGTTAGACAGCTCTAATCGTTTATTTAAATCAGTAAGTTTCGTATGAGGACTGAGTTGATGTTAGTTTATTAATGTTGAATTAAAATCTTTTTAAAATTGCTAAGTAGTAACTATATATGCTAAATTTTATTTTTTTTATTAATTTTGAGTTTTTCTTTAAGCTCGTTTACTACTATTTATTTTTCACTTGCGTTATTTTCTGATTTAACTGAATCTTGGTAATTAAATGCCTATCGGATTAATCTTTAGTTTAGTTTTAATTAAGAAACTTTAGTACAAATCAAATACCCAATCGCTAAGAGACTTTAAGTAAAACCACCAATTTCAGATATTATATCGTTAATGTTTTAATACGACCTTTTGTAGGATCCTTCTTTTTGCTTTTCAAATCTGAAGAATATGCTCAAATAATAATCTTAGAATTGCGGTGAATAACTCTTTTTTGTAAATTAAAAATAAATTTAGTTCAATAAAATAAAATTTATTCAAAAGAGAAATATAATTTGTTTGAAATTACTCATAAAAAACAATTAAAAGTTAAATTAAGATTTTGAATGGCTATTTATTTAATTGTTCAATAAAATAAAATTTATTCAAATGAGAAATATAATTTGTTTGAAATTATTCATAAAAAATAATTAAAAGTTAATTAAGACTTTGAATTGCTATTTAAAATAAATTATTTACAAAAGTGGGAAAATAAAAAATTTAAAAATATATGTTACTGAAGACTCATAAAAGCTGTATGTAGGAAACATTTAAGTGGTAATATCTGAGAAAAACCAGCAAAAATCACTATAAACATAGTTATTTCTTAGATAGATACTCACCGATTTAGGAAGAAGAATACTAGTTGGCCAGAACATATCTCTCGAATATATCTTAAATGGATTATCTTTTAGAGTTGGATCCACATATGAGTCAGATAGTTGCATGCCAAAATTTGAATTCAGTAATTGTTTATCAATAACATCTTATGGTTTGCAATTTTACATGCATTTCTAAACTTTAAGTTGAATTTCTGAATAAATTTCAGATGGATAATCCCCTTAAATTACAAAAGCAGAGTCTGGCGGAAGACAATACATATTTGTATAATTCAATTTCAGATAATAATTTTAATTTTCTTTGTTTTAGAAATTTTCAATTGTACAAGGTTTTAATTGTATATCCACCTTCTTCCATTCTTATTCATATTAATTTGTAGTTTCATTCAGCTTTTTTACTTTCTAATTCCATGAAGCTGAAATTGTGTAAATACCTTCATCAATGTAATAGTTAAAAGTAGTACTATCTTCCATTGCAAAAGCAATTGGAAAGGATTAACTTGTTACTTAAAAAGCAGCTGGATCATCCACCTATCTTTCGCTGTAAATCACTTAAGGATTAACTCTTTAAACAACATCTTAAGTAATCAAAACTAAACGAAAAATAACAAATCCAACAATCAAAATAGTAATCAATGAGCCGAATTTAGTTTTATAAGTAGATTATTTGTTAAATCTTAACTAAATTTAGCTACCAAAAAAGTTCAAATTATTTATCATTTTCATAAGCTTGTAAATTATTTTATTTACTTCTACTGTGGTGTTATTTTTTTTTAATTAATTTTTTACTTATTTAATTGTTCTGATAGTTTATTTGCCTAAAATTTAGTTTTTTCTGGGTTAAGAGATTTAAAGCATAAATTATATATTAATAAATACAGTCACATATTGAACTATTATCCACTTATTAAATTCAATATTTCTCATCTAGAAGCATATTCTTCTACTTTAAAATAACTTTTCTTGTGTTCAAAATAAAACAAAAGTGTTTTTTACAACTCTAAAATGTATGATTAATGTCTTAAATTGATAAAAAATATTTTTTTTTTATTATTTAGTATTGAAAATTAAAATTTTTATCTATTTTTCAATCAATAATTACTGAACAAATTTAAAGTTGATAAATTTGGAAATTTATTTATCATCAAATAAAGAAAAAATGTTTAGATAATCTAATAATACTATATTAGTTCATGAGATTAAATTATTTTTAAATGCAAGCCTCAAAGCTTTTGAATTAAAGATTTATTTATCTTTTAAATTATCAAAAAATTATAGATGTGATAAAATTATTTTTTTATGTTAATTTAATAGCAAAATATTTTAAATCTTACATAAAAAAAATATTGATAATCTCAAATATTATGATAAGTTGATATTTTAAGTAAAAGTAGCAATTTAATTAGTAATTGAGTGTAATCTAAATTAATTTAAAATTATTTTTAACAAAATATTAATATATATATATATAGATTATCATGAAAGCTACATGATTGATATAAGGGGTATTTATAAGTTAGTTTGTTTAAGGGTAACTAAAATTTTGCAAAATTTAATTAATTAAAACTTTTAATTAGCACCCTATGATTAATATTAACTTACCACTATTTATATAATTCAAATGCATATCTTTTAATAATAATGAATAAACCTTTCTAAATAATTTTATAAATTTTTAAATAAAGAAAATGTATTTACCAAAATAAAAATAAAATATTTATTTCTTTCTTTCTTTCTTGGAGCTAATCAATAAAATAAAATCATTATCATTAAAATATAAATTAATTTAAAAACAAAAATATATCTTTCTTTACATGATATTTAAGAAAATAATTTAGAAATATTATTAATATAAATTATATCAATACCATTTAAAAATAGCAAATAATCCTTTTTGAATTTATTCGATTTTTGAAAAAAGAAAATTAAATATCTTAAATTAAAAAAATTTAATTAGATTTTTATTGTAACCAAAATGATTAAAAAATAAGCGAATTTACAAATAATGCATGCTTTCATACCATTTACACCACACCTAACAAAAGTCAAATATGTTGTATTTATTATTAAAATTTTACATTCTTGCAAAATAAAATCTGATTTATTAAATAGATTTATCATTAAAAGATTTTAAATGTGTTAATATACACCCAGTGAAATACAAATGTACACTTATTTTATTAGGTTTTTTATTATAAAAGTAACCTATTAATAATTAATTATAATTTATATTTATTTAATCAAGATACTAATTAGCGATTGTTACTTCTTGTACCGCTTCGGTTTTACATTTTTTCAGGATAATCTGGAATTTTTTTTTTGTCAGGAGACATAGGGATATATTTAATAATTTAAGAAGTAGCAGATAAATTACCTCCTACTTAAGGTTTTTGTTTTGCTTAAGAAATTTTATATGCATTCATATAATCTAACTAAATGTATGTGTTGAAATAAGGGTTGTTGATTTCGTGATTTGTTTATTATAAAATTTGACTCTATCCGCCTTGAGAAGAAAACAAATGTTTTCTAAACATTTTTTCTTTTTTGTCTAAGAGCTTTTGCAAGTGGTCTTAAGGAGAAGCAAGATGTTGATCTTTCTACATTTATTTATAGTCATGGTAACTAGTTGTTGGTGGCAAAACATTTTAACTTTTTGCCCTTTTTTAAAATATATTTTGATTGCTGGAGTAATTTTCTTATCTTAAAGTTGGCTTGTTTGTAATAATTTTTTATGTTTTGTTGCTATGATAAAAGAAATTTTCGTTAACTGAATCATTTTAGCTTTGCCTTTCAACAGTTTGATTAGATATGAAATTATGACTAAAGTTATTTCCAAAATTATTAGCTTAGGAAATATTTGAAATGCTTGTAACTATTGGCTTACTATTAAATTCTTCTATTTGGTTTTGGGAAGCTTAGCTCTACTGATTCACTTGAGAAGGATTTTATTTCTTTATCTAACTGTGTTGTAGTTTAAACTTTTGATATCTTTCTGATAATAGCTTTTATGATAAATTTTAATTTTAGATAGCAGTTTAGCGATTTACAGTTGGAAGTTGAGGTTTGTAATGAGTAAAATTTGTATTAGTCTTGTAGAATAGTAATCTTCTGCTAGATAAGTCTTGGTTTTATGTTGACTTTGATTAAATGTTGGAAAAATCATAGCCATTTTAAAAGGCTGAGTTATCCTTTCTTTCAGAGCTAAGAGGGCGATTTATATTAGGGCTTTTCATTTATTAGTTATCATCGATATTGCTGTTAATAAAATTGAATGTATTAGCATTTTATTTAACATAGAGCATGTTTTAATCCTCTTAGATCAAACTCAATGAATTTTTTTATTGATCATTTTCATCATCCTCATTTGCCTCTATGCTTCGCTATTTCTAAAACTGGGAAATATATAAATCATTCAATGTTGATTTCTTTTAGTATGCTTAATTATTTTTATAATCATGAAAAACTGAGCTGACTGACTTGGCTCCTTGAATTAAATTAGGCTATTCTGAGTTATTTGGTGTATCATTGCTATTTTGTTTAAAGTAGTTATGTTTATCATTCGAAAAGCTTCCTTTTACATTACTGCGAATCTTTTCTACGAAAGAAATATTTTTATTAATTCTACTGTTATTAGGATAGTTAAAAAGATTGCTTGTAAAACTACTACTGCTGATATTTTTTATTCTTGGTGAGCTAGAAAGTCCTAATTTTGAGTTTGTGCTATTTTTCTATGAAAGTTTTACAGTATCTTAAGAACTCTTCTAACCTGTAAATTGAGGAGATTCCATGAATTTATATGTAGGAGAAACAGAATCTAAATTGTTATTCTTTTTCTGTAATGATGGTTATGATATTTAAATATCCTTTAACTCAAAGTTTTAAATTCTCACATTTACTTTTTAGGGTTGTTAATTAGAGCTTCCTGAAGAACTCTGATTTCTTAGCTGAATAATATCTGGTTATTATAATTCATCTTATTACTCGTAAACTAAGCCATTTTTCAGCTCTGGAGATTTAGAAGAATTTTATCTAGCCATTTTTAACTGAACTTAGCTATTGTTTGATGCAGAATTTGTAAAAAAATTTTGACATTAATTTTATAAGTTTGAATGATGTAATTAGAATTTGTCATCCACTTATTCCATTATCTTTTTCATTTTAGTAGAATCTCTTTCAAGCACTTTTTTGAAAATAAATATTTTAGGTTTTAATTAAATTTTAGCATGAATAAAATTTACTTTTTTCATTTCTCGATGGCGATTGGCTGCTACTGTAGAGTCTTCTGTAAACGTTGCTTTCAGAGTTGAGTTCTTAATTAGAAGATTAATTTGTTATTTAACAAGAAGCTACTTGATCTGCTATCTAAATATTTGTATTCGAATTTTAGTCGTTTTAATTTTATTATTTTATTTATGATCTTTATCTATCAGTAAGCTATAAGTTTAAAGTATTCTATTTTTGCAAAGGCTTTTATACAGTAGGAATGATATTAATTAAACGCCCCGTGTTTTACGATGATAGGTTTTTCTCCATCATTTATGGGAAAGGAACTCTTTCTTGTTTAAATTAATCGTCTAATGTATTATTTTCAGTGTTAAATCTAAATAAATCAGTCATAGATACTATTTTAGGAGAATGAGGAGAGGAATTTTAATTTTGAGCATATGAAAATAAGAACTTAGTATTAGCTCTATGCAAAGGGCTATTACTGGAGTTTTTATTTTATCTCTTTGGAGAATTTCCTGATTCATCATCCAAGTAATACTCATTATTAAAATTATTCTAGTAGGATACTCTTTCGGCAGGTTGCGAAGGAGGATTAGATCCATATTCTTCCATGGCATCTTTTTAGTATTACTCTGAAGGAGTACGATTATGAGAAGCTTCTTTATTCTTTTTACTTCTCCAGTCATATAAGAAATTTTATTTCCCTTATTTATTGATTCTGACTAATTCATCAACTCTGTTTTGTATTTAATCAGGATTTTAAATTTTATTATCTTCATCTTAAATTGTTAAAATTTATTTTTCTGGCACATCAGGGATTTCCTCAATTTTTTACTCGGTTTAAACCCTCTTTTTACTGAATAAGTTGTTATTTACCATTTTTGCTACTGCTTCATCACTTAGTTCTTCAATATCTGCCAAAGTTTCATTTCTAATCAAACCTTTGTTTCTTCTAGGACTTGCACCTTAGATGTTAGTTAATGACTACATTTGTTTGATAACTTATTCCTTTTAAAGCCTATATAGATAAAAAATAATTAAATTCTCCATTTATAAATTAATATTTTAACAAAATATTATTAAATGTTTACTCATTGTATGTTTTTACTTAAGGTTGAATTGCTAATTCAGTGATAATTTGATCCAAATTTTTGTTAAAATGCTCGTTGACTAAAAAATTGCCATAATTGCTTAAAGAGCCCTTTATGTTAATCTCTCTCTTTTAAAAAAGCTGCTCTTTCTTTTTTAGTTTCTAATCAATTGTAGATCTACAAAAAAGATCCTTGTAAATAAACTCAATAAAATGCTCAGCTTAAATATACACAACTTCCCCCTACAGAGAATTGCAAAGGACTGAAAATGTTCTATTACTATCATTTAAAACATCCTCTTCACCAAAATAGTCTCCTAAATTCAAAGTGCTAATCTTCATATTAAAAATGGTTAACTTATTATATATACCTTAATAATTGGTTTTACTTTGAATTCTTTCATTTGGAGTTTTTATATTTTCGATAAAGGAAGATCCTTAATGACAATACCTTCCTTTTAAATTTTTTCATCATAATCAGCAGCTCCACTAAAATTCTTTCTGATCTATTTTAAATCATTAGAAAAATTAAAATAAATAAATTTGTAGACTATTTAATTTTTGTTGTTTATTGAAATAAAAGCATCAATCATAAAAAAATTTAAATTCCTCATCAACAAATATCCCAATAATTTTTATATGGAATTAGAAATTATAGATGCTTTTAATTACAGCTTGTAGGAATTTTATGAAAAAAAAGGTATAGATTTTGTTTGACTGGTTATTATTGCTTATAAAGGGTGTTAGTATATCTTCATGAATGTAATTGCAATTTAAATTAATTAAATTAATTCACTAATTCATTCACCCTCTTGTAAGTGGTTTAATGAATCAATAAATAAACAAGAATAAAGAAATACTAACAAAATTAACTTATAATTCTAGATATCTAAGCTATTTAAATCGAAATGAATCTAATTATCATTTCCTAATTACATGTAGGCTAATGCCCAACTTTTTAACCAAGTTACTGAATTAATTATTCATTAACCCAAAAGTTGTATTCGACATTAAAAAATAAAACAATATAATCCATTACATCAAATATACCGTCTTTAACAAAGTAGACTGCAGTGCTCTCTTGCTTTTCTTAAAACACATAGGAGTTTTTGCCGAAAGTTAAAGTATTAAAAAAGGTCAGCAAAAATTTAATTTGGTTGAAGGTCCAAGTACAAAGCAGAGGCGTACATGATAAAAAGTCATGGAGTTACCATCTAGCTTCTTTTTTCAAAGGCTCTATGAGTTCAGTTAAGATCCTATCTGAAATATAACCAACCTTTGTATTTTCAAGAGCTCTCACCTCCTAAAAGTCTTCAAATTCATTCATAATATCGCTCTAACTCAAATAATCTAAGTTTTTGTAAGCTCTAACAATGATATTCTTTTTGTTGTAAACAGCAAATTATCCTTCAATAATCCAAAATACCCCATTCTTCTTCTATTCTTTTTTATTTAATCATCATTAATTAATTTCTAATTGTAACTTTGAAATTTTAAAGTGTGAGTAATTTCTTTCTATCTTTTATATTATGTATGATAGTTCTAACATTAATTTACTTGAAGCAAATATTTATTTGTTTTGTTTATGCTCTTCGAATTCAAAGTATCTAGCATAAAGCTGTGCATAAGGATTAATAGATTCCCTTAAAATATCAACTGGTAAACGCATCAAATACTTTATATTGTCTGGCGATCTATCCTTTGGGTTTTTCTTAACAATCTCATATATTATCTGTTTTAAAAATCATAACATTAATTTGAAGGACAAAAAATTTTTTTGCTTATTTATGAAAAAAAAAACAGTTTAATCTTTATTTTACATCATAATTGATATCTACTTCCATGCTAGTATTATTATTATTATTCGACATTTGACTTATATTAATTGCTAATCAAAATGGAATGAATTCGCTTATGGATTATTATATTTATCCTATATGTTTATTGAAAGGTGACTATTTATTTATTTAATGATGAATGTACTGGATAAAAGTTTAATTTTTTAATTTATGATTATCTTATTAATATTTGATTAATTATTTATATAGTCTAAGATTATTGAAAAAATGAATTTTATAGATTTATGATTGATTATTTGAATACTGACTTTACATCCTTAATTAAATCATAGTTATATAAATAATCTAAATATATCAAAGCATTCAGACAAAATTCATTTTATTTAATTCTACTTAATCAAATACTTTATAAATTTAGGTTTATAATTTTTATTTTCTTATTCCCCTGCTATTAATTCTATTTACTTTTTATCAAGTAAAAGACTTTTACAAATTTAAAAGGTAGGTATTTCTGAATTTTATTTAGAAATTAAAAAAAATAAATAAAACATTAAACGATTAATAAACATACTATAGATAAGCCATAGATAGCTATTTTGATAAACTTGTCATTCTAATTTGAATTCTTTTAGTTACTAAAATTTGATTGATTTTTGTGTAAATATTTATTACATTAAAATAGACATTTCAAAAAGAAAAAAATTAAAATTTATCAAAATTTTATTTTTAATGGTGTGATATTTAGTAATAATAAGTTCAAGGAATATTTTTAAAATGTAACTGAATTTGTAAGATTTTAGAAAATAAAACTATTAATTACTTGATATTTTAAGCTTAAATAATCAGAAAATTTAGATATTTGACAATAATTTTGAGGTTTTAAAAGAAATTTTCTGTAAGTTACTGTAGGTAATAGTAAATGTTAGTAAAAGATTACAAATATCAAATAAATTTTCATATATTTCTAAAGAGATTTCATAGTTTTGATATTTATATAATCTATTTAAAAAGATTTAAGCTTGAAAATGAGCTAAATATTGAAACAATTTTATTATCTAAATTTTTTTCAAATAAAAATTAAGGTTTTACCTTAAAATCTACTTGTAACATTCAACCTTTTTTTATTTTTTATTAATTATCTATTTTATCATTTACAAATTTATGATTTTAACATTTTAATTTGTACATTTAGATGATAGGATATTTAATTAATTTCTAAAATTAGTAATTTAATAACCAAAATAGATTAAAAATAATAATTTAATTAATTAAAATTTAATTTAATTAACTAATAAATATCCTTAAAAATATTTTTTAACTAAATAAATGTCAACATAGACTATTCACTGAATTTTGGATTTGAATGCATTTATTTATTTATAAATAGGATTTATCAGCATTTTTTCAAGAAATACTAATTAAAATATTTTTTGTAATTTTAATCTCTAATTTTATTAGCATTTATTTGCTAAAGTAATTTTTAAAAAAAATGAATTATTATTAAAGCAAATTAATAATTTTTTTATCCTTTCTGCTTTTTAAATATTTACTTATTTAAATGAAAGCATGTTTAAAATAATTTAAATTAATTTTCTTTTTAATACTTATACTATATTCTTTTGAGCTGTTTGAAATCAAAATTAGTAAGTCTAAATACTTTTTAGTCTCATAAAGAGAGAAAATATTTCATATTAAACATGTTCGATATGTTTATAGAAATGTAAATTATAACATCAATATCAACTAAATACTGAATGGAATAGATATATTAGTTTATAATAATTCTTGTGCAAATGAAAATAATTAATATTATAAATTCAATTCAAAAGGAACAAAGGAGAGGTTTAGTTGATAAAAGTAGCTTTAAATATTAATTTAAGTGTTTAGGTTTTGTAAACTGTCACATATAGGAGTTAAATAATTAAGTCATTTTAGGGAGAAGTAGATAGAATTTAGTTTAAAAAATACAGAAAATATTTTAAATTTGAAACCACAAACATAAAAAAAAGTGATAATCGCGAATAGAGAGTAGATTTTTGGATAATAGAGTGATTAAGATAAGCTTAAATTACCAGAATAAATATATGATAATGGAAGTACTAAGTGAGTTTTTAAGTGTGTGGATGAATTTAAATATTAAAAAATTAAGAAAACACTAACACAAAATTAATTTAATTGCATGTGCCTGCTATGGCGATAATTTAATAGTAAATTTAAAATAATTTTGGTCAATAGTTGCAATTACTTCATAGTGTATTATAACAACCTATATATTTATTTATATGCTATATTTTGATTAATTTTCTCACTCTTTGGGTTTCTTCTTCAATCTAAGGGAGTTGGAGTGACCGCACTTTCTCTTTCTGCAGTTGGTAGCTTTGGGGGGTAATCTAGCATAACAGTCTCTGCAAACCTTCTTTTCGCAGTTGTACTTCTTAGCAAGAGCGGCGATAGTGGGTTCCATACCACCACCTCTTAATCTCAAAACTAAGTGGAGGGTAGATTCCTTTTGAATGTTGTAGTCAGAAAGGGTTCTGCCGTCTTCCAATTGCTTACCGGCGAAGATAAGTCTTTATTGATCAGGGGGGATACCTTCCTTATCTTGGATCTTAGCCTTGACATTTTCAATAGTGTCGGAGGCTTCGACGTCTAAGGTAATGGTCTTACCAGTTAAAGTCTTAACGAAAATTTACATTTCCTTTTTTCTTCTTTTAATTTCTTTTTTTTTGATTTAATAATTTTTGATTTCTTTATTTTGGTTTTTTATCCTTAGATCTTTTTTATATCTAATCAATATTTACCTTCTCTTATTTCTCACTTCATTCATTTTTGCATTTTTTCAATTCATTTCTTTCATTCTTCCTCTCATTTCCTCATTCATTCATCAATTTGCCAAGATTGCTCAAATTAAGACCATGCTGCCTATTTATTTATATGTGAGTATTTACAAAGGATATATATACAAATACATACCTGCATACACCCATACAAATACATTTACTTATTAAAAAACTCATTCTTTCTAAATTATATATTGAAAGGCAGTCTTATTTCTTTGATTGCTTATCAATGTATATGACTTTATTCATTCTAATTCCTTTGTGCACAATATAAAATAAAAAGTGAATGATCTTGTATCTTTTCTCCTTATTCATTTCAAATAATTTAATCCTGTTCAAATAAATTAGGCATGCATTTTTGAAGTTGATTTTATCAGCTATAAAATTTTAAATTTAAAAACTATTATAAAATAATTTTTGAATTCAATTTCATTAAGTTCATTTCATAATTATTTTTTATCAAAACAAAATTGTTTGTTAATTATTTTTTCATTTTTAAAAATTTAATTAACATTATTTACTACTTTTGATTCTAATAATAAATGATTAACTTTTGAAACCCATAATAGACAATTTAGTAGAATTAAAATATTTAACTAAACTCCTTACTTTTAAATATGCAAGTATAGTAGCAATCAAAATACTCACATAATAAATTGATTTTTATTTAATTTCATAAAAATAAATTATTACATTTAATTAAAATCTTTAATAATTTTTAATAAAGTTGTTTGTTTAATTACAATTTTTTAATTAATTTAATTTGAGTTTAGAGGCTTTTAAGACAAGATGTATACATGTTATAAATAATGGAGTTCTTAACTCCTATTATAATATTATAAATAAAAAACCATTTATTATCTGTTTATTTGCTTGCTTATTCTAAATGAATAAGACTGTTTTTTCTAAATTTATGAAATTTTTTTTATTGTAAATTTAGAAAAATTTTCATTCTTAATCAATTTTTCATTGCTTTCTTTTATTTTTACTTTCTTCTTCAGGAACATAATCAGGATTTTTCTATACTATGATTATATTTTCAAGTACGGTAGCTTATAATGGAATATATTCGTCACTTCCTAACTCAGCTCTATTTATTATTATTTTAAAATTAACATTTTATTTTAACAAAATAGTATTTATTACCTCTCACCATAGCTAATAAGGACAGGGGATTGATGAGTTTAGAAACCAGTGATTTTCTTAGGCTTACCAGCTTGACCGACGACATCGACAGCTTGTCCAACTCTGATATCTATAGCTTTATTTTCACCATTTTCATCAACCTATTTTTTTATTGTAGGTTTTGTATTTTCAAACGTGTATTCAATTTTAAATAATATCTTACTGTAAAGAGCATACGAGGATAAGCAGCTAATCCAAGATAAAGCATGGTGTAATGTTGATCACCGAAAACAGCTTTTGTGTCCATTAAAGAGTGAATGACAGTAATTATACCTGCCAATCCAACCTTGTTTAACAAGAATTTGTCAGAATAGTAAGGTTACAATGTTACCATACCCTAATTAATATATATATTAGTAAATTTTAAATACATTTATTGCAAAATCCAAATATATATTACCTTTCCCATCTATACGAGACCTTAAGCAATTCTGATAAAGAATTTATTGCTACTGTCTTACTTATAAGTTGATGATAAATTTCTCAAAATATCAGCAAGTCTTGAGTTATTGGTACCAGCACCGATTAAACCCATAGAGAAAATGGCTCTTTGACTGAGTTCTTAGTCATCATCGTGACTGAATTTTAATAAGAGATCCATAACATTAATTTTAGGATTTGAAATATTTAAAATTGCAAGAGCTAAAGGAACTGCTCTTTTAACAGGTAATTCACAGTATTATAAAATATGATTTAATGAACGGTGAGCCATTTCATTACCAATACCTTCACTGGAACTTATCAAAGCAAGAGAAACTATAGCAGCTTGTTAGAAAGCAGACTTTATTTATAACATCATTTTTTAATAAGCATTCTAAATATTAATAAATAAATCAATACCTTATCTTCATCAACCTTCTTAGTGCAGTGGTGTAACATTTTTTATACTTTTAAGACATTACCACTACCAGCATAGGCACAACCTTCAATGGTAATTTCGCAATATTTGGCTTTTTTTTTTATTTATGTTAGATTTAAAATGTTGTAATGAAAAATGGATTTTTAATACCAAAATAAAAATTTATTATTTAAAAAGTAAATAAAAGTGAGCGACTTAAATCAGCTAACTCGAATCAACTTATTCAACAATTTTTTTTATTTCAGTAATAACTTTAAAGTAATAATTTACCAAAATCGTGTTCAATGATACCCATACATTCAATAGTAGCCTCAGCTCTTTCTTATTAACCTAAGAAGAGAAGACCCATAGCAACTGCAAAATATCTAGCTAAGTGAGTATCAAGAATCTTTTCAGTTGAACTTGCATATTCAGCAAGAACTTAAATAATCCATTAGGAAATGTCTTCATCGCATTTACCAACAAAAATTAAACCTAAACTCAAAGCAGCGAAAGCAGTGATTTGTAATTTACTGGATGAGTCAGAGAAGATGGGTTCGAAACTTGCTTTCAATTCTTCATTTGCACTTCCTGCATAGGCCATACCTAAACCAATAATAGCTCCAAGTTTGCAGAGTTCATCTTTTGATTCTAATTCACTTTCAAGTAAAGCTTTGGCAGTAAAGTTTTCATCAACAATACCACTTGAGAACAAACCAATACCAATTAAGGCACCTTATTTGCCGTAACCATCGGTAAGATTAAGATAATCATTAATATGATCATTACCTAATTATTTCAAAAATTTTACATTGAGTCAAATGTAAAATATTAAATAGAATGAGTTAATTAATAATATTTTATTTTACCTGATTAAATATCCCACATATCAATCAAACCAATTGAAGAAGTAGCAGCGGCGATACCTGTTTTCTTTAAGTTATAAATCCAAGGTTTTTCAGATTTTGGAACTATCATAAGTGTGTCTTTCTTGCAACCCATATTAACAAAAGCATTTACATATGTATCAGCAATATTAGCATTTAATGAATCAATTTATGCCTTGGTGTCTTCAAGGACAGATTTATAAACTTACTCAGGTTTCTTGGGTTCTAAGGCATCTAATTCTTTGGCAAAACGCATATAAAAATCAGTGAGATGTTAATTGGAAGCAATTTTCAAATGCTCTTCATCAAGATCTAATTCACTGAGTACGATTCTTTGTCTGGCAATAAGGTAGCAGAGTTATTTTAAAATTAACTTATCTTAACAACTTGAAAATACTTCCTTAATTTTTTCAATATCATCTAACTTAATAGCTAATCTCAAAGCGCTAACATAAAGCTAAAGTCCTAATGCTATTTCATAATTAACTTTTAAAGTTTCTTCCATTTCCTTTTAATCTACGCAATATTAACAGCATTATTGCAAATACAATGATATTCTTTCGAAATTCTCTTTATTTACGAACTATATTTTTATAAAAAAATTAAAAATAAGGCCATATTCATTTCTGTATTTCATTTTAAACATCTTTCTTTGCTTATTATTTTTAAAAATATTTTTTATTTTTTTTACCTTTTTAATAAATGAGAGCTTGTCTACTTCAAGTAGCAAATCAACAGCATCGTGCTCAGCATTGTTTTCTACAAAGTAAGGGACTATATCTTCAACTAATTGAATAAGGTCATCTGTATTTTCTTTATTTTCAATACGCTAGTTGTATCTAGTGATTAAAAAATAAATACATTATTTAAATAAACAACTTAAAAAATGATTTTTTGAGCTGAATAATAATTTGTTACGTTTATCCAATATCAGCAGATAAATGATTAAGATATTCATAACCCCAATTTTTGAAATCATTGAGAGTACCTTCCTTTAAATATCTGAGAGAGATTTATTTTCCTCTTTCTGCCATGGTCATGGAAATGACTGACAAGAAATCAGCTAATTCTTTCTAATTTTACAGAAATAAAGCATCAATAACATTCTTAAGACATAAATATATTTATGTTTTTTACTTTAAATTAAGAAGGAGCGCTAGATTCGTAGAATTTTGATAAACCTTCATAGTGTGCCTTTAAGAATTTAAAAGGTTTAGGAACTGAAGTCATTGAAGTAGTAGTTTTTCTGACTTCCTCTCTTAATTAACCGAGAGCAACACTAGCTAAATTAGTATCGGCATCCTATATTCTAAGTACCCACAACTCTATATTTTCCTTCAACTTTTTATCATCTTCACTCTTTATAAAATATTTAAAATTAAAAACTCTTCTTAAATAAACTTGTTTTTTTTAATATCCAAGAAGGAGAAGATTCATTTAAGTAGAAAAAACATTCTCATGAAAATTGAAATATCTTATAACAAACTCTAATGCTTAAAGATGGTTTTTAATTTGCATCTTCGATTTATACTGATTAATTAAGTTTATACTTCTATTGATATTGATGATGCAAATTTAAACCCATTTTTGTTTTTTTTGAATTGACATAGCAGCCAAATTAATAAATAAATACTCTCCTTCTTTAACTATTTAATTGTAAAATTTGTTTTACGAGTTCGTCTTCCTTTTCTTTCTTATCCTTTTTATTGTTTTTCTTAGGTTACTCAGCAACAGGCTTTTCTTCCTCCATTTTGTTTTTGTCAGACATCTTGGTTTTGCTTGCTTTAATGTTGAATTTAGCTTTTAATACTTTTGAAATCGATGGTGATTCCTTAGATATGATTTTTAATTATTTTTTTTATTTATTTATTAATTAGTTTTTTTCTGTTTTGAAAAAATATAGCAAAAGAAATTTATTTTTTAAATTTTCCTATACAAAAAGATATATTCAATATAAATAAAATGAATAAAAGGATCATTTATTTGTTAGCAATATAACATACATATATATAAATGCATATATATACACACACCAGAATGCATAATTGAATGAGTCTATTATGAATAGATATGTTCTTATTATTTATTTATTAAATATCAAATAGAATCTTAATCTCTTCATTTAAAAAACAATCAAGATACATACATAGTTGAGTACATATAAAATAATACATATAAATATTAACATTAAAAATAGGAAAAGGGAATCTTCTAATAAATTTAATAAAACATCTATTCTCTGATCTGATGATTATTTATATGTTGACAGACAGCAAGTCCATTATTTAATTTATCAAATACAATATTGTTTCTCATCTGATAGATCCACAGATAGAAACTTAATTTTTTCATTTTTTTTAAAATATATTTTTCTAAAATAAAGCTTTTTTTCTATTATTAAAATTTTAAATAAATATTTTCAACCTTGATCAATACCTGCAACTTGTAATTATTAATCTTTATAATCATAATTTTAAAAGTAACTTATTTTCATAATTTAATGATATAGTTGCTAAATATTTTTAAACATATTCTAGTCTTTTTTAAAATTAAATCAAAACAAACATATTTATTTTATAAACTGATTTCAGTATTTTCATTTTCTTATTTTTTCATTAAAAATCTTGAATTAATTAATCAACCAAAATTGAGAAAATTTTTGTAAAGAGCTGAATCGATATAACAATTCTTTAATCAACGCTAATTTTTTAACTTAAAATTAAAAAAAAGAAAAAAAAAATAGTTGTTAAATTTAGTTTGTTAGGATAGAATATTTAAGAAGAACTCAACGATAATTAACACTAATAATTCTAGCAAATAATAATTAGTTAGGTAAATGGGAGGTTCTCCATCTAAAAAGAATGAGATAGATTAAAATAATTAATACTATACCAAAGGTGGTTAGCTAGCAAATGAAGCTAAAGAAAGATCTGTTTCTTTGCCAACACATTCATAGCACTACTCCACTATGAATAATAGCTACCAGTAATTTCAATATTCTACTTAATCAATATAACAAATTTTACTTAGTTTGATATCTCTTATTAATAGTATTATTTAGAATTAAATAAATAGTTCCAATAAAAGCACATAATCGTTCTGCGACAATTAGCTACTCTTAGCCTCATTAGTACTCCATCACCCAAAAAATACCAAATATCCAAAAATCAAATTAAAAAACAGTTTTTACAGATTTTTATGATTCTCAATCAGCAAGTCAAGTGAAATCTATAATTACCAATTTAGATAATTCTATGATAGATTATTAAAACAAGATCTCGACTTAGAATTAGTAAGATTAGATTTTAGAGCAATAAAATTAGATTTCTTCAAGATTAAGAGTCACTCTAGCAGCATATTAAGGTCAAAATTAATAGTAATAATAAGTTCCTTATATTGCTTAAGCTTAAGTTTAACGAAGCTAACTTGCTACTCCTTAAAAGTAAGTACCAAGAATTATATAGAATAGTGCAGGCTCCATTGATAAATCATCAAGGATGTCACCCTATTAATTGCTAAGAAATGTGGTTATTTATGAGAACAACTCAAGCTTTAACAGTAATAACAATAATAACAGCGCAAACAAAGGTATTACAGTAACATCAAAGCCTAACAATCAAATTCCTTAAATTTAGCAATTCACAAGCATAGCTTCTAATAACAAATAAATACATGCAATTAATGCAAGTAATTAACCTAAAATTTTAACTAGCTACCCTTAATTTTAAGAATCAGAATAATAAAGCACAATAAGAACAACGATTTCACAAAATTTACCCATAGAAAATATTAAAGTTGTAGATTTCTTATAAAAAAATAAAATACCACAAAACCATATTTGTGTCAATCCAGATAATATGTCTGCTGTATCATCTTTATAAGATTGTAGCTGTATATTTACTTTAAAGAACCATTCAGATATTCAACAAAAGAATATTTAAAGCTAAAAAGATAGCAATTTTTAATAATAGCTAGATGGTAAATAAGTTACAGGAAATATTTTAGTAGTTGATAGAAATACAGCTAGATAGTCAAGTGCACATAACACCAGCTAAATGAGAGACGAAAGCTGCTTTAATGAATCTCCTGAATACAAAAAATAAAACACTAGTATAAGCCTTGTGAACCAATAAAGAAGTATAGATTTTGAGCAAAAAGATCTCTAAAAAGTAGATAAAAATTAATAAGTATCTCACGAGAATATTTCATCAGCTAAATAAAATAATATAAAGGAGTAAAATTAAGTTATTTAATCTAATAGCACAAATAGAACCCAAATCACTAGTAATCAAACTTCTTCAACAAAGCAAGAGAATGTTTCAAACGAACAAACTTAAAAAAAAAAGCTAAACTCAAATGGTCAAAATGAAAATTATTTGATATAGTTAGAAACTGAAAAGAAAATAAAAGAATAACAGACAAATCAGTTTTATAATAATTCTTAACAAAAATCTAAAATTAACTTGAGTTCTCCTTAAATTCATAAAAAAGATGAAAAAAGTTACGGAAAAAATATGGATGACCAAGTTTCTCTAATGTATTCTGCAACTGAAGATTAAAAAAAAAGTGGGAACTCTGCTTTTCTATTGATGAATAGCGGAAATAATTAACAAGGAAAAAATAATTATACATTTATTTCTGCTAATAAAGATCAAAGCATCCACAACAATTCTTAAACAGTATTTTAAAATAGTTAATTATACTCAAATAGTAACAACCAAACAATTTATAACTAAAGAAGCAATAATTTTTTATCAAAATAAAATTAAAATAATGAAAGATAGCTAATTGTAAAGCTAGAAGATCTATATAAGTAAATGGATGCTTAATCGGTTTCTTAAGATAGCTTGTTGAGATAAAATTAAAATTTGGCTGATTAATAAATAAGGGTAATACCACATCCTACTGAATGCAATACTTAAATTTAGAGAAGTTTTTCGCATATATCTTCTCTGAGTGTGTTTAGAGCCTCAAACGAGAAGCTAAAAGAAGATAAAAGCTGTGACAGCTATACCTTACAAAGTGACAAAAAAGATTTAAGCAATAAAAATTTAATTCTTAATACATCAGTAACATAATTACCAACTATACAGAAGTATTATTATCCAGTTACCTCTGTTAAAAAGGTAAAAATAAATAAAGAAAGTATCCCATTATAACAATAAATATAACCTTATTTAGTGAATACTAACTAAAGATCTTAATCTATTAATTAGAGTACTTAATTTACTGATTCGTTTTACTAATACTCAAGTGGTCAAAAGTTATAAAGGGATAATTACTTTTCAGTTGATTCTTAAAGAAATGGTGGAATACTTTTATTAAAAGGTAATCAAAATTTTTAAGTTTTAAATGATATTCAATAATTATAACCAAAACAAATTTGTTTAACTGAGCACCCAGTAATGAAATTCGTTCCTTTAAGTAATTCATTGAGTAGTAATTAAAAATAAATACAAGAACCTTCGTTTTTACGTTTGTCATAGTAAATACCTAATGCATAAGCATTACAACCCAAGCAACAAATAAAAATAGATTCTAAATTTTAAGTTGCATAAAATTAAATAATGCAGTAAAAACCTATTTAGCAAGTTAATCCTAATTAAATTCAAGCACTAAAATAAATTTTAGAAACAAATCAACAGAATGGCTAAATATAAATTACAAATAAATTTGGAATAAAATAAATTAAGGCTGATTAAATTCAAAATGAAAGTGAGTCTCCTCTAATTTCGTAAAAGGAATTAAATGGTCAAAACTCCATTATTTAATCTTGTGAGCTTAATAATATACAAATAAAAGAATAGGAGTTTAGCAAGGAAATGTCTAACAGCTAAATTTCTCATGCAAGTATATCTATAATACCTAGAAGCATAGATGCCTAAGATTGCACTTAAGGCAAACTAAATAACAAAATAATACATAATACTTTTAATTAATAATAAAAATAACAACCTGTAGAGCATTTCTCATAGAAGCATCAATTTGAAACGAATACATAAAAGCCTAAACAGAAAGATCTGAATCACTCAAGCATGGATTCCTTTGCTGCTACATCAAGCTATGCAAATTACTAATCTAGTAGTTGCGATGAGTATAAACATGTTAAAAAAGATTGCAATAATAAGGTTAAGGATAAAGAAGAACTTAAGCAAACTTCGTTATAAAGCAAGAATACAGTAAGAACATCAGATATAAAATAAGACTAAAACAGCTCATTCAGATAATAATAGCACTAACAGTAATAAATATAACAATCCGAACCAATATAAGTTAACATAAACTTATAAGAATAAATTTAAAATAAATTGTAAAGAGAAATTAACTTAAATAGCATCAACTTACAGCAAAAAGTGTCATCAAATGATGATAAAAAATAGCATACAAATTCAATTTAAATAAAAAAAAAAGAAGATAATTTGAAATTGTAATAATAAGTGAGTGGAAATCAAAATAATTACTCGTTTTAATATAACTCAAACAATATTTCAAGTGTTAATAATAATAATAACAACAATACCACCTTCGACTTTTAGTTAACTCGTACTGATGATGAATATATATAAAATTAACTACTGACTGTTATTGATGAGGATAACAAGTAATAACATTTGCTGAAATCTGCACCAAAGAAAAAATTAAATCCGGAAGATAAAATCTAAATTTATTTAAATTTTAGCTCTGAAAATTCAGATTACTCATCTGTTTTGTCAGAATGTAATGAAAAATTAAGCAACTTTACACCTTTTCCAGCTAAGGAAGTAAGCTTTACTAGATAATTAAAGAATCCACTTGTCTATGACAAAGGAGTGCAAGTTGATTAATTTAATAAAGAAAACAATTTGATTTCTGGTATGAATATTAATGTATCCCTAGAAAACTAAGTTAAATAAAATCAATAAAAAAATATTGTAAATAACTTTTAGAATTAAAAATAAAATAAAACTCTGCCAAGAGGTAAACAATAATCTACTAAAAATAACACATAAAGCATCAATAAGTAGTAAAAATCTCCAATAGAGAGTACAAACGAGTTTTAAATTAACAAAATAATACAAAACGAACTCAACAGTGCAACTCAAGATTCATATCCTTCTGATCAAAATATAAAAGTAAGTAGTAAAATGAATGGGTTAATGCTATTAGAAGCTTAGGATATCTGTAAAAAAACTTTAATTACTTACTAAAACATAATCGACCTAGAAGATTAAAGAAAATCTCCCAAAGAATTTGATAGAGATTTTAGTGAAAGTCTAAATAGTAATTTAAATCCTAAAAAAAGATTTTTAACACAGAATGACTAAGAAGAGGAGGAATCTTTAAATAATTACCGCGAGGCATAAAATTCGATGTAGTCACAAAGCATAAATAGCAATAATGGTATTGCAGGTAATTAAAGTACGCCATTTAATTTTTCAAAACAACAAATTTTTAGTAGTGTAAATAGCTATAATCTTCAAAATTCAACAATACTGAGAAAAGTTAATAACTAATTCTAAGCTTTAACTTCGTTCTCTTAAAATAACAATACAGACAATGAGAAGGAACATTTATAATATCAATTAAAAAACATAATGGACATGGGCGACAATGAAATATTTTTTAAATATTGCAAAAAGAGTGGCACTTTGGTCCCAATTCCATAATCAAAAAGTAAAGAATAAATTTATTAATTTAGTTATTTTTACTTATAATTGAATCAATAAAGATAAGCAAAAAGAAACAATATTTTAATATTAATGAGACCAATAAAAATAAAAAATAATTTTTTTTGTATTTCAAAATAAAAAGTTTACTTTTTTTTATTCAGCTAATTTATTTGTTTTAAATTAAATTAATTTATTTTTAAAGTAAGTGAGATACTACAAGAAAAGTCATAAAATACACTTAAAGATTAATATCAATAAACACAGAGCAACAAAAAATTGTTTAATAACACATCTCTAAATCTAGACTAACCGTGTAATGTTAACTAAGAAAAGAGGTCATAGTCTAATATGCCAGTTGAGAAAAAACAAAATGCAAATTTTAATAATTTATATAATAATTAATATTTATTTTCAAAAAATAACTCAAACTTGTATACTGATGTCCTTGAAAGATATTCTGGTTTCATAAATAAAAAAGCTCGTGAATAAAAATCTAAAATTTAATAGAATTACTAAAGTTTGCATAATAGCAAGCAATCATCTTCTACAAATAGATCAAGACAAAAATAAAACTTAAGAGTTTGAACTATCTAAGCATATATCTAATTAATTTAAAAATAAATAAATAAATGAAAATGTAAATAAAAATGATAATCAAATATTAGAAATTAAAAGCAAATGTGTATGTAAATATATATATAAATTCACTTAAAATGCTAAATTCATTTAAATATGTTAATTTATTTCTAGAATTTTAGGCTTAAAACCTAATTAAACAGAGGTTATGAGATATATTGACTAAGGATTCATCATATTAGTTTATTTAGTTAATTAATACAATTGACATAATTAATTTTAAAAATATCTATCTCATTTAGCAACAAAATTTTTTATGATGATAAAAGAATAAAAAATTTATAATTAAAAAATGTTTTAAAATATTCTATGAATTTATTTGAACTTTAAAATAATATGTTGATATCAGGAATATTTTAGATTTAAATTTTATATATTATTTAATACTTCATAATAAAAAGTAAAATCTAAAGTATTTGCATTTAAATAAAAAAGAAAAAGGAACCAATTTTTTTTGTTAACTAAAAATGTAGTAAAATTTATTGATCTAAATTTATTAAAATTACTTCATTTTTGAAAAAATTGGGGGGCACTTTTGGAGTCGAACCAATTAGATTTTCATTTTGGAGATGCTAATGCTCACCGGAGCTCGCGCCCTGAAAG
>JH719980.1:244265-427152 GCA_000231845.2 Tetrahymena malaccensis 436
CTTTTGGAGTCGAACCAATTAGATTTTCATTTTGGAGATGCTAATGCTCACCGGAGCTCGCGCCCTGAAAGTAATAAATCAAAGTAATTTTAATTTTAGGTGTTAGTTAAAGTAGCTATTATAAGTTTAGACACTATAAAAAAAATAATAAAACTTAAATTAAAAATGACTCAAATTTGATAATTGAAAAAAATGGAGAATAGAGAAAAAGATTATATATTTAAAAAAAATTAGTTGATTGTTTTAATAATTTTAATTTTTTGTGAGAATAAAATTATTTTTAATTATTTAATTTAAATAAAAATTTTTCAATATTTTTAAAAAATGGGGGGCACTTTTGGAGTCGAACCAATTAGATTTTCATTTTGGAGATGCTAACGCTCACCGGAGCTCGTGCCCTGTAAACGATTATTGTTATAAATTAAGAATATTAATTTGAGTTGATTCCTCTATTTAACTTATAGACGCTTTAATCTTTTTTGTAGATATTTGATTATTTTTAAAATTATGCTTTCTAAAAATAAGATCTTTTATCATTTATCAAAGTATATTTATTATTAAACATATTAATTTTTAAAATAATAACAACATATATTTGATTTGTTTTGTTCTGAGTAAATTATGCTTGCTAAAATTAAAAAAATTAATTTATTAGTAGAATATAACTTTGGAAATTAAATTTTATTGTTAATTACAAGAAGAAATTATAAATAAAATCAAGTATTATCATAAATAAAAAGCCCTGTTAATAAGATCTTTTTAAAAATTATTGTATATCTTATAAAGTAAAAAATCTTATTTAAATAGCATTCTTAATATAAAATTAATATAATTCAAACTAACATGTATGGATTGAAGATTTTTAAAATAAGAAGGATAAAATTTATTATGATTTTGAAAATATTATCATTTTAAGTTTTACTCAAAATTATTTTTTTACATTATATCTAACTCGAAATTATTGAATTAAAATCTGTACAATACTGAATACTGATTAGACACTCACTCTTAATTAATATAAGAAGAAAAGATGTGTAAGTCTATTTTATATAATATTCAAAATTCAAGTCAGGAAGTTATTTTTGTAATGTGGTGATTGTCTTATTAAACACTTAGAGCTAATCAAATTTAATATTAAAATCAACATTAAAAAAAAATTAGAATGCGATACAGATTTCAAATTCTTTACAGTAAAAATGAATAAGAAAATGTATTAATTTGTTATAGTATAAGAAAATATTTTTAGGTGTTTAAATTAAACGAAAAATAATAGTCGAGAAGTACTACTTTAGTCATACCAATAAGAGATTATAACAGCTCAGAAGAGATAGTAGCCTGAAAGAAATAATAAAATAAAGTAAGTAATATAAATTTGAGTTAAAATATCTAAAATTTATTTAGATAATTTTATTCAAAATTATCAGAATTTTAAAATAAATATTTTTATAAATAAATTTTGATTTAAATTAAAATAGTTACAATAATTTTTGTTTAATTCAAATATATTTATTAATGCTATATTTAAATTTCCTTTTTCTCTATGTTTAAATAATTATAAAAAAAATGGGGGGCACTATTGGAGTTGAACCAATAAGTATCATTGTGGACATAACAACTGCTCACCGGAGCCAGCGCCCTATAAGATATAATTATTAAAATAGAATAGTTTTAATGCTTATTAGAGTAACTACTTTGTAAGTAGACATAATTAAATCTTGTAAATAAAAAGAAAACAAAAATACACAAACATAAATGATAATAAATAAAACCTATTTCTAATTTTTTGTTGCATAAATATAAAGATAGTTAAAATAAATAACAAGTAAATAAATAAATTAATAATTTTAAAATTATTTTTTGGAGAGATATGTTGTTTGTTATTTATTTAAGTTAAAGAAATTCATTAAATATTTTAATTATTTGACATAAACATAAATTTAATAGTCTATCAAGGATTAAGAGTATGAACTTTCCATTGATTATTCTCAATTACATATAAATATTTTGAATGCTTTTTATAGGGTTTAAATATTGATTCAAATTCTTTACGCCCATCAGCGACAACTTATGGCATTGCAAATGAAGTATGCTCCACTATTATATTATATTAAATAGAATTAATTTTATATGTTTATATTTAAAATTATTTTTTTATTTTATTACTTCTGAAAGGAGTAAGCACTAATAAAGCAAAATTATTAGATATTTTATTTTTTTCGGGGGTATTAAAACGCTCTAAATCATCTAGTGGTTCTTAATTAGGTTTGCAAGTATCTGGATGTGGAGATTGATAAAGTTTTTTAGCTTCTTTATCAACTTTATTCCATGCATTCTCTAATAATTATCTTTCATTCTGTGGTAATGATTCAATTAAGTTTTCTTCTATTTTAGAGAGATCATTAATGTCTGTTTATTGTAAGGCTATAAATGAGAAATAGCATTTAATTTTATATTGTTCTTTTGTCAAAGGAAAATACCAACAAAGTTCAACAACTTTATTGGTTTTCATTTCATTAAAAGTATTTTTTCTTGAATCAATTGTGTAAACTAGGGAATATTCTTGCAATGGATTATCACTAATTACTTTCTCATATGAATCAAAAGTAATGTTATCTATGCCTGCTTCTCCATTAAATACATAAGCGATTTGAGACATGTTTGAAAACTAAAGCTATCTGTTATTTATAATTGATCTCTTTAGTGCCTTTAACCATTAAGGCAATTCTTATTGAGCTTCTTACATATTTATAAATTTATAATTACAATCAACAATCTATCAAATCCAATATAAAAGATATTAAATTAATTAAATATTTAATTTTTGCAGAATTAGGATATTATTTGATTATTAAATTTGCTTTAATATTTTTTAGTAAATTAAAGAAAGATGCAGTCACTCATAGTTTATTTAACAACTATTTATCTAATTTATGTAAATAAATATTACTTTAAAGTATTTAACTATTTAGCTATATTGATTAATTAATTAACTGATATTACTTTTGATTACTTCCATTCATTATTTTACAAAAAATTTTTATAGCAAATCAAAAACAAATCAGATAATAAATTCAATTATAATTGGATACTTGTAAAAATTTTAATTTGCTATAAGAATAACGACACATTTACATTCATAGAAACTCATTTTTAAATTAGAAATATAATTTTAGATCCAATTTTTTGAAGTTATTCAAAGGCAATTAATATTTAGATGGAAGAACTTACAAAATAATAAAATAGCAAAACAGTGAAGGCTAGAACAATTTAAATGTATGATAACCAATAAATCTCTCATACTTTAGACATACAATCTTCAAGGATAGCAGGTAGCAATTCCAGTATTACAAATTAACAAAATTCAAGAAAGAAAAAGAAAAGATACTTCAAAGAAGATGGAGACTTAACTTTGCAACATTTTAATGGTTCATACAACGATGATTTTGAAAGTCCTGTTTAAAGTAAATATATTAGCTAATCGAATTAAGTAGGCTCTTTCGATTCTTTGAGTAAATACTCAATATCGAAGGAAAGATCAAAAAATGTTGAAAAGCCTTTAACAAACCAGGAGATTAACAAACTTTTTATGGAAACTAATTCAAGCTAAAAAGTGAAAAAGAACGATCTTTTAAAAACTAAAGTTTATATAGACTAATATATGAATAATAGGAATGAGTTGGAAAATTAATAGTCTTCAATCGACTATGAATAATCTTCTGTTAATAATTAAAAATTTACAGAAAACTCTAAAAACTAAACAATAACTTCATATCAGACTAAGCAAGGAGAAATTTACTCTAGATAAGGGCTTAAACAATCGTAATCACCAGATAGAACATAGGATAAATCTTAATATAAAGTAGATGAATTTGATTTTAAGCAAACGCTAGCCAAAGTTCATAAAATCAATGCTTATGAACCAAAGATTTATAGGCAATTATAACTTCCAAACTACTAAAATCATAACAATAAAATAAGTACTGCAGCATCTACTTAATAAGATTAAATAACATCTTAGAGATATTAATTTGAATCTGAAACATCAATTAGTTATTAGAATGAAAATTAATCTCCAAGAAGCTCCAATCCAATTAACCTATAGTAGTATCATCCAGCAGAATAAAATAAATAGCAAGATAATATCGAAGAAATAAAAAGTTTGAGTAGTAGCAATAACAATAACAACTTAGTTTACAGAAAGAAGAGAAAGCTTAAAAAGAAGAATCTGAGTATTAGTTAAAATGAATAAGTAGATATGATCTAAGAATATGGAAATTTAGAATAGAATATTCAGCCTGATGGTAGCATTCGTGTGGATGCAAATAAATTTTTATTAAGTAACCGTGGTAGTTAAATGTAAGTTTATGCTACACCATCTAATATACAAAAGATTTTAAATTCGACTAAATAAGTAAGAAGAAAAAGCTTTGTGTTTCATAATAGCCCTAAAATGATAAAAAATGCATATGGAGTGGATTAAAGTGATCTTCATTTAAAATATTTAAGAGACTAATTTAAAGAAAAAGTCAAAGAAATTCAAGAATTTAATAAGAATCATACAAATTTTAACTTTTATAAACGAAGTAAATAGCCCAGCAGCGTCACAGGAAGAGCACAATCTCCTAATAATTTAATTTAAACTTCAAATGGCTTCTATAAAACCCCAAAATATACAGATAAGTAAAATAAGTCATATAATTAATAAGAAAATAATAATTTTAATATAAATCCTCAAGATGAAAATAATTAATATCCCACTAACACATTTTAAGTATAAAATCCTTCTTTGTCATAATAAAAGAAGAGAAGAAAATCATATAATCACCCAAATAGAAACTAATAACAAATTTAATTACCACAAGTACTTTAAAACACTTTTTGTTCTAACACACCCCATGGATAGTAGATATAAAATTTGGAACCTCAAGATTAATTATTTAATTATGTATCATAAAATTTACCAAAAACAATTTGCAATTAATAGCAGGAAGAAAAGAGCTAATAAACTAATGATTAAAAAATAGTTATACCTATAAGATCAAAGACTCCAAATATTAAAATATCAAAATCTAGAAATAGTTCAAAAAATAATAGTCCCAAAAGATTTACTAATACTTCAAAATTAAGAAGTTAGTATAATCCAACTTAATAAAATCAAAATTCTCCACGCAATAAACAATTTTGATAATAAAATAAATAAAAACTAACCTACCTTATTTAATTTCTAATTGTACATATCTATCTATATTAAACAAATATAATCAATTTTATAGAGTTTACTTATTATCAAATTTTCCTTTTGGCCTAATATTAATTATATTATATTTTTTATCATTTTAATATTTGAAACTTTTCAAAAAAAAATAAATTATTTAAGTTAATTTCTTGTAATTTCAAAACAAAATAAAAATATCAAGCTAAATATAATAATTATGAAATTTTTAAGGTGGTTCAAAAATTTTTGAATTTATGTGTAATGTATTTTTTATTTAATTTAATTTTTTTTATTGTTTCTTTTTAATTTGGTATTGATTACATTTTATATTACTATGTACTTTTATTTATTTATTTTATCTATTTTTATTTCTTTTATTTCTTTTATTTTTTAAATATTTTTTAATTTTTATTTATTTATTTTCTTTCTTTTTATTAGCTTAGCTTCTCAAATGTCTCAATCGCTCAATTGTTTCCCTTCTCTTAAATGCTCTCTTCTGTGATGTGATCTGGCTCAATATCTTCAGGATCAGATTTTCTAGGGGTAAAAAACTGGAAAAAAAGAGAACTTATTTTTATCATACAATCACAAATAGGATTTTGAAAAATCAACCGAAAATAAAACAATTATTTTCGATATATTTATTTTTTGAATTCTATATTACTTATTGATTTTTTAAAAACTTATCTTGTTTGATGGATATTCATAATTTTACTATTTGATATGAATTTTATACTTGGCCATTATCAAATAAGCAAATCTTATGAATATGAAGAACATTTTCTGTTTAGTAAATTCTTCGTTGGTTTAAAAAACTAATTATAATAAGTAACATAGGGCTGTGTGAATTAAAAAACATATAGTATGCTTTAAATAAGTTCATTTTTATTTTATGTTTATTACTTATTCTTTTTCTTTTCTTGTTTTTTTTAGTTTTTATTTTTTTTCTTTAACATTAATTAATTATAAAGATTCTAGATAAATTAATTCATGAGAAGAAGAAAAAATTTGAGAAAAAGCTTTTTCCTGATTTATCTAAAAAGGTAAATTGTTCTTGATATTATCAAATGATGTGGATTATTTTAATTAATTTTTTTTGCTTTATGAAAAATAAACCGCCAAAATGAAACATTTAAATATATAAAATTATATTATTTATTTCTCTACAAATATCATAAAAAGGGTTTTTTTAATAGAACAAACAAAATATAAAATAATTTTCTGATTTTATTAATTGAGTAAACTAGTATAAATATATTTTTAGTATTAAGAATAAATTTATATTGCAAAAAAAAAATTTCATTTAAAATCTACTTTTAATTTTATTATGAAATCTTTATTAATATTAAATAATTTTTTAAATTTTGTATTTAGATTATGATTAATTAACAAATTGAAAAAAGAAGGTTTTTATCTTATCAAATCTTTTTAATTATTTTCAAATTTGAAATTATTATTAGAAAAAAAAAACATTAATAAAAGCTAACCAAAAAAGGAAACTTTTTATCTAAACAATAAAAGGCTTTCTTTTTTGAAAAATAAACAAAATTATTTTATTAAATAAATATTTTATATTAACCTTTTTAAGAAAATTAATAGATAAACTATAAACCCTCTACAAAAACCCCTAAACCCACCATAATTTTGCTAAAGTAAGTCAAATGGTAAGATTTTTTAAATTCTTAATTATTAATTAATAAATTTATGTTTGTAACTCCATCGAAACCCATCCCTTCCCGGAACCAAATAGATGATTAAAAAATAATAAATAACTGCAATTATACAGTTTATTTGCCTATAACGCATTCTTTATTTTCTTATGCGTGGCAAAGGACCAAACAGTTTGTGGAAAATATAATTTCTTAAGTTTTTAATCATTAAAAGAAACTATATTTTTCACAAAGTCCTTTCTATCGGCCAAATTTTTAAGCCCGGAATCGAGCGTGAAAAAAGAGCAAAAAAGTAATTATTAAGCTCTCTAAAAAAAGTATTACACAAAGCACTCTTTCCTGTAGGTACCTTTGAATTGATGAGCAGTAGTAGAGCATTGAGAGACCTTGAGCTTTTAAAATCAAATAATATTAAAAGAAAGAAATTAAATAAAAATTAAATTTAAATTTAAATTCAAATAAAATAAGATATGATAATATAAGCTAAAAGAAAAGAAAATAAATAAATCAAATAAAAAATAATACTCTAACTGAAAAAAATAGATAGATAAATAAATAACAACAAAATATCAGATAAAAACTTTAAGCATATTAAAGACTAAATACAAATTTATTTTAATGAATTTCTTTCTGTAAATAAAAATTTGGATATATTAGATTTTTTAAATGATAAATTATAATTTAAATTTTTGAAGAAATTTTAATTCTTTTGAAGACAATTATATAACAAAAGTAAACAATTTTAAGTAATATGTAAAATTTAAGTTATTTATAAAAGTTCAAATTTATTGTATAAATATTTACACTGGGAATGTTTTATTGTAACTCAATCATAAATTATTCTTTTTGATCTATTTTATAGATAGTCTTACATGATTAATGAATTGAAAGATCATATTTAAGTAGAGATTATATATCTTATACTATTTGATAAAAAATAATTGGGTGTAAGCAAATTTAGAGTATTTAATAGATAATTGGTTGAGTGAGTTAATAATTAAATAACTATCACACGAAATTTTATCATAAGTATTAATAGTTAGAAAAATTTAGTTAAGAAAAATCAAAGAAATTTATTAAATTAAATGCGTCATTTATAATGCAATATCTAATAAAGTTTTACTTTTTAACTTAAAAGGAGGTATTACTTAAGTAAAATTAAATTTGTGCTATCATTTAGGAATCTATGAGGTATAAAATAAATAGCATCATACATATTATCAAAAATTGACACCAAAAATTAAAAAATTTACAAAATTTAATAAGATAAATTAAAATCACAAATAATTGAAAATTTAAGTAGGTAATTGTAAAATTAAAAATGTCAACTGATAAGCAAATTGAATGGTCTGAAGTTGCCAAACACAACACTGAAGAAGATTGTTGGATTGTTGTTAACAATATAGTTTATAATGCTACATCCTATTTAAATGACCATCCTGGAGGTCCTATTGTAATTACTAACAGAGGTGGTAAGGATGCTACTAAAAAATTTTAAGAAGCTGCTCATTCTGAATCTGCCCAAAAGAAGTTATAAACTTTCGCAATAGGAAAAATTGCTGAAGGATCTACTCCATTACCAGGTTAATTAGATGTTGAAGGAGCTGGCAGTCAAACATTAGTTGGATTAGTTGTAGTTGGTATAGTGATAGCTTTCTTATTATATACTTTCCTTTTCAACTAAACCCCATCTCAATGAGTAAATGATTGATTGATTCAAAGACTAAACATCATTGATTAAAAACATATATAAAGTTTTTTACAATATGGTGCTGATGATATAATTCTCCTAAAGATTTATTTTAAACAATTTTTATAACTTAACAAAAAGAGTATTATCAATCTTTAAATATTTGTAAATTTCAGTTTCTTGTGATATTAAATCTTTTCAAGAGTTAAGCATGACTTTAGTTGTTTTTAAAAGTGAATTTAATTAAAAAATGTTTTACTAATAAGTTTGATATTTAAACTATTTTTTATAAATTTGGAGCATTTAAAAGTTTTATTATTTTATCGTTTCTTTTGAAATAAATCAACCATATTTAGTTCGTTTTAAATTATATATTCAAAAAAAATAAAATTAGAAAATTTTAAGATCCAAATTAATAAATTAAGAATATTATATAAGACAGACAAATGTTACCTTTATTGAACAAAAAGATAATTATTATTACCTAAACATCTAAATCCATAAAATAATATTCTATTTATTTTGTTGCATACTCAATAGAATCTATAAAATTTACATGATTTGTGTATTCATTATGTTAATGTTTAAGATGTAAGCTAAATAATAGAAATAAATACATTTCGAATATCTTCAGCATATTTAATCTTCCTAATTAAAAAATTAATAAAATACAAAATGATTTAAAAAATTATCTAAAAATTGAAGATCTCAATTTTTTTTAAATAAACAACAATAAAATATATTGTTTTAATTATGACACTTATTTAAAAAGAAAAAATCATTCTATTATGTGAGCTATCCTATTTTGTAGTACGACTATTAAAAATTAAAAATAATTAAAGTTTTAATTTTAAATAACATTTAATTTAAATAAAAAGATAGAGTGGAGTTGTTATGAATTTATTTATTTATTTATTTATTTATTTATTATTTCATACAAGAATATAAAGTTAATATTGACTTAGACAAATTATTATTTTATTATAAAATATTAAACTTTATGAAATGAATTTCAGATAGCCTTGATCTCTTATTCTTATTATTTAAGATGTTCTTCTTCATTATTAATGAAAGAAGGTTATAAAGTTTACGCTAAAACTCTCTACCAATGTCTGTTATGAGGTACCAACTTATTTTCATAATGTCCGGATACCATTTCTGATAGTGGAACAAATGCTGTCTAATATAAAATTAAGTTCTTAATCTGAATTAATGATATGTATTTACTTTATGATGTACAATAACTACGGCAAAACCTGTAAAACCTGCCATACATCCATGAACTGCATTTTATGCCATTTGACTTTATTTTTTAATTTTAATTAAAATTTTTTTTCAAAAACAATTTTAAAATATACCTGCAAATTTTGGTATCATGTGGATTAGCTCTGCATGCTCTAGTTATGTAGAGAGGATCAATAAATTTGATGATTATTGGTTACTTTTTATCCTCACAATATTGGATGATTTTATCTTTTAAAAATTCACCTATATTTATGTAAATTTTATTTCCTGATTCATCTTCTCCTAACTCAGGTAAATGGACGTCTCTTAAGCTATTTACTAATTTATTATTATTATAATTCATAAATCATTTTATATTTTAACATTTTTAGTTAAATTTTTACCTGAACCCTCGCTTACGATGATAATTAGATGTTTTTTTACTTTTATTTAGCTTCTAATGTATTCTAAAACACCCTTTTCTCCATAGAGATCCCATTAAAATTCAGGCACAAGAACAACATCAACACAACCAGTGGCTTCTGCTACGTGACTAGCAACAAACCCAGCATTTCTGCCAAAGCATCTGATAAGACCAATACCATATTCGTGAGATTAGCTTTCTACAAATCCTACCTCAACAGCCTTAGCAGTTTCCTTAAAATTAAAAATATATTTATCAGAACATTAAAATAATTATGAAATTCTTTACTTCTATTGTAGTTTAAAAACCCATTTATTCTTCAGCTATTGGGATATCACCTTAAACACTTTTAGGAATTACACAAATAGCAATATTATGTTTTTTTTTAGCTATTTCTGCTTAAAGTGCTTAGGCACTTCTCATAGCTCCGTCTCCACCAATAATATACAATTAGTTAAATCCATGCTTAATCAAAACTTTGAGAATTAAGTTCAAATTAAAACCACCTCTACATACACCCAAAAAGGATCCTCCAGTAGAATGTACATTATCGGCTAAATTTTTACTTAAATCAATGAAATTTTCTTCTATCACTCCTTTATAACCAAATCTTGCACCATAAACTTAATTGGCACCATAATTATTATTAAGAGCACGAACTATTTCTCTAATAACTACATTGATTCCTGGAACAATACTACCAACTGAAAGGACTAATGCTTTTACTTCTTAAGGCTAAAAATATAAATTATAACGAGGACCAGCTCTGAGCCACCTTTTAGCAGATTAAATCATGCAAGTTGGACCATATTCAACCTTATCTTTTATTTTTTAATATTTAAAAATATTTTATGACTCCTTAATCTTATTTACTAAGGATAAAGGTATTTGTGAAAATAAAAGCGCCTTTTGGCATGGATTCTGCTTTTTTAGTAACTATATCATCTATCTAGGTTAAGCCCTATTTATTTTCATTAAAATAAGTTAGTTGCAAGATTGAAAGTATTTTTCATTTTTATAGTACCCTATCAATAATAAGATTATGCACTCTTTCTATTTCACATAGAGGAGAGTCAAGGAATCTGAGTTCTTCAACTAGATGATTATCTACATGAAGCTTAGCGCTTATTTTGAGTCTTTATCTCTCAACTTTATATATTATATTTATATTTAAAATAGCGATCTAATTGAATTTCTAAGATTAAATAAATAAATAAACTAATTAAAAACGATTTTTGTATTATTTATTTTTTAGAATTATAAGCAAAGTATTTAAAAGATCAATCTATATGTAAGGTATTTCATTTAATTAGGAATGGTTTAATGATTTTTATTTAAAACATTTCTTTTTAAAATTATAAATGAGGGAGTTATATTTTAAAGTGTTTTCGTGGAAAATTTTATTTCATTTATTATTATTTAAACCAACTTAATTAACATTCAAATTAAGTTTAAATTGAATTGAAATTTTACTTTAGATATTTTCAGAGTCGCTATGAATTGTTGCAGTTTTTTTTCTTGATGAAACTCTGTATTTGAAGTCGATTTCTTCTTCAATCACATCATCTTATTCTGCTAAGAAACCATCATATTCAACTTGATCTTTCTTTTTCTTCTTTTAAATGTTTTTGTAAAGCAAATTTGCTACTATGCTACCAATAACACCAAATGATATGCTACCAGTTAGAGCTAAACCCTACTTTAAATCTAAAAAATTTGTTTAAATAAAAGCCTAGGAAAATGTATTTAATTAATTATTTTAGTTATAAATGCTCTTGATCAGTATTCAAAAAATAAATCATAATTTAAATACCCATTTATGCTTGCTTGACTTTGAAAGTAGATTTTAATTTATTTTAGTTATTAATTGCTTTTTTTCTTAGTTTATTTTATTAAAAACAGTATCTAATTAAAGATCTAGTTAATAATAGAAGTCCAATCACACTTTTATTTAGAAATAATTCAAGTCAATTGATTTATAAATTAATTATTCGCCTTTAGATTCTAATGAAATATTGTTATAAATTGAATGATTGAACTACTTTTTTACTCTTAGTTATTACTCATATCTTATGTTTTCTCAAATATAATTTATTTAATGATGCAAAACCATATTAAAATTCATTGTATGCAATTAAAGCTCTACGCATTACTAATAATAATATCTAGAAATTTTATTGCATAATAATAAAATGCAGCTATCACAACTTTTGATTTTTGAGTACAATATGAGGTATTATAAATACTTTAATATTAAAAAATAGTCAAAATAAGCAAAATACTATTAGACCTACTTAAAATTAAAAAATAGTTCTAGTAGACTATATTTTTTATCTTAAATTTATTTTAATACTTTAAATCAATTAATATAAATAATTTATAAAATAGATTTAATTCCACTTAATATTTTTTTAAAAAATAAAAATCTAAAAACAAGCAATTTTATTTAGAAAAATTCATAATTATAAAAATATTTTCTCTCAAAAATGTATGCAAACTACTTTTTCTATTTAAAGTAGAAATAAATTAAAATATTTAATTTTTATTTTTCTTATTTGTTTTAACACTCATTCTTTTTGGCTTGTTCCAATAATTTTCTTTAATTCTTCTTCATTAATGAAAGATGGTTAACCAGTAGAAGCTAGTAATCTCTACCAATTTTTGTTACTTGCTACTATTCTATTTCTATAATTTCCGCTAAGCATTTCTTCAAGGGGAATAAAACAAGTCTTTTATTTAAATTAGCTGTTAAATTTTTTTAAATTTAAATAATTTATTTTACCTTGTTATGAACGTGACCAATAGAAAAACCAGTGAAACCTGCCATTAAACCATGTACTGCATTTTAAGCAAGAGTACTTTAATTATAAAATTAGATAAACAATGCTGATTTGAAATATAAATATTTGTGTTATTTACCTGCACTGCTTGGTGTCATAAGCATTGGCTCTAACAGCACGAAGCATATATAAAGGATCAAAGTATTTTACAGTTACTTCGGTATTGTCTTGAGCACAATACTTTTAGATTTCATCTTATAAGAATTTACCTACATCACCAGGAACATCGTCTGCATCAGCAAATGAACTGTCTATTTTTTAATAAAAATTAAACTTAGTTATAATATAAAATATATTTTATTACTGGCTCCTTCAGAAACAACTACTATGCAATGACCTTTCTTAATAATTCTCTATTTGATGTAGTCTAAGACACCACTCTTTCCATATAAATCATAGTTAAATTCAGGGATCAAGCAGACGTTAACACAACGAGATGCAAGACAAGCACCCATTGCTATAAATCCACTCTTTTGTCCCATAACTCTGATAATACCAACACCATTTCTATGGGAACGAGATTCAACCCAGGCACTATCAATTACTCTTTAAGCTTCCTACAAATAAAAAAAAATATTAGATTTATAAATAAATTAAGATAGTTTCTTACTTCAACACAAGATTAGTAACCAAAAGATTCATCGATGATAGGAATATCATTATCTACACTTCTTGGAATATTGCAAACACCAATATTGAGTTTTCTTCTTCTAATTTCGTAATAGAGTTCAAGAACTTAACCCATAGACTCTTTAAAGTTTAAAATAAAATTATTACAAAAAGTACTTGCTTATTTATTAATAGGTTATTTTGTATAAAATAACAAAAAAAATATAATACTGTTTCCGCAGATGACATAAAGCTAATTAAAATTGTGCTTAATAAGTGTTTCAATAATTTTATCTCTATCAAAACCAGTTCTGGAAGTTCCAATGAAGGTGCCACCTCTATGATGGATAGTTTTAATTTAACTGGGAATCAATTGAACCCAATCTTCTTCATAAATACCTTTCCAGCCAAATTTAGCTCCATAAATTTATTCAACCTAATATTTATTATTTAAGGAATTAAATAAGCAAAAATAAGAAAACGGCTTTTATAATTATTAAAATAATTACCTAATAGTTGTAATTTAAATGCATAACAATTTCTCTAATGACAACATTCAAACCTGGGCATAGACCATCTTATGTTACTATCAAAACTTTAGATTAGTCAGGTCTGAAATAATTGTGGTAACGAGGACCAGCTCTTAACCATCTCTTAGCATTTTGAATCATTTAAGAAGGACCAAATGCAGCATAAGCTTTACAAATTTATTTAAAAAAATTAAAGTGTAAGCAAAAGATGAATCAATCATTTACATAAAATAAAAGAGTTTGTATTAATAAAAGTATCCTTGTGAGTGTGTCTTGCAATAGGGTTAACTACCTCTTCAAAGATGTCTAATCCCTTTTAATTTTAAATATTTTTAAATTTAATTTAAGGTTTTATAGCCAAAAATTTCTTTTGCTTACTAAATCAATGATGAGGTTAGGAACTTTCTCTATTTCACAGAGAGCACTATCGAGGAATCTGATTTCGTCAAGCAATGAATTTCCAACTAAGGCACCTTCTTTAATCTTTAGTCTATGGAATTCTATTTATAGTATTTTTTAATTGATGAGCTATCAAGTTTATTGTTGTAAATAATGCAATGGTTTTATTTGAAAATTAAATATATTTAATGAGTTTTTTATCTTAGATTTAAAATATATATTTTATAAATTTAAAATCTAATTCAAGTTTTTTTATTAGTTTCTTAAACTTTTTGACTGCATTTATTTTGCTATTTAGTTCTATATGCTTTTGAATTAAATAAGTAAATTTAATGTTGAATGAATTTTTGTTACCTTTATACTTTCCTTTGTTAGTTCTAATGAGCTCTTAGATAACTTTTCTTCTCTTAGCATCATCGTCCTCATATGTTTATTCGGCATCTGTTATAGCCAAAGATTGTCTTTATTATTGACACTCAACTTTCTATTTTCTGAGATAGTTGATGAGTATGGATGTTAACACACCAACTGAAACACCAATGCTTGTAGTCAAAACAGAGTTTTTATCTGCAATACATATTTATTATATAAAAAAATATTATTTTCACTGATCCATACTCATTGTGAGTATGCTATAATATAATAAACATGATATACCCATTTCTATTTCTACTGTTTTATATTCTTTTAAATTGTTATTAAAAATCAAATCCTTTTTAGCTTTTTTTTCAATATATATTTTATTGTATTATTATTTGTTATCAATAAATTTGCAAACAAATTTTTAGAGTATTGCTATCAAGATTCTTATCAATATTTTTATTTTTTTTAATTTACTAAAATAAAAGATATTGGCATTCTACGTACTCTCTATCTAATCCATCTTAAAGTAGCATGCATCATTCAATCAATAAAAAAATATATCACTGAATTTATTTCAAGTTTTTATTAATTAGCTAATCGAATGAATGTAATAAGCAATCCTAACACTTTTCATTATTTTTTTAAATATATGCTTTCTGTATAGTTTGTATTGTAAATATTTATTATATATAGAGTTTTTCATTTAATACGATATTTTTCAAAACACCTTTAAGTTTAAGGTTAGTTTTCAAAATAGTGCGTATGATAACATGAACCAAAGATCTACTTGACATAATGCAATTAAATTCTACTACATCTTATTATATATGTCTTTCTTACTCCTAAACTCTCAATTTAAATATGGTATAACACTCTTTCTTCTATTACATAAGTAATATATTTAACTCGTCATTTTATTTAAATCGCTCAAGTTTATCTATCTATCTATTAATACAAAAAATTTATTTCTACTTTGATGGTATCAAAAAAATTGGTATTATACAAAACGCTTATTATACAGTTTATATAAATATTTAAATCAATTATGTGGAATAAATCTAATAAAAAATAAATAAATAATATTAAATACTAGAAAAAAATATTTAAATGTATAAAAAAATAATTAATTACTTTATAGAAACAAGTAAATAAATCCTTTAACAAAATCTCTGAATTTACATAATCTGATTTAAAATGAAGCAAACAGTTTCGAATTAAATAATTGATAAGAAAGAGAGATCAAAAGCATAAAAAATTAATTTTAGAAAATCTAAAAACCAAAAAGATAAAATAATCTAGAGAGAATGGTATTTATTATTGATAAAATATTGACAATTAATTATAAATAACAGGAAACTTCTTTTTATAAATAAATAAATATATTTAGAGTTCTGATACAATCTATGTTATTTTATTAAGTTAAAAACTTTATTCTTTATATAAAAAGTTTTTGATCATATGATTTGTAAATAATTGATTTACTCTCTATTTTTAGAAATGCAGAATATTTTTTGAAATAAGTAAACTGAAAATCTCATAGTTTTTTTATGAGTAATTTTAAAAATAAATTGTTAAAAATAGAATAAAATCAATTTAGAATATTAAGATAAAACTTTCAAATTTAGTATTTGAATTTAGGCTTAAAAAAGATAGCTAAATTACTAGGCTATTATTGTTTCTAAGAAGTTTTCATAAATTTTAATTGATTTCTTTATTTCTTCAGTTTTAACTGATTGATTTTTTATTGTATTAAAAGAATCGAAATAAGTATTTTGCTTTTATTTTTTAAATAGTATAAAAAATAAAATTTCAAGATTTATATTTTAGGGAAAAGTATTTTTCTTAGTTTTTTGCTGAAAAATATAAAATTTATTTTAACTAATTATAATTAGCTACAATAATTATACCTTTAAACGAAGATCTTAAGATTTTCTATCTAAAAATGATTGAGCTATTTGTTTATTTTTAATATTTTATTTGTATGATTGATTCCTTCATCTGCATCATGAAAATGCCTCACTAATTAATAGAGTGGTTTGGTTGCTTATTTATATCTTAGCACTTTTTTAAAACAAATTAGTATTTAGGGACCAGTTTCTTTGAAATGAAAAACAAGCAAAAATATACAATCTAGTTATTTTAAAATAATAATCGAAATTTTTTAAAGCCTGATATAGTTATTTGAAGTTTTTATGTATTTATACTTTAACACCTTAGATAGATTTCAAAAATATCTTTCAACCTAAAAACAAATTAAAAAGTTGTATTAAAAAGATAATATTAAGTTGATTAGATAAATAAAAAATTATAAGCTTAATTGAGAAATGGGTGGTTGCAGCGGTAAAAACAATCCTAAAATGAAAATATATATAGAACATTCTACAGAATAGAATATTGTAGATGCTTACAATTTAACAAATCAGTAGTTAAATTAGTAATTAAGAATTTAAGTTTCTGAGTAAATCAAATCAAATCAAAACAATGTATTTACAGTCTATGTTATCAACCCAGGCCATAATCGCGAGTAAGTTTGGAGTGTATAGTCAGGCGATGAGTTGATTAATTAATAAAATATTAAGGATTTGATTTATAAAATTAAGGTTTTATCATAAAGATGAAAATAAACAACAAAATCCTGATATAATTTTATAAAATAAAAAGGATGTAAAATGGCTTAATTCTATGTAATTTATATAAAATTTGTAACATTTAATTTAAAATAGGATCTATTTTATATGTCATTTAAAATAATTGAGTTTGGTTTGATATTAGATAATATATTTTGAATAAAATACTTTGCATTTCATTCAAATACATTTATGGTAGTTAATTTAGTTTTCTGAATTTGTTTAATTAATTTAATTTTAAATCTTTTTAGGTATTAAAAATGAAAATACTTACAAAAATATCTCATAAAAACTAAACTAAAAATTAATCCTTACACTTACAGTTTTCAAATTTCATACAAACACCCTCCTATATTATCTTAGGAAGCTCCTGTGACTGACTTTAGGCAGTTAGGTAATTTTAGTATTCTAAGAAATCCTAAAAATGCAAACAAAAGGGCTTCTTTAAACTCTACAATCAAATTGTTTGGGACGATAACCTATATTCTAGTATTATCAATGTGGAAATTAAGTCTTTCGATAAAATATTTATTATATGCACCACCTCCTGTGGCTAAAATCTTTATATTATCTTCTGATTCACTTTAAGGAATATTCACTTACTTAGCTGTAGTTATAGCCATCATTTCTATAGTAGTGTTTAATTTATCTTACACTGACAAATCTGATTACGCTTCGATTAAAGGTAGAAAATCTTTTTCAACATGCTCTTTGCCAAGAGATTTTGGTCCTTACTTTAAGAAAAACTCCACATTTTATAATTTACTTAGTAATTCTTTGTTTGTTTTACCCTACCTTGCTTCTTACCCATCAGCATCAAAATCTTTGTTTAAGTATTATTTGCATAAGTAATTTAGTATCATATTTCCAGGAGATACATCAAAAGCCTTTCTAATCTTATCACCTTACTCAGATTAATTAAGATCAAAAGAAATATTTATTATGCCTCCAATATTCAGACAATATTTATATTCTCCAAATAATAACTTATCTCCTATAGGAACTAAAGGAGCACCCTGACCACCAAGAGCTACATCTAAACTACGAAAATCGCATATGGTGGGGATTTTGCAGCTTGCTGCTATAGAAGAACCGTGGCCTATCTAAACTGTGTATCCCTCTGATGGATTGTGAAAAACAGTATGTCCATGGCTAGAAACATAATCAATAGAATTATGATCTATATTAAATTTTTTAATAAATTTGACAATGCTTTCCCCAATAAATTTCCCGTACTCTCTATCAAACTTTGATAGCTCTACACCAGACATTTTCATTGTGTTAATTAAATTATTTTTCATAATTTCTTAGTAGGGTATCGTTTCTGCATGTATTATTTCGTAAGTGAAGGATTTTGAATCAAATGTCTACTTTTCGTTTTATAAATACTAAAATTTGCAAAGTGCTAAATCTAATCCATCCAAAGATGTTCCTGACATCACGCCTATAATATTTAGACTTTTTATTTAGTTATCAGTCATTGCTAAGTCACCTAATTTAATAATATTATCAACTTTAATTTTCTATTTATATAAATTAAATTTTGATCAAAATATCTTTTTTTAAGCCTTGTTAGTAGAAATTCGGATAAAATTACTTTACTTTTGATAATCAAATTTATGACATAAGTCAATCAAATTATTTGTAATTTTCTCATTTAAAATTGTTATTCTTTTATTAATATTAAAAATTATAAAATATTCCTCTAAGGTATTTTCGTTAGTAACTAGTGATAACTTTCACTGAAGATGAAGTGGCCGAGCGGTCTAAGGCGGTAGATTAAGGCTCTATTCCGAAAGGGCGCGAGTTCGAATCTCGCCTTCATCAGATTTTTTTTTTTAATTGTTTACTTAAGAAAGATATTTTTTAATGTGATTTAATTGAATATTTTTAAAAACTGATTAAAAAAATATTTTAAATGGTTTTATAAATAATAAGTTTTGGAATAAATGATAAATATATAGATTTATAAAGAAATCACTAATTTTGTTTTTTCTTGCTGCTGATCAGAATTCTTTAAAAATTCTAAGAAATAAATGTCATACAAAATTTTAACTAATATTTTTGAATGATTAATTTAAAAAACATTCTTTTATTTAATGATAGATACAAACTTAGCTTTAATCATTTTAATGTTTAAATTCTTTAATTTTTTTTTTAAAGATTTTTTCTGGAATTCTGTAGGATACTATGATAAAGCTATAGTGAAGGTATTTAAAGTAAACTAATGATTTAATTATCTAGATTACACCATGACAAATAAATAAATAATTTGCTAAACCTACAAGCAAATTCATTAATTGATTTAAACTTATTATTTCCCTAAAAATGTTATCTTGAAATTAATTTTGAAGATAAAATCATAAATGAAACAAATAAAATTTTATTATTTAATTATTAATGATTTCTTTTATTAGTTAGAAATGGAGCTAAACTTTTATTTAAAAATATATTATTTTTTTTACTTTCACTCAATTGTAATAAAAATCTTTTATAATCTAAACTATAACCACAAGTATATTTTTGTATTAAGTATTCTAAATTATTAAATGAAATTCTTATCATAAATTTTTGCATTTTCAGTTTAATTCTGATTAATTAAATATTAATAATCTAAAATCATATTGAATTATTTAAATCGTCTAAAGTAATAAAAAGGTGAAAGAAAGATATTAGGATTTAAAGCATTTTACATCAAATTTTTTCGATTTAACAACTAAAATTTGCATACAAAATAATTTTAAAAATATGGATTAAGATAAGAACCAAAGCGATTCCTAGATTCTTTAAGAGTGTAATTGAAATTACATTATTTAATTCTAAATGTTAATTTTATTAATTCAAAGCTAATTTTACTGAGCCAGCTCGTTCTGCTAAAAGATCTAAAACATAACCTCCAACAAGATAGAGGGGAAATTTTCTGATAGATGTTAGTAAATAAAAATAACTTGATGAACCAGTTTAATAATTTTTGTTTTAAAGTTAGAAGAGATTCTATAAATGTTGAAAATATAAAGTTCAAAGAAAAAGAATATTGGAAGCAAAATGATTTCTGTAATTTATGTGAAACAAAATACAACACAATAATGTTTGTTAAGTAACACCATTGGTAAATTGTCTAAAAATATGATCAAAATATATAGAATATGTAATTCAATATTAATTTAGTCGTCTTTGTGGTGAATCTGTTTGCAAAGAATGCTCTCAAAAAAAAATAAACGAGCAAAGAGTTTGTGATTTTTGCTTCTTAAAGTGCAATGATTATAAGGTATTTTTAAAAATTTAATATGACTAAGAATAAATTCATTAAATAACTATCAGATACATACAAATTAGTGAAAATTATAAGATTTATTATAGGAGAAATTAAATAAAATTAGAAATATGATATCTATTATTAATTAAAAGTAAGCACAAAGAAGAAAGAATGATTTATAAAATATGGTTGAACAAATTGAATGTTTGAAAGTTGCAATAAATAAATATGATTAAAGCATAGTAGATATAAATGCGCAAATATACACAAATTAAGAAAATGTAAATTATTATTTAATTTATTTTAAATAAATATTTGTTGATTATTTTTCTTCAAATAAAATTACCTCCTGATTCATCTTTATTGTTTAAAATAACCAAAGTAAAAAGAAGAATTGAAATAATTTGCTTTAGAGGAAGGAGAATTATAACTTGAAGAAAAGAAGTTAACAGTTAAAATAGACTAAATTAAAGAAGATAATGACCAACAAAAAACTTTATCTAAGAATTTAGAGAAAGAGTCAACATAAAATAAAACAAATATTACAGAATTAAAAATTTAAATAAATAAATTGAACATCGATTTAGAATCAGTCAAGCATAGTGTTGAATTAAAGAACAAAGAAATTGAAAATATCAAATAACTCCTCAAAAATGTTTAAAACTCTGTATTTATTTATTTATTATTTTATTTTTTTTTTATTAACTTTTAAATGTTTTTTTTTTATAGTAAAGCTTTTAGGACCTTAGTGTCGTAAGATAAACATAAAACTAAGGACTCAGTTAAAATGAAAATCAATTTGCTTAAAGTTCTATTTATATAGGACATAAATCTGATGAAAGTACTATAGAAAGATATGAATACAACAGTGATGATTGATTGACTCAATAATATACTTTTTCTATTTTAAAACTTAGATTATTTATTTTTGTAAAAAGTTATCAATTTATTACAAAAAATTTACAAATTAATAATAAAAAAAATCTAGAAACTAGAATTTGTTTTTGAATATAAAACTTAACTTTAATTAAGAGAAAAAGGATTTTCTTTAATTTTTTAACTTTTAATTTTATGCAGTCAATATTTTAAAAAAATTTAAAAGAAGGTATTGAAAAAATATTTAAATTTATTTTTTTAAAAGCAATGAATAATGAATTATGGCAAAAAGTTATTTCAATTTATTGTTTGTTATTAGCAAATTATTATTTTAAAAGCATATTTGTAAAATATTTATAACAAATAAATAAATATCTAATTTTATTATCTTTTAAAATAATTTTCTTTATTGTTCTTAATAATTCAAAAGTTAAGATTTTACTAATTAATATCAATATTTTGCTTGCTTGATAAAGTATTTTTAAGTTTATTTACATAATTAACTAAAAATAATAGTTGGATAGTGTACTAATCTTAACCAAGATAAAGATAGATTAATTATGTTTTATTAATGTAATTATAAATTATAAAGAAAATAAATTGTATTTCTTAGGTAATTATAAATTATAAAGATAAATAATATTCAAAATACAAATTAATAAATTTAAGTTTATAACAATTTTAGGAAAAACATTTGTTTTTGTTGATTATTTTTATTTATTTTGAGTTAGGTTATTAAATTTGGTAGTAGTGAGTGGCTTTCAACTAATAATATAGAACAATTTTAGTTACTGTAAAGGGTTTCAGAGAATTTTATTTTTTTTATTCACCTTTTTAAGAATATTAATTTTTTAAACTTAAAACTAGCTTAAGCTAAGGCTTTCAATGAACAAAAATCTTTGTGCAGTCATCTAAATTAAACTTATTAGGATCATTAGTTCTTTCGAAAAGTTTCAAGAAATAATATTCGCTTTAGCTTTTGTTCAACTCCATATCAATGTATTACATAGCTCTAATAACTTATTCCTTAGAAACTTTAAGAGTTTTTTTAACATCTCCATTCAGAGTGAGCTAGTAATAGAGACCATCTCCGTACTTTTTAACTTTCTGTATTTTATTATTAGAAGAAATTTAATTTAAACCAAGAATTTATCAGTTTTTAAAAATTAAAGTAAATAATTTAATAAAAATAAATAAACAAATTAATTAATTAATTACCTCAACTATTTCCTAAAATAACTTTTCTTCTTCTTCATGTGAGAAAATTTTAACTTTGCCGATTACAAACCTAATTCTACTTTTTACTAATAAATTTTCTGCTTCCATAGTTTTTCTGAATTGAATCATTTCTTCTTAGTTGTCTTCGATTAAATAACGAGCTAAATTTTCAGCATCTTTTTCGTTTAATCCAAATGGCTCTCTATTATTATTAAATGTGATTTAAGCATAAATTATTTACAAATAAGAATTTATTTACTCCATGAAAATGTTGTAAAGGTTCTCTATTGAGACCTTTCCCTTAGATTTTATAGGCTCCTTGAAAATATGCTATTTTTAAAACAAATAATTTAAATATTTTTATAAATGTGCTGCTGCTTGTGAAATGTTTTTCTTTTTAGTTTTAGCTATGTAATAAATATTCAATAATTACTTCATTAATAAGTGTATCTATTGAGATCTTCTTTAAGGAGAGTTTATTATTGATGGTCTTGCATACTTCTGAAATTTGGTCAGTAGAAACTGGGGCAACTGTTTTATAGGATCTCTTTTTTGCGTTTTGGCGTTCATAAATTTCTTTTTCTCTATTAATTTCTTGTAGAGTACGAACATAGCCATTCTTAGTTCTCAAGAACATATCTTCATCTTCTTCGATGTGGGATAAACTGCTAGGATATTAATAATTTTAGTAGTTCTTTGTTTATTTTTCTACTATTCTCTCTCCAGGATTTCTATATTTGCCATTTTAGGCTTACTCCTAGTAGTTGTCACGCTCAATCTACAATTACTATTTCTCTTATTAATGCTTCTTTTGATTTTCCTGTATTATAAATATTTATGAGTTATAAAAGTAGAAATTTTGTAGGCAAAGTATATAATTATCATTATGAATTATTTTGTCCAGTGCATATTTTCTAAATGATGAAATTTTTAAAATAAAAAATCTAAATGTGCTTACTTGATACTCAAGCTCAAGGGCAGCTAACTTAGCTTCGAGATCTTAGTTGTGTAATTCTTAGTGTTCCATTTTCTTCAGTAGTTGTTATTCAGTTATAAGTCTTTATTTATATTTTTAAAGCATTATTATAATTGTAATTTAGAATGAATCTTAGGCTTTGCAAGGATATGTAGATAGGTTATAGGAAAGCAAAGCTTATGAAAGGAAAAATAAATAAATACCTTGTTTAATAGTCTTATTCGAGGATTTTATAATGCTGGATTTAGAGTTTAGCTTTTGAGAGCTCTTCTTCTAAAATTTTTGTTTTGTTTTGTTATTCTGAAATTAAAGTTTCTTGTATTTATATTTATTATTATAATTTTTAGATTTAACTGGATCGCTTATAAATCTTCTCATCTACTTCATCCCTAACCTTTATGTTTATACATATAAAGATAACTAAGATAATCTAAATAATTAATTAGAAGTTTAAAACATAAATCAGAAAGAAGGGAGTTCATTATTAAAATTATAGATTGGCTATTAATAAATTTCCACATAAAGTTGAAAGTTAGCATTTAAGTTATTTTTTGAACAGAGGGAACAAAAGGGGAAAAACAGCCACAAAATATTCGATAATTATATTAAAAAAAGACTTCCTAATTCAATATATTCCCCCCTCTAAATAGGGAATTTTGAATATATTTTCGAAGCAATAAAATTTGACTGCTAAAAAATTTATTAGCTAGTAGGGAATCAAATTTGAATACTATTAAAAGAATTCAGACTGGATCAATAGAATTATTATTATTTGGGTCTAGAGATTTTTTTACATTCACTGTCTAACTAACTAACCAGGATATCTTCCTTTTAATTTTTTTTATTAATCGCAGTATTTGAAAAATCAATGCAAATAGTAAAAATAAGGTTTAATTGAGTGAGTATAGAACAGTAATATAAAAATTTGTAAAATAATTTAAGGGGATAAAAATAAAACAATTGATTTTTAGTCATTCCTGCTAAGATAATCAGTTAGGTTTGTTAGTTAGTTTCTGATAGTTATATATTTTAAGCCCAATGCTAAAAATGTGTTAATAATTATAGATGAATGGAATATTAAAGCTACTGATCCATTATTTTGAGGTAATTAATGGAATTAAATTTATAATTTTTTAATAACTCTTGATAACTTTTATGCTTTTATTTTTATTCAGGAAAAAGGGATATTTGTTCCCACAGAAAAAAAAAATTAATTAGTTATTTGATTTATTATCTTAGCCATATGGGGCTTTAATTTATCTCATTAGCAAAATAAATTAAGTAAAATTTTATTCGTGTTCACAAATTTATATTAATCTATTTGCTGCTCTTAATGACAAGAAATACAGTAAGTATTTATTTTTCCTTACCATTCAATTTATTTTATATATTAATCCTAATGTAAACGATTTCCTTCTAAACTACGATACCACAATCCCATCATAAAATATAATCTTATGCAAATTATTAAGTGGCGACTGTAAAAACAATTTTAAAAATAATACCTCTAACTCCTGGCATCTTTATTCAGACTAAATTAGCTGAGCAGAGAGTTCATAATTTTCTTACTTCAATTTGTCCACAATTTAATTTAATAAAAATACTTTGCCTTCTTTTTAGTAAGATGTCTCTTGATGTCTTTAGATAAATCATAATAAAATTACATAAATAATAATGCTAATAAGAATTTTATAGACTCAAATATAGTAATTAATTAATTATAAAATAGATATAAAAAGGTTTATTTTTTTTATTTATCAATTGAAAATAAATGCTAATTATCAATTACTGCTCGTTCCTTTGTTTTTCTCTTTACATCAAATCTATTTTAGCCTTTAATCTTAATGTTTCTTCTATATAGCATTTCAGCTATATCTCTAACTCTTCAATTCTAGTCTGGCGAACTGATCTTTTAAAACTTTATATTTCTGCTTCTTTTTAATTTATTTCGTCTTTTAAGATTTTCTGTTCTTTTTTTAAAGTCATTATCAGCAAATTCTAAATTAATTTTTAATTTAAAATGTTTTATTAACAAATAAATTATGAAAGTATTTATTACATCTGCTGCAGGTTGTGACAAAAGAGTTGTTTGTCCACTACTTTGAGATTGCTCTATCTCATAAAGTAATTTTTATAATTTGCTATTTTGCTTTGAAAGCTAATTAATTTGAGTTTTAAGTTTCGTATTTTCATTTTCCAGCTTGTTGCATTTTTCTTTAACAATCAGTGTGCCCTCATATAATACCTCCTAATTATTATTAAATTCATAAAAATATCAAAATTTATTTAAAAAAAAGCACATTTCAAATTATAAAAAATTAATTAATCATATAATCTTTTTAATAAGTAGAATGTTGATTGATTTTTATTTACTTTCGCCTTTTTGATATTTTTAGGCATCAGTTTTTTCATAGATTTAGTATTGTCGCTATCGATGATGTTAATCAACGTATTAGAAAATCCGATAGCTTGTGAGGATTTAGCATTATGTAAATTTTTGTTTGCAAAAAAAAATTTATTTGACGAAGCTTAGGTGTTTGGTAAAGGAAGTGTATTAGCTTCTTCATTAATACTTTAGAAGTAATTTTATTATTGCAACTGTTATCCAGCAGCAGTAGCAGATTTGTAGCTTTTTGCTGACTAAGGATGCTAAGGGATTCTTTAGAGAAATTATTTATCCTATGGTAGAAAAAACTATTTTGGTTCAATATTAAGGTTATTTCCTATATTTCTTTTTTGTTAAAAACATTTTTTCGATTATATCAAAGCGTGTTAAAAGTAAAATTACTTTTAATTTTCTTTATGCTTTTCATTTTGGTAGTTGTTTTCATTTGGTATTTATTGATTTTACTGAAAGTTTTTATTGCTTGGAATTTAAGCACTCATAGGCCTCATTTAAGTTTTTCTTTTCTGCTTTATAATTAATAAAATCATAATTAACCTATCAATGAAATATCATCATAAATTTAATTTACATTCTATGAAGATCCGCTAAAGTTATTATCATTTTACAATAAATTTCTATTCTCAAAATGAGTAATGTCCCTATATTAATTATTTTAATAAAATTTAGCTAATGTTTGTACTTCAAAAAGATAAAGACAATAAATTCTACATTTATAACTCTTTACTAAGTATTATTTTGTGATGCTAATTATTTACAATTTTTGGATAATAATTGAAAAAAATTAATATAATTGATCTGAGGTTTGAAAAAAGTAGTATTATGGTGTGTTTTATTGAAAAGATATTTATGAGTTAGTAGTTATAATAAAGCTTTGAAGTATCATTTTTTTGAAACTTAATTTTGTTGATTTAATAAAATGTTATAATCTAAAAATACTTACATTTAAAACACAATTTAATCTAAAATATCAGTTCTTCATATACAACAAGACTCATTAAAAATAAATATTCTGATTTGATTTACGAAAGATTAGGAAAAAAAGCATATTTTAATTTATTAAATAATTAATAAAAATAAGTTTGATGATTAAATTGATTTTTTAAAAAAAACAAGCAGAAGTAATCTACTCTAATTAATAAAGTTAGCTAAAAATTTTTGATTTAAAAAAGATATTATTAATTATTTTGTAATTAATTATATTTATTTAAGAATTTAATTAATTTAAACAAATTTTTAAATTTCTTATTAGAGGATAATATACTTTTCTATGGATAATTGTTAAGCAGAAATAATTTTTGGACATATTTTAATCCTTATGATAGTTTTTTATTTGTATTTAACATTTTTAGAGTTATTAATAAGCATGCCAATGCTTTTCTATAACATACTTCTCTTACTATTTTCTTTTTTGTTTAATCTAATCTAATTTTTATCTTGAGAAATCAGAGAATATTTAATACAGTTTGTAATTCAATACTCTAGCTTCTCATAAGGAGTAACGCTCATAAAATATACATATTCTAATTCAAATTATGAATATTTAAAATAAAAGGAGGATTTTTTAATTAAATAAAAAATAATATTTAATCATGAAATGAGGTTTTTTGATTAAATTTATTTTATACAAAAGAAGATATAGATAGATAGATACAAGCTTTGCACTTTATAAATAAGAATTTTAATTTAATGTATTTTATTTAGAATTAATATAGATAGATTTTATTGTTATAATTGAATTTATTATTTTATTTTAAAGATATTTGAAAATTATTAATTAATTAATTTTTATAATTTTATTTGTTATTATTGCCTTATTTTCTATTCAACTGGTAATTGAATTATAATAAAGAAACCATTTGTGTTCCTATCTCACTAGTTGATTTATCATAATACACTATTTTCTTCATATTTAGGATTTTTAGAGTTATTAACTAGCATATCAGCACAGTTTTACAACATGCTTCTCTTACTACCTGCCTTTACAATTTAATCTAATCTGCTTTAGCTGCTTAGAAAACTTTAACCATTTTGACTTTCTTCTTCGCCAAAATTTGTTTATGCTAATTTAAATGAATCTTCCATTTCCTATTATAAGTTAATTACAAATATTAAATTAAAATGTCTGAGATTTTTATGTTACCTTTTCTATTTTAGTAGATTCTGAATGTGTTTTTTTATTTTACTAGTTTGAATATCTCTCGAGCTGTGTTTATCCATAACAAATATTTTAAATTTGAATAAACAATAGAATACTATTTATTATTTTAGAATTTTAAAATTAAATCATTATCCTCTCAAAATTTAAATTTACGTAATAGGAATTATAAATATTCCTAGTATAGTCAAAGAATAAATTGAGAAAATCATTAAGAGAAGTTCAGAAATTTGCAAAAAATTATCATTCTTAAATGGGTCAATAAAAGCATATTCAGATTATTAATTTATATGATTATGGGATAGAGCAAAGGAGTTAAGGATAATCAAATAAATAGCAAATACCCATAAAAAGAATAAAAATGTAAAAAATATCAAGTAATTGTTAGCTCCAATACAGTTATTAACCCAAGGACAATGATGATCATACACTTTTACACACCTCTAGCAAAAATAACAATGTTTAGATCTTTCTGGTTTGACTAGCTATTGGTTTAATAAAATAGATTCGGACATATTATTTATTTAAAAATTAAAAATAATAAATGAATATACATTGCATTCTGAACATAAAATAGAGTAGTCATATTAGCATTTTTTGAACAGCTCTAACATATCTTTTCTTTCTTTTTATATTTGAAAGTATCCAGGATTTTTATGACTAACTATACAGAGAAGAGTTATGTTTAAGAAAGAAAGACAGTAGAAGGCTAAGCACATTGGATCTTTGTCTTCTTCAAGAACTATTTATTTAAATGAAGAAAGCTCATATTATATTTTTTATAATAAAATATTTTACATGGAAGCACAAAGAATAGATTTCCGAGTATTATACTTAGCGTTAGGAAGGAAAAGATAAAAATCATACGCCTCTTTTGGCGAGGAGGCGAGAGAGGAAGACGCAGATTGCAAAACTCTTAAATTGAGAATTCGTCTTTCTATTCCAAAAATATTAAATGAATTTAAATAAAAGGAAATCTTGAGATTTGATTTACAAAAGAATTTACAGTAAATTAATTATTCATAAATTTTCTCAAAAAAATAGTTAAAATTTTAATTAATATTTTTGTTTGTTTGTTTGTTTGTTTGTTTGTTTGTTTGTTTGTTTGTTTGTTTGTTTGTTTGTTTGTTTGTTTGTTTGTTTGTAAAAGAATTGATATGAATTAATTACTAGCATTTAAGCCAATCTGTAATGTTCATTTTTCTCAGCTAACTCATAAGGTAAATTTCCTCTTTTATCCATTATATTCTTTTCTGCTCCTGCTATAAGTAACCTTCTAGCTATCCTAGTGTCAGTTACAATGTGAAGGGGAGTTTGCCTTTCTATTATATCTTGTTTGTTTACATCAGCTCCCCATGATATCAAAAATTAGCATGCATACTCAGAACTATTTATTATATACAATAACAATTAAAACATAAATACTTATTTTCAGTTTGTGATTTTACTCTGAAAAAACTGCCCAATAAAGTGGTGTTTTTTCTTCATCGTCTAACTCTTCAATATCAAAGCCTAGCTATTTAAAGTAATACTAAAAATAATATTTTACATTTTGCCACAAAATAATAAAGTATAATAAATAAATGTATAAATAAATGGTGATATTTAATTAAGAATTTAATGAATCTTAAGTGTTAATTTTATAATATATCCTAATACCAAAATTAAAGGACTATCTCCCTATGCTGCCGAGTGCATGACATTCAATCCTGATTGTTTATTATTAGTTTTTAAATAAATTTTTCAATAATTTTTTAACAGTAATTGGCATAATAATGAAGTAAATTATTATACCTGATTAATTTTTTGCATACATATCAGCTCCTTTTTCAATAAGATATTCCACCATTATCTAAAGTTTAAATTACAAAAATTATTTTTTTATTTTATCTTTAAGCTCAGTCTTAATATTATCTAAAAATATTTAAATATCATACTAAATCGCCGTTAAAACATGCCACATGAAGAGCAGTAAATCCATATCTATCACCCATATTTATATATTTTTTAAGAGTATTTTTATCGAAAGAATTTAATCCCTGATTCACTTAGGTCTGAATATAATTTAATATAAACTTGACCAAGTCCATATTTTTATGAGTTACCATCATTATTAAAACTTTTTGTTTAATTTGTTAAAATAACTCAATTGTCAAACTAAATAATATTCATTTTCTGATAATTTGATGAAAAAGTTGTTATACATGAAGGAGTTTCATCATCCTTAAAGGCTGAAACAATGTCTAAATAAGGAAATTCTTTTAGAATAGATTTGAATTCTTGAAAATATTTTTCTTAAGCGCACTCAAATAGTCTTTAAATAATATTTTATGATTTATCAGTTGAGCATGAAAGAGTGCTCATTTATTTCTAATTTTTTATCAATAATTCAATGAATAAGGCTTATTTTGGATATCAATATCAAATTATTTGTTTCTTTATATCAAATATAATAAGGTCAATCAATATTATTAAATTACTTTCTTTCTTTTATTAAATCATTTAAAACTCTAAAATTAATAGAAAATTTTTACTAATCAGGGTATGTTAACACTATTTCTATTTCTTAAGACTTAAAATACATTTAATATTCCCAAAAGAAGTATTTAGCATTCAAGTATTATTATATATTAGAAGTAAACTCCAAATGCAATTAAAAATTTCTTATTAACTAAAATTATATTTTTTTAATTAAGTTTTTTACATAAAATGTTTCTAATTAATAAATATATTGTGTTTATCTAGATAAGATGCTATATATAATTAATTCTAGCCAACATCACAAAATGAATATTGTTAAATCTTATTAAATCATTTTTAGTATAATAATTTGTTAATTTTAAGTAGATAATTTACTTAATAATATAATTTTTATTTTATAATTTTACATATTTCTAAAGTTAATATATTTTAATATAAAAATTTATATTAATTGTAATAAAATTTAACATTAGTGATTGATATTAAATCAGTTTAAAAAATGTCATAATTAATTTTAGACATGGTTTTAATATTTTAAAAATGTTTATAAAAATTAATTTAAAAACTGAAATAAATATAATTTAAATTTATATCAGAATTCAATATCTATTTTTTATTTTCATTCATTCTTAAACTTTACATAAACAAATAAAAATTCAGGATAGATTTTTCTTAAAATTTCAGCAAATAATTTAATCTCTAAGAACTAATAAATTATTTATTTTATTTGTTAAAACAATTAATAAATACAAAAATAAAAATACAAAAAGAATGAAAATTTTGTACATCCTTATAATAGCTCTTCTGCTATTATCCTAAATTGAGACAAGAGAGCCTTAAAATGAAAATAAAAAACCATCTGAAAACTCTTTGTTAGATTCTTTTAGTGAAGACTAAATGCTATAAAGTCATGGATCTTTTATAGGTTCGTTTATTTCTACAACAGTTTCTGAAATAGGAGACAAAACATTTATAATGACAGCGATACTTTCTTCTAAGTATAATAGGTTTTGGGTATTCATTGGAAGTGTTGGGTCGATGCTTATAATGACATTGATATCTTGTCTTCTTGGTTCTCTCACTGAGTATTTTGTGCCTTTAATCTACATAAAGTTTATATCTAGTGCACTATTCCTAATTTTTGGCCTTAAAATGCTGTATGAGGTTTATACTGATACTGTAGATGATGAAGATGATGAAGCAGAAGAAGAAGTAGAAGAATTAGAAAAAAGATTATCTTAAATAGTAAAGAAACCTAAAACAGAGACTGATTAAAATGAAGGTTCAAAATAAAATTCATCTTCAGATCAATAATAAAGTACTGAAGCAAACTCTCAAGTAAATGAAAAGAAAAAAAAGAAAAAATAAATTAAAGGAATAGCTGCTCCTGGTTATGTCATAGCAATGCAAACATTTGTTTCTAATTTTTTTGGGGAATGGGGAGACAAATCATAAATTTCAACTATTGCAATTAGCGCATCATATGATTTCTTATTTGTATTCTTAGGCACAGTTGTAGGACAAATATTCTGTATTCTACTAGCTCTGATTGGAGGATAAGTTCTAGCAAAGTAATTCTCTGAAAAAACAATGGCTCTATTAGGTGGAATTCTTTTTGTTATTTTTAGTTTTATAACTTTCTACACTACCTTAAATAAATGATGTACTTTTGAAACAATGTAATTTATTTTACTTGTAAAATTTAAAAATAGCTAAGATGTTGTATGTATTGTTTTAAATTTTTTTGCATCATAAAATTACTTTTTCGATTAATTTCATTGATATTTTTATGCTTAAAAAAATATAATAATAATTAAAATTTAAACAATTTTTATGGAGTCTATTAATAATGAAGTTTTTCATATTTATTTCTCTTTATATTTTAGATTTCAAATTAATAAGATAAAAAATTCACTTATTTTTCATTAAATAAACTATTAATGAGTGAAAGGAATAGAATAGTTAGTTTTTGGTACATATATTTACTATGATAGATGAATTAATTTTATTGGTTTTTTATTCAAAGTTTACCATTTTTTAGAAGCTAATTGCAATAAAAGATTAGTCTTGACAAGACAAAGCATTATTAATTTAAATTATTTAAAATGTGTTTATAATTTATTAAATTTTAAAAACTTAAATTTTCCAATAACATTTTCGAAATTTAAACTTGAAAGGTGATAAATTTTTATATTTTATTTTTAAGGTTTTTAATTAAGTTATTAGTTTTTTTATAAGAGCAAATATCAAAATTAATATGATTAATTTAGTGTATTACTAATAAATTAAATATCTTTTTTATTCTGTTAAAAATACTTGTTGGAATGTAAATAAAAATTTATTGCTGTTGAGCACAGATGATTTGATGAAAAACAAATTTATTTTTCAGCTTAACTTATATTTTAAATGTTTGTTGATCTTCAAATTTGTTATGATATAGGGGGAAATTGGTGATTATAATTAGCATAGAATAAAATGATGGATTTTAAGTGCTTACAGTATATCAGTTACTTGCCAAGTCAACATTAAATGTAGAATGATAGTGTATGAAAGTAAATGGTGATGTCATTACAAATGATAACTTTAATTAATGGTGAACTTGATTAAAATATAAGAAAGTAAAAATAAAGGTTAAAATAGTTGATGTAAAAATTATATATATATCCTTTTTTAGAAGATCAGCACTCACTTATCAAAAGTAAGAGAAATTAGCTAGCGTAAAAGAATTTTTAGAAATTTGAGTAATAGTTTCTTTAGATGATAAATTTTTTGGTTAAATTATAAATTAATTAATTGATTAATTGTTTATCAAGCAAATTAGTGATTTTGCGAAATTAAAAAAATTAAAAATTCAAAATACTCTAAAAATAAATATCTTTCTTTATTGATTGATCGATTGAAATATTAATAGGACTCAACATAGATAAAATGCTCACACAATCAGAATTAAATAATTAAAACATCGGTTTTTTGATAAAAACTATCATAGTCGGTGATGCAGGTAAAGACTTTTTTTATTTAAATGTTTGATAGATTATTTTAATAATTCATTAATTTTTATCCATAATAAACCAAAAGGTGTAGGAAAATCAAGCATATTAAAGCGCTTTACTTAAAATGATTTTTAAGAAAATTATAATGCTACTATTGGACTTGAATTTGAAAGCAAAGATGTTACTATAGGAAGCGATAATTAAGAGGATGGCTCTAAAATAACTCTTTAAATATGGGATACTGTACGTGATATTAATAGCATTTTATGAATAATTTATAAAATAAAAATTGCTCAAAAATTTTGATTTATGAAAATAGGCAGGACAAGAATCTTTTAGGTCTATAGTTAAATCCTTTTATAGAAACTCAGCAGCTGTTTTACTTGTTTATGATACTAAATCGTAAGGAATTATTCTCTTAACTGAAAAATAAAGTATGTCTTTTATTTAATAGGAGGAAATCTTTTGAAGGTTTGAAAAACTGGATTCACGAAATTAAAGAAAACTCTCACAACGATGTCATCATAGTTTTGATTGGAAATAAAAAAGATGATGAATAAGAGTAAATATACATTTTTATATAGTTAAATTAATTAATATCTTAAATAAAATTTTAGCGAAGTTAATGTTAAAGAAAAGGAAATAATGTAATTAATTTAAGATTATAACTTAGCAATACACTTCTATACTTCAGCAAAAAATGATTATAATATTAAATAAGTAAGCTCTTTACAAAAATTGTTATTATAGTAAGTTTGAAAATTTATTATTATTTTTTAAATATAGTCATTCGAATATGTTGCTACTGAAGTATATAATAGATTTATAAAGGATAAGCATGAATTAAAAAATGGAATTAGATCAAGCACAAGAAGTTTGTCTATTGATAATAACAAAGCAAGAGAGCTCTAACAGTAAATTGACTAATAAGAATCTAACTAACCAACACCAACTCATAAATACTCCATAAAAAATAAAATAAATAGTAACTCAATTAATAATCAATCATCTACTGAAGAGCATCTCATACCTAAAAAAGAAACTCAATAACCTAAAAAAAAAGGATGTTGTTGAAATTTTTATTTATTATAAACCTAATCTGATTTGGTTACAAAAGAAAGAAAGAATGAATGAACTTATTAGAATATATCAATAACAAATTATTTTATTATGTAAAAGTTATATATAAGCATTTGTAATAAATATGTATTTATTTCCTTGTTAATTTATAAATTAAAGATTATTTGTATCAATCTTTCTCAAAATATTTTACTCTTTATCAACAATAAAAAGTTATGGCTTTATTTTCTAATCTAAACAAAAATAATGCTATTAAATTAATACATTTAACGGTATAGGCCTTATTGCTAAATTCTTATCGTTATATAATTAGCTAACCTTATATTTAACGATTAATTCAAATTGAATTAAACTTAGATAAACTAAACTCAACTAGGTTAAGGATTAATATATTGAATCATATAAAAATATATGCTGAAAATAGTTAGGCTTAATCAAATTTTGATAATATATGAAAGCAAATCTTGTTTTTTTCAATTTTATTTTAATGTAAATTTAAATTTATCAAATGAATAAACAAAGCGATCAAAAAACTTATCATTATTAAGTTTTTACTAAAAGAAATAAATTCATTCTTGCTTAATAGTTTAAAATTAAAAAAATTTTTTTTTTTCATTAAAATTAATCATTTATAATACTGATATTTCAAAACACGAAAATACTTTTAGTAATTTATATAATTTTTATCATTATTGAGTATAAAAAATCTCAGAAATAGCAGAAAAATTCTTTGATTTTATCAATACATTGTATAACTTATCCTTTAGGGACACAGTTTTATTGTCCATTACAACAACTTTTAACTCTGGTGCTTCCACAAGGATAACCTTACTTTCCGTTTTCATTGTATGCCAAACATTCCTTTTAGCACCAAGGTGAAACATCAGGATTAAATAAGACAACACGAAGACTGCCTCCTTGTGGTGAAGTTCCTAAAAACTAGTCCTTAGCTGGGAATTCTAAATTTCTGTATTTTGAAAAATTATCTCTTTCAAGAAAGCTTTAAACAACTTAACAGTTAGCATTATTAATGAAAGCAAGGAGAACAAAGCCTAAGGTGATTAGTATTTTAGATTGTTTTGTTAACATTTTTATTTTTAATTTTAATTGTATTGATTTCTTATTGATTTATTTATTTATAATTTTTTTGAGAGAGTTGATTGACAGATAAAAAGAATTTAATCAATATAATAGACAAAGTGATAGAGAAAGGTAATTATATGTATATATCAATAATACAAAAAGATGTCCAGTTTAAGAATCAGAAGTAAGTAATAGTTTTAACTCCATTAATTTTTAGTTCTATTAGGATAATTTTTTAATTCAGTAAATGTGTTATATTAAATGTGCAAAATTTAAAGAGATTAATTTAATTAGTTTATATTTATAGCCTTTTTATAAATTTATTTATCATTAATTTTAAAGGCTAACTTATTAAGGAGTTTGGATTTTTAAAATCTGATTAAAAATTACTAACAGATGATAATAAAAAGAGCATTTTAAAATATTATTCTACAAGTCTAGGATATGAATAAGTAATATAACCTGTGTTTTAATATGAATTCAAGCTCTTAAATAAAATAAATATCTAATATTCAAAGAACTAATACTAAATGATAATAATTTAAGAATACGTTTGATTCATAACATTGTTATTAATTTAAAGATTATAAAATATAAATTTAATGAACTGAATTTTCGATTGTTAATTTTTTAGATTTATAAGGAAATTCATAAAAATGAAAATATTTTTGAATTTATTTATGAACTTAAATAAACAAAAAGAGAGCAGAATGCAATTAAAAATGATATTTATTTTTTATGAGGATTTAATAGAAGAAATACATATGATAAAATATTTTTTTAATTCATGGTAATATTTGTGAATTTAGAATTAAGACAAAATTAGTCTCTCTATTTTTCTTTAGCCTGGCTAAGCCAAGTACACTAATTAATAGAATATTTTTATATTTGTAAGATTACTATTGTCAAAATAATAGCTAAAATTTTGTATTTTTCATCATTTTACTTAAAAATGTTTTAAAGCAAACAAATATCTTAGTTTTTTTATTTGAAATAACTTAAATCCTAAAATATATATTTCCGTTTGTATAATTCAGACCTATTTATATACTTTTTAAGCATTAACTTTTTGATTTGTATGATTTGCTTATTCGTCAGCTAAATACTATTTTGTGTAGAATTATATAGTTTATTTTAAAATTTAAAGTAATAAGATTTATTTTATTCATAATTAAATCTAAATTTAATATAAACTACCCTAATAATATAATTTTAACTTAAAGAAACTTATTTTAAATATACCAAAACTTGTAAGAAGAGTTTAAAGTTGATTTACTGTAAAAATTGTTTAGATTTATAAATTGCAAATGATTATATTACTCATAAAATATAAGAATTTTTAATTAAATAATGTATGATTTGGTTGAATAGTTAAAATCCAAAAATTATAATAGTAGAAAATTTAATAATTATTCAATCACAATGAATTATTAAAAAGGAAATAATTGTTTAGTTTATTTTAAAACTCATTTTACATTGAATTTAATAGAATTAATCAATGAATATAGATTTATTTTTTGTATTTTTTCATTTAAAAGCTATACTTTAAAACAATATCATTAGTCACATGTGAATTATTTTTTTTTAATATTGCAAGCTTTCATGCCCCACCTATCAACACAACTTGCCTCATTTTTGCAGCATATTACATAATTTGATCCACAATTATACCCTCTTTTGTGTAAAAATATTTATATTTTATTTGAAAATTCAAAATGACTTATTACCCTTCTTTTTCGCATTTCATCAAGCATGGGCTCGAACTTCTATATTAGTTAAATACTTCATTTTCTTGATTAAATTTGTGCTCTTTTTTGAACAAAATATTTTCTTCGCCTTCTTATCTGTAGTTAGCGAAGGCAACTATTGCTAAGACTAATAAGAATATTATAGAAATTAAAAAGGTAACTCTTTTATAATTCATAATAGAAAATTTTGAAGATTATATTTGTTTGATTTCTTTGAAATTTGTAATTGTTAATAATTGTAATTAAAACTTTGCTATTTAATAATTAGATTAAAAAAATTATGCATATCTATTAATTAAAATACAATTAATAGTTAGTGATCAATATACAGAAATACTTTTTAATAAATTAAAGATATCAAAATATTAATTGTAAAAAGTTATTTATCATAAAGTTTATTAGTTATTAAATAAATAAGAAACATTTAGATTGATGTTGATGTTATATAAAATGGGATTTAGTTTTTAAAAAATATTGTGCAATTTGTCAACAAAATTTATTTTTTAAATATTAATTAAAAAAAGCCATTTTATTTTGAAAATTCTGTTCATTTTTAAAATACTCAACCACTCTATTCTAAATTAATTTCTTATTTTTAAGTTAGCTTTCAACGAGCTCCTTTTTAACTTAATATAATATTATGAATGATGTAATATTACATTTCGAGACATTTTTAATTTATCACACAAGTAAGTATTGGTTTTTAACATTTAATTTATTGCTTACTATTTGAAGATAATTAATATTATTTTTGATATTAAATTCAGATTTGTATTAAATTATTAAAAAAAAAATAATTTGACAAAAAATTCTGAAAAATAAATTAATTTTATTAAAAAAATTGGTACTATTTAAATAATATTAAAAAATAATTTTTAAATGAACAAATAAATATTAATTTTTCATTTAAAAGATTGTAAAATTTATCAAAAATGATCTCGAATTGAATTGAGATTTTTGTTTACTTTTTTGTATCATTTTTAATTTTAATATTCTTAATATCGTCTTTAAGTGAAATATTTAGATATTTAAAGGGCAGGACCAAGATTATAAGCAAAATTTAATACCTCGATGAAGATTAATTTTCTAAAAAGTAAGTACCATACTTATGCATAACATATATTTTTAAAGATGATATATTTAATTTTTAAAATTTAATATTTAATGCTGGTAATAATTATCGATATGATCAGCAAATGAAAGCATGAACTGGAACAGTGCACCACTTTGATCCCCAGCTGCTCTCGCAGTAGCTTTCACTTAAACAGCAAGACTTAGAAATATTACCACAAGGATATCCTCCTACTTTTTTGCATTATGTTTAACAGGCACTGCTTGCGAATTGGTCTTTAGCTCTAGCTTTAAAATCTAATCTGGTTTCAAGGAAGGAAGCTACTGGAGTTTGCTCAGACTCAGCAACAACTAGGACGCAATTAATAACAAACAATGCTAGAATTATCTTAGAATATAATTTAAAATTCATTTTTATTTTTTGTTTTTTTCCAAAACGATAATATATTGATATTTCTCTAGATTAAATTACAAAAAACAATTATTTTTTCTTTTCTTATTCAAAACGGTTTTTATAGTGAGCTCTTCTCAGAAGACTTTTGATCCGTTTTTATTTTGAGAAAATTTAAGCTCAATTCTTAAAAAAGCTAAAGTAGAATATTGAAAAAGTATTATTTTCTTATAAAAAAAGAAAAACAAAGATTAATCAGCTAAAATGAGCAAGAATGAAATAAAAATTATTTTATTTATGTTTGTATTTTTATTAAGTAATATTTTAGTTTTTATTGCCAAACTTTTGCTTTCAAATCAGCAAAGATAAAAAATAATTTTCTCAATAATTTTTATAAGTTGAAAGAAATAAAAGGTTTTCTCAGTTTTGAATCTTAAAATAATTTTTGAAAATTAATTAGTGGATTTCTAAATTGTAATTGCTGATTATGTGATTTATTCAGTGAATAGTTTAATTTGAATTTTCTTTATTTAAATGTTACATGAAAGTATGTATGGTGATAGCTAAGCAATTATAAATAAATTTATTTATTTATTATTTATTTTTATTTTCAACTTTAGTTTAATGTATTATCCTTAATTTGAATTATTTGGTAAATATAAAGTAGTGAGTGCATAAGAAGTAATAAATTGGTTTCAGTAGTATGAAAATAATTCAATCATTTTTAACAGAAAAACATAAATATTCAACTTTTTATTTATAATCCTCTTATGATAAAATCAATTTAAAATGAGGTATTTTCAAAGATGCTTTTCTTCGTCTTCACAGAAGAAACCAGTAACCTTTTGCTTGCAAGTATCGAACCAGGAACCCTTTTTGCAATTGTCTTCACCAACGCAGCAAACTTGATATTTTTGACCACAGTTGTATCCCTTAACACTATTGTTTATAATTTATAACAGTTAAATAAATAAATTTATGTCCATAATAATTTGCTATTAAAGAGGTTTAAGTTAATAAATGAAAATTAAATAATTACCCTCCGACTTCAGTGGCTTTGCATTTATCAATACACTTTTAGTTTTTGGGGGAGAACATGTTAATCTTAACATCGTTGTCTCTGAAGTTGTGGGACTTCTTGAATAAGACGGTTTCAGAAGATCCGTGAGAAGCGTAGATGGCAACACCGAGAACGAGGACGAGTAACAAGGGGATACCGACAACAGCTAAAATTTGCTTAACTTTCATTTTAGGAAATGAGAATTTCTTTTTGTTTTTTATAATTTGTTAATTTTTCAGAATTTGAAATTATTATATGATAATTGTTAAACAATTGATCTAATTTATATACAATAATCTTAATTAAAATTTATTGATACGAATGATAGTTTGTTTGTTAGTTTGTTTCTTAAAATAATTAAATTGATCTTTCTAACTAATTATAATTAGTTATTTATATTTGAAAATAAAAATTTTTGATTTTTTTAGATATATTATAGATGATTTTTTTCCTCCGAATGTGTACATATATACATATAGAGTCTATTTGAAAATTTTAAGAAATACAACTTAACTATCTATCAAATTTACGAAATAAATTCATAATATATTTTTCCTAGTGATTTATTTGTAAATCAAAATAACATATTGCATTTGTATTTTATTAGGATCCTATTGAAATTGATAGGATGCTCATTTAACTTACTATCTTCAATATCTTCACTTCACAAGTTTTTTTTTTCGTATTATTTACACATAAAATGAAACTCTTATTTCTTCAAAATATTTATTGATTTACGTTTGGGTGTAAATAAAATTTTGGCTTCTGTAAATTTTATTACTCCCGGTATTATTTAACACAAACACTTAATATACTATAATAATCTATCAAAAATGTTACACAAGAAAACAAGAAGTTATGACTTATTACAAATAAAACTAAATAATGCATGAAAAAAAGTAATATTAGTCAATTAAAAAGGTTATCATCCATCTTAATGGTTAGGACAGGTCTATTCAAGCAAGGGTTCATTTTAATTAGATTAGAAAGTAGATCTAAATTTAATCTACCAACGTACTTTTCTGATTGTCTGGATGGGGTTGTTGATGTATTTTACCTATCTTCTTTTTTTTATTAATTTAGATACTTTTGTGAAGACTATAAATTTTCTTCGTTCTAGCTTTAAGATACCCGAAAAGATTTCTATTTTTAATTTAATACTTATGATTATGAAAGAGGGGATTTCGATTACTCTTAATCCTTTCTCTTTTATTGCTAAAATATGTTTTCTTTAGCACTTTGTTAATATTTAGAGTTTAGATTCTTAGTATGTAAAGAGTTTCTCAACTAATCCTCACTTTAATTTTATTTCTAGCTATAAATTGGCTTTTAAGGCTCTTCTCTTGCAGCTAAATCCTACTATTCATTTACTTTTAAAGGAGATTTTCCTTTCTTTTTCAAAATATCTGAAATAGATTCCATTTTAGCCTATTTAATAATTAATTAATAATTACACTTTTAAAAATAAAAATCATTTTTTACCTGATTCCTAAGTCTAAGCTGAATTATTTCTTCATCAAAATTTTTGGCACTTTCATCTGCGATTTATTATTTCTTTACAAATGTCAATTTACTCCTTTAATCATCATCTTCTTCGCTCAGCTATTCAGATATTGCATGCATTTAAAATTCATCATACATACTTGTACCTAATTTATGAGCAATATCTATTGATGTTCTTTATTTCTATGAAGTATTAAAAACATTTTTATCTTAATTACCTTTAATTAATTATAATATAAACTTAAATAAATTTCCCATTTATTAATTTAATAGTATACTTTCTTCTACTCTACCAAAAGTAGCAGCTTTATCTTAATTGTTGTTACTATTTTGCTACTACATTTATTTTTTCTCTAGCTATAGAGCTATTTATTCACTGAGCTATTTCATAAAAATAGAATTATAAATTAAATCTGCTTTTACTTTTAACAAATACCTCATTTTCTAGTTCCATTTTTTTTGTCCTTAAGTCATTAACAGAAGTATTTGCCTCATTCAAATTTGAAGTCAAATCAGTCACTTAACTTTCTAACTTTTATATTTTTAGAATCAAATTTTCAATTAATTCGCTGTCCAGCTTTGTCCCTTAGTTGTTTTCATTTATTTTTTGCATATATTTTTATACCTAAGATCTTTCGTTATCATTCATTTCTTAACTAACTTGCATTTTATTTTTCGCTTTATTTACTTAGCTATCATGTTAGCTATTTTAAGATTTCAAAGAATTTCTTTGCTATTATTAGTTTTTATCGTTCTAAGATCTTTGACCTTGTTTATTCATATAATAAATACTATTTGGGTTAGCTGGAATATAATTAGAGTCTTTATTTTGTTAATTCATAACAACACTATTTCTTTGACTAAGATTAACCTCTTGAGTATTAAGAGATATTTTATACAAGGAACTATTTTAAATTTGATTTTGTAGTCTAATTTTCTAGAGCATCTCAGTTGGATTGAAAGACATTTTTTATATTTTTAATACAATATTTAAGATCGAGATTTTCAGTCTTATATTCTATAAAAATCAAGACGATAACAAACAAGCTTTGGTAATTATTAGTTATTTAAGATTTTACAAAAATTAAATTTTTAACAGCTAAAAAATTAGAAATGAATTTTTTTATCAATAATCAGTTTTTAGCTTTAAAAAAATTTATAGGATTATTTCTCCAAAATATCAAAAAAATAATTTTAAGATAATTTGATATATTAAAAAATAAAAAATATCTAATTTAAAAATCAAAATCTATTTAAACTGAGATTATTTAGAGAAAGATATTTATGATTTATATTTTATTAAATATTTAATGAATATTATTATTAAATTCCTTAAGTCTTATTTAATTACTAAAATAATGAATTTATTTTAATTAAACTAAAAAACTTGCTATTTTTTTTAATTGCTTAATTTATTAAATTTATTTTTTTGAATTTCAAAATGTTGTAAAAAATAAATTATTGAATTTGGAATAAATCGTTTTTATTGTTATGAGCAAAGCATAAAATTTCAAATTAAAGCTCATTTTGCGGTTGATTGTGTACGAGTATGATATTAAATTTTGCGGGAAAAACAAATGGGTTTAAACACTTAATATTATTTTTGATTATTTTTATAAATTTTTGCAATTTCAATAAATTGACAAAGCAAAATAAACACAATTTATTCTAATTTATATAGAAAGTTTAAATTTATAAAAATGAAGAGCAACTAACAACATAAAAGCGTTTTAGGATTGAGTAATTCATAGATTTTCTAAAAGGAAATGTCAAAATTCTAATATTTTGAATTACCAAACCCAAATAGTATTGATAAATTTAAAAGAAAGTTTTTAGCCCATACTGAAGACAAAGAAACAATTTTAGAAATTACAGAAGTGTAATCTGATACATCAATGTTTATTGGTTAAAATATTGCCTCAAATGGTTCTTTTCTAAATTTCAATTAAATAGATCCACTCTTATTAGCTATCCCTTTTTTAAATGCATCTCGTGGAGTAGTAAATGATGAAAAGAAAGGGTTTTTTAAGCAAATTGACGAAATATTTAAAGCAGAGGATAATTCTTTGAAAGAATCAATGCAGATACTTTAGAATAATAAAAGAATATTTAGAAATCTAAAGAAAATATGCGAGTTTTAATCCCATGATCCTGATGAAAAATTAGATTTCTTCCGTTTAGATAATTAAAAACTAAAGACCTATTTAGATTAAAAAATATCAAAAGCACAAGAACTTTTTGAAAAGAATGAACAACACTTTTAATTTTAAAAATTATCTACTAAAGAGAAAATTAATGACTCTTTGTATTTTGGCTTAGAATATGTCTTTAATTATTTGCCAAATCAGCTGTTTAATCAATTAGTTTTAGAATCAAGACAGATTTCTATTGATGATTTCTAAAACTTTAAAAAATCTAGAGAACCAGTTCCTAAATATGATTTTTACGATATCCACAATGAAAATTAATCATAGCAAAATAATGACTAAGCAAAGTAAAAGGCTAAGTAAATTACCCCTTCAAAGCCAACAACTACAGAAAAAAAGAATTAAGAGGCTGCTAAAAATACAAAAAGTATCTCCTCTTTTTTCAAAAAAAAGTGAAATTAATTAATATGATTAATTTATAGAATTTATCTCTATTTATGTAAATTAAAATTAGTTTTGTGAGTAAATTAACTTATTCAATTTATAAAAAAACTCCACTAATTTTTGAAATTTATTTAGAATACTTTTTTTTGAATTAAAAATTTATATTTATATATAAAAAAAAAATTTACTGTATCTTAATTAATCGCAGATTCAAATTTTTTGATATCAAATGAATCTATTTATTTAGCTTGAATTTTCTAAAAAGAATATCAATTGAAGCATGATTAATTGGTTTAGTTTTTTACTTGCTTATATATACGTTTAATTTAAATTTGAGGATGAAGTAAAATAGAGATGTTTATTTTTTAAATGAACTTTAGAATTTAAAAAAATGCATATCAAACTAAGAATTCTTTGGTAATTAACATTCAAAATATTACAATTAAAAAATAATAATTTATTAAAACAAAATAATAGAAAATAAAAGCAATATTATCATTCAAATAGAAGAACATTTAAAGTAGGTTTTATGGCATCATATAAGCAGGGCCCTACCCACATTACCTAGCACATAAAGACGAGGTACCAACTATATTTTTAGCTAAATATTAATAATATCTTTCTTAAATTTATGTAGAAACACCATTTTTTATCCTCTCTCTTCAGCTTAAACAAATAACAATAATGAAAGGAAAATATTTGAAACTAAGCTTGCTGTGAGGCAGAATATTCACAATGTGAAGCCTACAATTCCAATTATTTATAGACTTCCTAACACAACAACTTGCTGTGAATCAAAAAACATGTACCCACAATAAAGGTATTTATTATTTATAAATTTATAGGATTTAAATATATCTTTATTTGAAATACTAGAGTTTTATAATTTGCAGGCTATACTAATCCTACTTCCCCTAGAGTTTCAAGTTCAAAATAAGAAATAGATGTTAAAAAGCAATGCTAAAGGTAAATAAAAGTTAAAAAAAATGAAGTAAATAAAAATATTATTTATATAGCTTAGGAAATAGCCCAGTTAAACAACAGCTAGCTTAGCAAAGTGAAAAAGAATGCTCATCGAAGAATAACAATATGATTACAAGTCATAGCCTAAGCCCTTAAAGATAGTAATAGTAATAATAAGAAAAAAAAATAAAAACACTGATTGTTCCATTTTAATCTCCCTAAAATAAATCTAAAAAAACTCTTGTTTTAGATTTAGACGAAACTCTGATTCGTAGTTCTTAAAAAAAACCTCAAAAATACGATTTAAATTTCAAGGTAAATTATTCTACTTTGGTTTAACAATTAATTAAAGATTTTTTTAAAATATTAAGATATAAACCTCTACTACTAAAGAAGAATTTTTTGTTAACTTTAGACCAAATGTATAGAACTTTTTGAGAACAATGGCAACTTATTATGAAGTTTTTATCTGGACAGCTAGCATTAAAGAAGTATAAAAAGTTAAAATTAAAATTGAATAGTGATATATTTCTTTATAAATAGTATGCTGATGTAATAATTAATTAGCTCGACCCCTATGGAAATTTTATTTCTTACAGGCTATATAGAGACAGCTGCAGAAAGAAAGGAGATTATTACATCAAGGATTTAACACTTTTGAACAGAAACATGAAAGATATCATAATAATAGATGTAATTTATTGGAAAATTTTTTTGTTTTAATTTTTTTACTTTAAAGAATTTAAGCACCTGCTTTAACTTGCATTAAGAAAATGGTATCCAAATTCAAGATTTTACTAATGATGAAACAGATAACGAGCTAGAAAAGTTAACACCTTTTCTTATTTTCGCTAGCGATGTGAATGATGTCAGAGATGTCTTCAAATGGAAAATTAAATTCGAAAACTAATCTCACTTTGAGTTTATGAACATGTAGAATTAGAATAAGATATATATTAACCAATCTAAATAAAATGAATTAACTAGCTCAAATATTTAATAAACTGCTCCATATTTTATTTAAAGTAATCACTTATCAGAAACTCAGAATAGTTAATAAAATATGTAGAGCATCTCATTGTAAGGAAGTTAGCATAATAAATAAATATAAATCTAAAAGAACCAACTTAACTAGAGTTATTAATCAAATTAAAATAAAAATGAATAACTGATTCAGAACGAAAGGGGTGAGGAATATATTTATAGAAGTAGAAGATCTGTCAGTAATTCTCCAGAAAGTTCATAAAACATTTAGAGATGTGATTAATTCAGCAAAATTTAAAATTTAGAACAAAGCTTTGGAGGAAACTAGAATGTTAACATGGAGGATTAAAATAATATAGGAGATAATTAATTCAATCCAATTTTCTAAGAGTTTACTTTTTCTAAGCTTAAAATTGAGGAAAGTAGAGTAATAGAAGAAGTAATTGGCAAGACTACAGAAAGAGTTATCGAAAAAATAAATAACTCAAACAAACACGAAAGAGTACCCTTTAAATAAATTGATAGTGGAAACTAAGAAAAAATAAATTGTTTGCCTTAATTTAATTTCTCTTAGACAAACTCATCTTTTCTCTAAATGCAAGGATATCATCACTCATTATAGCCTACAGTATTTAAACTTATTGAATAGCCTGCTAGCTAAAATTCTAATTCACAACATAATAGATAAACACCCAGTTTTGAGAGAAAAAGAGATGATAGTGGTAATAAAGAAAACATGTCTTAGTTGTAAAATGCTTTCAAAAATATTTAAAAAAGTCTATAAGAAATAATAGAAGAATAAAAGAATTCAAAAACCAATTAAAAATTAAATAACATTTTAATTAAACCTGTTGAGTAAAATAATCAGAGTATACCAAAATCAATACAAAATTAAAGTAGTTAGAATATAGAAAATACAAGAACCAATTTTCAAAAAAGTAGATATAGTGCATTTGAAAGTTAGAAAAAGAAGGAAGAGTAAATTAATGTATTGAAAATAAATGATATTGATAACAATATTTCATGCCAAAATTAAGAATAATTAGAAAAAAAGGTTTAATTGTAAGTTGAAAGCTAAAATTAAAAAGATAATTGCAACTTTCATGAATTTAATATTTATGAAGATCACCCTATTCCGAAATTTCTCTAGCTTCCAAGCAAAAAGCTAGAAAAAAATATCATTCCATAGCAAAAGCAGGTATGTGAATAAAAGCAATTTACTTTTTAAGCTGCTAAGATTTAATGTGAGTTGCAGAAATAAACATAAGGGTTGAACGTTAAAATAAATGAAAATGAAACGTTTGAAAGACTTTCTAATAAGCAGTAGAATAAAGAAGTACCACAAATCAAAAAAGATCCTTCAATTTAAAGCATTTCCATGGAGGTGAGACGTCACACTATTGACACTTTATAATTGAATAAAAATAACAATTAAAGTAGCTTAGAAAATTAAGTGCAAAACCAATAATCAAAATATCCAAAAATATTTGATCAAAATAGAATTTAAAGAATTCCTATTATAGGAAATCATATAGAGCTTTCCAAATATAAACAAGTTCCTAGCTAGGAAACATCAACTTAAAATTAAATTTAAGAAGAAGAAAAATAAATTTTAAAATAAAATAATCAAGAAAAAATGATCAAATCATTGCAATCCTAATAGGCAGGAAAAGATCATTCATTTGATTAGAATAATACTTCACTCTAATGCATACAGACTAATTAACAAACACAAGTTCAGCCTAAAAGGCACTACAGTTAGTATGTTTCAAGCAAATAGTATAATGAAAATTAATAACCGTTAAAATCTAATTACTAATTAATAAAATAAATATTAAATGAAAGCTAAAATAAAAATGATATAAAAGAAATTTCTTAAAACAGAAATAGAGAGAGCTTGCAATAAAATTAGAAATAATTAAATAATTATTGTCCTCCTCAGTAACAAATAACTATTTTAAAGCAAAATAAAAATGAGTATTCATCTCCTGTACTTATTTAAAACAATCAGTTGCAATTTAATGTCAAGCCTTGCTTAATCGAGATATAAAATACACTAGAATAAAAAACGCCAAGTACTGCAAGCCATTCAAAATATAATAACACTATTGAAGAAGAATCAAGTAAAAAAGAAAGACTATTTTAATTTTAAAATCACGTACAGTCATTTGAAGATTATGCAAATTAAGGCTCAAAAGCTCCTCAAGTTGCTCAATAAAAAAAAATATATCATTAATACCCTAATTAAGTTAGTAATAAAAATAACAAAACTTTTGCATAATTTGAGAGTTATATTTAATAAATTTAATGAAAAGAATATTTAATTCTAATCAGATTATGCTATAAAATTCAAATTAATTATTATTCTTAAAATTTTATCTAATATGTTTGTTGCATTTGCAAATTCTACTTATTTACTTGCTTACTCATTTATTTTTCTTATCATGTATTCATTAATAATTAAAATATATTAAAAAATAAATACATTTACTTTATCGTTTTGATTTCTTTTGCTGATTCACAGTTTTTTAGATATATAACGATTGCTTAAATAATGATCATTTTATGAATAATGTTTCAATTTTTTATTTTTAAATTCTTAAAATATTTTCTAAATAATGATAATGTTTTAATAGCAAGCTATTCATAAAATTCTTAATCTCATTGTTGCAGAAAAATGACAAAATAAAGTTTTAAAAAGATATTAATTTGAATATAAAGATATGTTGATGTACACTAGTGCCTACTAAATCAATAGATAATCAGATAAATTATTTATTTATTTCTTTGTTAATATATTATGATCCTTAACACCCATGATTAAATGAATAGGATCACTTTGATTTTGGGATACCTTTAAGTGAATGAAATGACTGAAAAATGTATGAAGGAAGACGGAAAATGATTAATGAAATAAAATAAGATGTTTAGTATGATATTGAATGAATACTTGCTTAGATAAATGAATGAAAGAATACATGCAAAATGAAGAAGTATAATGAATTGAAAGGAAAAAATTAAATAAAAATACATTGAATGATTATGTAAAACAAAAGACAGGGAAAAAAAATAAAATAAAAAAGAAGGAAATAATATAAGACATAATAAATAAAAAAAGCTAAAGAATATTTAGAAAAAAATATTTAAGATAATTAGTACAAGAATGTTGTAAACTACTTTATCAGCTTTCAGACCTAGAGGTTCTAACGTTACCGGTAAGGTTGCTTTGGCAACTCTCGGTGCTTTAACTGGGTATGGAGCTTTCTACCACTACAATTAATACCTCAGTTTATCTGCTAGATGGTAATCAATTTAAGAAAATATCGCTAAAGATCAACCTTTCGATGTTGATGGATTCGATGCTAAGGTCTATCCCTGGGTTCGTGAAAATAATGTTAATGATTGGGAATACAAATTAGTTAAAATGAGAGGATATTTCAAGGACTAGAGATTCTTCGTTAGAAGAAAAAGAGACGGTAAGGAAGGTTTTTTGGTCTTCGCTCCCTTCGTTACTGCTGTTGAAAGACTTAACCACAGATTAAAATAAAAGGATTTGCTTCCTGTTGAATACTCTGTCTTCGTTAACTTGGGTTGGGTTCCTCTTGAAAACAAGAAGGATGTTGAATTAGGTGGTGAAGTTTGTCCTCCTTTGGTAATTATTACTTTCTAAAATACATCAAAATTTCTTTGAAATCATCAAAACGAACATTTTTTAAATATATTTTTTTAATATTATAGGATGCCCCTACCGATTCAACCTTATTTGTTAATGATACTTTCACTGGTAAACAAACATAAATTTGCATTTAAGGATTTAGATATAAGAAACATATTTCTTGATATCACATATTTAAATTTAGGTTAAACCAGCAATAGGGATTATTAGTTTTTTATTTAAGGGGAGAGATATCAAAGAAAGTGAATAAAATTAAGATAGCTTCATTTAATTGGATTAAATGTGCATAGATAATTATTAGGAATCAAAAAAAAGGAATTTAATAAGATTAGGTTTGAATAATCAATTAATAGTGATGCATTTAATTATAAAAATCCTAGACAATTATGTTTTAAAATATGATAGAACCAGCAGTTTAAGAAATATCCACTATCTTTAAAGTAAAAGAAATTAAATTGCTTGTTATAATAAATAACAACGTAATTATTTGCTGCAAAAACCATGGTTCAAACAAAACAAATAAATAAAAGTATTTACTTAGATATCATCCATCACCTTCAAATAATATATTGCTGGTTTTAACTCTCTTAGATATATATAAATTTTTAAATAAAATGCGAACAGAAAGTTAAAATATGCAGGCTGAGATAAAGCAGTTTGTTAGCTATTGGTCGCAATTGAATTTGAATTTATTTGATAATAAAAAAGATACACACACAAACACAAATTTTATTAGAATAGAGATCGATTGATCAATAAATAAATAGATCTTTTTCAAATATCTACATAAAGAAATTTTACTCTTTTAAAATCATGATCAATTTTTAACAAATTATAATTTTCTAACTAATCCACATTCATTTATAATTATTATAGGATTCAATCCCGATCCTGCTAACCCTGATGATACTGAATAAGTAACCTTAACTGAAATCACCGGTATCGTCAGAAGAGGTGAACAACAAAACATATTAGCCAGAAGAAGAAACTGGAATCATGAAGGTATTTACAACTGGGTTGACTTAGATTACATGGGCAAGATTTTCAGATTATTTAACTTAGATGCTATCAACACTGCTTACATTGAAAGAGTCGTTCCTTCTTTCGAAGAAGGTGAAGAAGGTCTCTATCCCATTCCTGCTACTAAGGATACTTTCGAAAGACCCTTAAATACTCCTGAACGTCACTCTACTTTCTTTAATTTCTATGCTGCCACTTCTGCTCTTTCTTTTATTTCCATGCTTTTATTAAGACGTTGAGTTTTTATCATACTCACCACGGCATACATAAAAGATAGATAAAAATTTATCAAACATAATAAATGCTTAATAATATTCGTTTAAAGAATCATAAAAGCAAATCACTTAAATTATTTTAGAGTAATTTGTATCAGTTTCTCGTAACGGCATTCAAATGTTTAATTATCTCTACTCAATCTCACTTGATTTGTTTCTTTATGATTATCAATAATTATTTTTCAAAAGAACTCTATCTTCTCTATATGTTTGTCCATTATTAATTAATTGATCTATACTAAATCCTGTATAAAAAGATATGTAAATAAATAACTCTCAATATAACTAAATATAAATATGAAAGAGCAGCTATATTTATTATAAATAATTTTTAAATTAAAATAAGCAAAAAACTTATAAAAAAGTAAAAGAAAATCCTAAAATAACGAAAAAAAATAAAATAATAAATAAATAAATAAATAAAAGTAAATTGATTTTCATTTAAAAAAAAGATTAAATTAAAAACAGTACATCAAAAAATCTTAATTTTTCAAACATTAAAATGAATAAGAAAATAAACAGAATTAATTTCAGCATAAAATTTAATTTTTTTCAAGAAAATGTAAAAAATTTGAACAAAATTTTGAATTCAATTTTTTTGCTTAAAATATTTTTTTATAATTTCTAAGATTTACATTATTTATAATTGAAAGTGAATGTGAAGTATTATTAATTAAAGATTTTATGGATTGTTGATGTTAATTTTAAAAATATATTTATAAAGATTATTTATTGGTTGATATTTTTGAGTTGGTTAATTAACTTGTTATATTTAGTGAATTAAGAATATCAATAATTCTATATATTAGCTAAGTAATCAAATATTATATTCAAATATCAGTTTTAATAGTAGGACAGCCAATTCAAAATAAAATAGAATTTCAAAATAATTATTCAAAATAGAGTAAAATTTTCTATTACTAAAATATTTTGCTAGTTATGGATGTTGAGTAAATACTGAATGAATAATTCGCGATAGAAAACAGCTAGAATTATGAATTATATTCAAAGAATGAGAAGCTTCCAAATCTAAATGTAGATTTTTGTTTTACAAGATAATTATAAATATTAACAATATTGATTAGGTTAAAGATAGCGATGAGTTTAGAATGCATTTTTACTTTAAACAGCTTTCTCCTAGATAGAAGAAAAAATAGGTTTCACCATATGAAAGTTACAATATTACATCTGTACTTAAAAGCATAAGCAATGAATATAATACTTATAAAAAGATAGTCTAGCAAGTCCATAAACAACCAAAAGTTTCCTTCAATTCCTAAAAATTAAAGTTCAGTCTTGCAAAGTAGTCAGATGATTGCTAAAATTACAGACTTGAATCACTAGAAGGGTCTTTAAATAATTTGTAACAGAACAATATGAATAAAATTAAAGAATATTTGAGAGTTTACAATCTAAATACATCTAAGCTTTCTAATTCAAAAGTTAATCTAGGTGTCAATAAAAGCTATCATTCTCAAAATACCAAAACGAATTCTACGATTGACAGAAAGTCTTAAATGCTTAACTACTAAACAAATGCTTCCATAGTATCTTAAGAGGCTGATCAATCATATTTAGAAAATGAATATCTTTAGCAAAAATAAAACTTTAATATTCAAACTGAAAATGATGATATAAAAAGTAAAGAAAAGATTTTTAAAATTAGTTATTTCAATAAATTTGTTAATAGATTTTTTTATAAAATAATAATAGCAATAAATTAGAATGATTAATAATAAGAAAATAATAAGTTTTAAGTATCTACAGAAAACTGCTAAAAACTAAACAAATCTGAAATTTACTCAAAATTAAGAAGCTTTTCATCAATAAACTAAAAAAATCCATCTGAATTCTAAGAAGACAATTTATTTAAGATAAATAAGAGAGAAACTTAAAATAGAAATATTGAAAATCATAAAAATACATAGAAATTCAAATTAGTAAACAGAGGTGATGCTATCCTTAAGAAAGAAAGTTTGATTTAAAAAAAAGATGACAAGTAAACAGATTAAAGTGAAGATAAAATTCTTTATAACTAAGAAACTAAACACATCAGTCGTAATTCAAATTAGAATATTCACTTACCAATAATTGAGCATAACAGTCGCAATGAAGAGGTTTAAGATGATAATTTACTTCATATTGAACATTAAAAGAAAAAGGACACATTAATTAATATGAAAAAAAGAAATTCGATAATAAAAACACAAGAAACACCTAAAAATAAATACCAGGAATTTATTGGTGATTATAATATTGAAAATAGCTAATAAATATCAAAAGGAGTGGTTTATTCTAGTGAGAGCAAAAAAAAAAGTATAGACTATAAAATTTTTTCTAAGAAACAACTTTAAAATGTAGAAAATTAAAGTTTTGCCAATGAAATTAATACATCTTAAGAATATTAACCTAAATAAAAAAAATCTGAAGGAGATATTAGGCATTTAAGTAACGACAGCGATATTGTGCACAACTCCATTAAAAATAGCCTTTAAAAATAAATAAAGCTAATTGAAAAGAAAAATAATTTCATGAAAATAAACTCTAAAGATATGCCTCAAGATCCAAACAATTTTTTAGAATTCAAAGCTTAAAAAGAAATTGAAAAATAAAAAATAAAAATAAATAAGGAATAAATTTTTTTGCTAGAAAAGAAAAAAGAAGAGTTTTAAAAACTAATTTAGCAGCAGTAATAATGCTAAATTTCATAGAACAAAAGCGAGAGAAAAAATGTTCATTCATCAATTTAATATAGGTCTGAAAATAGATAAAAAAACCCAAGATAAATATATTCCAGAATATCTGATGTTAATTTTACAGACCATATATCTACTAAAAACTAATAGATGTCACCTTTATAATAAATCAATAACATAAATAAACTCCTTGACAGTCTAGATGCTAAAAAAGAAAAACTGCATGCAGACATTAATTAACAAAATTCTTCTCCAAACAAAAGAATTACAAAATCTGATAAAAAGTAGTTAAATATTCTAGATTAAAGTTAAAAAAATATTTAAAAACAATCAAAAAAATCTAAGTAGAGTGAAATTTAAAAGAATGATGTTAGTATATCAACATTAAATAATGAAAAAAATGATAATGACACTACAAATCAGATTAATTAAACATTAGAACATAACTTATCTGTTCAAGCAACTAACGATAACAAATAATTGTAAGAATTAAAAGAAATACAGTAATTAAGTTTTAGAGAAGAAAATAACCATTTTTAAAATGTTAAAAATAATGAAGAAGTGATAGAAACTAAACATGATTAGTCAAACAAAAATAAAACGTCAAATGATAATTGTCAATCTAAAATTTAACCATAAAAAAACAAATTAGATAACTAAGTTTAAATAGAAAATAAGTTGATATTTATTGCTCAAAATCAAAGCTCTAACCCTCAACAAAGATAAGATATTAATATTTAAGCAGCAGAAAAACCACTATTTACTCAATAATATGATAGAAGAATATTGAAAGACAGAAACAAAAAATCATTTTCTGTTAGACAGTCTTAAGAAGAGAGCTTAAATTAAGAAAACTTAAAACAAGTAAGAAGACAGCAAAAATTTCAACAGATAATGGTAAAATATTAAATAAATATTAAATACTTATACTCAAATTCAAAAATAGGAGTACGATACTTAAAAGAAATTCACAGAAATATCTAGGATCATAGATAGGATGACAAAAAGTAGAGATTATAAATATAAAAAGAGTAAAGATAAAGAGTTTAAAGGAAAGTAAGTCACATTCTAACTTACAGAGAGTTAGCTAAATAGCGACTGATTAAACTTTATTATTTTTATTTAAATGCTATTAACTTGAAAGCATTAAAATAAATTCTTCAATTTAAATATTTTAATTTTTTATAAGTTTAAATTTTTTAATTAAAGAAATTAATGAAATAAAATTCAATTTATAAATTAAAAAATTAAATTAAAATTTCATTAGAGTAAAACAATTTTCAAATATTTAATAATCATATATTATCTATGTCACATTAATTAAAATTTATATTTAATTCTAAAACTTGTTTAATAAGATTTATTTAAATAATTCAAAAAATAATTTAGAAACATTTTAAATAACAACATATTAAAATTTATATGAGCTTTTTTTCGTTTTATAAAGTACACATATAATTTTTTTTAGCTGAGAGATACATATATGGATTTATATAATTAGATATCAACATATTTACATATCCATCAGATTATTTTCCCTTATAAGGAATTCATAAAGTAATAATTATCAAGATGAAAGATAAATATTTATATCAATAAAATTAAACTTTAACATATTAAAATCTATTCGAAATTATTTCCTTTTTTAGGAATGCATAGAATTTTTACTTTCAAGAGGAAAGAAGATAGATAGAAAGATAAATATTTTGGTAAAGTGACAGGCAAGTAATTTTAATAAATTGTTATTGTAAGTGATTATTTCATAGAAAGAAAAGTTAATTTTATTTATAAACAAAAATGTATTTAAAAAAATGTAATTAAATATAAATTAAGTTTTTTTTTTAATTTGTAGAATTATTGAAAAATTGAATAAAAAATGATTTTAAATTAACATTTACTTTTTGTTTTGTTTGAACGTTATAAAGTTAAAAGTATGTTGTAGGTTATTCAAATATTAAGTTTTAAAAAACTTAGTTAAATGAATTAGTCTTAATTTGAAAAATATAGGTATTTTAATAGTTTTAATTGCAGACGTTCATTTAATTTTGAAATAATTAATAATAAGTTTGATTAAAGATAAAGAATTTGAGTTTTTTATAATAAATAATATTTACGCAATTCATAAAGCTCTAAATTAATATCGATTATTTCAAATAAATACATTATATTAAGATAAATTCTCAAATTTTTAAATTACTAGGCAGTTAGTTTATAGCCATTTGTAATGGAAAGATCAAAGACTACAACGAATTTGATAGTCCTATAAAAGGATTAATTGAAATCTATTGATGGCATTGGGTTTATACAATAAAATAAAAATAAGATTACTTCTGCTTGTACCTAAAGTAGTTAATTTAATACTTTTTCAAATTTGAATCCATCTACTAGCACAAATAAGTGTTTGTCTTAATACGAACCTAGTACAAATAACACTTCTATAAACCTAGGAAGTGTGACACCTAACTAGATAAGATTAAATTAACTAAAGGAGTCAGTTATAAATGCTTTTGATAAAAAGATTATGGATGATATTTCCAAGAATAGCAAAAAAAATTTTAGAGTGAAGTCCTACATTGATGGATCTGTGTATAAGGGAAATTTAAAAAGCGATTAAAGAGATGGGAAGGGAATTTATCAATATTCAAACGGAGATATTTACTATGGAGAGTGGAAAAACGATAAATTCAATGGTTAAGGGTAGTACTTTTTCTCAAATGGAGATAGGTAATTAACTAATTTAATGAATTGCTTGATGTTTAGTTTTATTTCTATTATTTATCAATATTGTTTACTAGCAAAAATCATTTAATTTTTTATCAAAATTTTAGATTTTACCAAAATACTTCTAAATAAATTCAAAATTCGATTGTTCTTAAAAAAAAGCTAGTTCTTTCAAAATCTTATTTAAAATTATTTTTAAATTTAGATTATAAATTAAAAAATCCAATAAAATAATATTGTGAGTTATTTTAAAATATTATTCATTAAGAGACTTATGATTATCTTTATTTATCTATATATAAAAAGGTACGAAGGAAACTTACAAGACGGCTAAAAAAATGGTAAAGGAGTTTATTTCTATAACGATGGAAAAAAATATGATGGCTACTGGATGAAAGATAAAAAAAATGGATATGGTATAATTTTTAGTGAGGATTCTAATGAGTATTACGAAGGAAACTGGAAAGATAACGATAAAAATGGTTTAGGAATATATTAATATAATTACAATATTAAATATGAGGGTGAGTTTCATGAAAACAAAAAGCATGGATAAGGAGATCTTTACTTCTTAGATTCAAATGAAAAATACTCTGGGTAGTGGGTAGATGATAAAGCATAAGGTTAAGGTACTTTTACTTATTAGAATGGTGACGTTTATTCTGGAGAATTCTATATGGGTATGAAACATGGTAAAGGCATATACAAATATGCAGAGGGCTATTCTTAACCAGCTCTTGTTTTTGAAGGGAGATTTAAAAATGATGAAATGGCTGAAGGTGAACTTACTTTTTAAAATGGCGATAGGTACATTGGATAGTTTGAATCTTTTAAAAAGCATGGACATGGAAAATACTTATACAGTTAAATCTTTTAATAAACCTAAGCATACAAACTAATTTTAATTTGTAATAAATAGGTAATGGTGATGAATATGAAGGAGAGTGGAAAAATGATTTTAAAAATGGTAAGGGAATTTTTCGTAGTAATAATGGTTTAATAGTTGAAGGTTAATGGGTAGATGGAGAATATGAATAAAACAACTAAAGAACTAATACTAATACTCCACAGTCAAATCAAAGCAAATTAATAAATAAAAATAATAACGGCTACAATAATAATAATTTTAAAAACAAAATTTTAAATAGTAATTCAAATAAATAGTTTTTGTTCGCAGCTATCTGATCAAGGTGATTGATGAAAATATTTATATAAAAGCAAACAAAATATATACAAAATACAATTTTCCAATTCTTGTTAACTAATTTATTAACTAGCAAGTTTAACAAGATAAAAAAATAATTAAATTAATTATATATAAAATATGTTTTTCCAAAATTAAATTTTTTCATTTGAAAATATACAATAAATTTTATTCATGAATAAAAGCAATAATTTATATTAATCTATTTATAAAGATTAAGATTAATTTTACAGCATATTTAAGGTGCAATAAATGATAATTAATAGTCAACTAAAGGAATATTCTTTAAGATTTATTCATAACTTCATCATCAAGTGCAGACTTCTTCAGAAAATATCACAATCTACTCTAATTTTTTCTATCAACTATATTTATATTTAAAAAATCAACTGAATGTTATAGATATATGTTTATATTATATTGTTTTATGTTGATCATAAAAATATAAAATGAGAAAATTAATAACTTATTTAATTTCTTTTCAATTTAACTTTTAAAAATGTAAAATTAATGCCATTAGTAAAAAATTGATATCTAATTTATTATTTAAATTATTTGATTTGTAAAAATGATTTAATTTACACAGTCTACTTTTATTTATATGTAACTTAATTAGTATTAAAGTGGCATTTTATAACCTTTAAATATTTTTTAGCCCCTAAAAATTTAAATTAGAATAGATTTATCATGTGAAAAAAATTCGAATAGAAGCTGACCATTTTAATAAGTTTAAATTCAATATTAAAAAATCAAATTCAAAAAAAAAGATTAATATAATATGCGCTATACTCATTAATTTTTAAATATCTAAAAATTTAATTTACCGATATGACGACTGATGCAATTTTAAAATGAAAAATGTCCATTTTAAATAAAATTAAAAAAATTGATACTTCAAAAGGGTCGATTTTGAATGCTTAATCTTTATATAAATGTATTTTTTAACTTATATTGATTAGTTATAAGATTTTTTATTACTGTTAAATATTGTTTAGAAGTTTTAATCAAAACTTCATATTTTTAAAAAGCTAAAATATTTTTGTTGATAAAATCTTTCATGAATTATTTGTAAAACATGACCTTCTTACTTTACTTTTAGACACTATTTGGAATTATCTTTTTCTATTCTAAGAATATCTAAATTTATTTATATTACCAAAAAAATGTTGTATTTTATTTCTTTGTAATTATGGAAAAGTTCAAAAAATATTTGAATTCGTATTTATTATAGCGGATACTTCCTATTTCTTGCTATTGCTTATTTGATCGTAAAGTATTAGTGATTGTTTTTATTGGGTAAGACTCATAATTTTGTTAATAACATTAAAAAAATTTTAATTGATTTATTTTTCTATTTTTTATGAAATTGAATTTGATTTGAATGAACTAATTTTGAATGCATGCTGTTTATGGCGCAAATTTTTCATTGAATTCATATTCTGGTAGAACGTTAATAATTCTGAGATCTTCTGAATAATTTTGGCAGAATTTTGATTTTTTTTCAATCATCAAAATTCATTAAGTTGTATTAGATTATGAATGCAAATGTTTTTAATACATTCTACTAAATTGTGATTCTAAAAAAATTATTAAATTTCAAAGAAATAATAAAGTAAAAATTAAACCAAAAGTAAATATAAGCTTCAAATAAGAACATAGAATAAATACTATTATTAAATAAATAAAATCCTAAGATCGAAGCTTAGCCTCTTGAAAATTTATTATAAATTTAACATGGCGCGTACTATGAAAGATAGATAAAATAAAAGCAAAAGCAAATCTAAGAATAATTAAGTTAATCGCGTAAAAAAACCCATTCAAAAATAGTCTCCTCAGAAATAATCATCCTCAACTACTCAAAAAATTACTAGATCTGTCAGTGCTTAGAGTAAAAAAAACTAAGGAGTAAGTTCGAATAAGGGAACCTCAAAAGCAGGAAAAAAGAAAGACATCATTACTTCTTTAACAACTTCAATATTGAAAAAAGTTTAAAAGCAAGTGAAAAGTTATGAAAATAATTTATAAAAGTCAGCTGAAAAAAGTAAAAAGTAAAAGAACATAAAAGAGGATGAGCAGGAAAACTGCAGCTAATCTTATGATATCGAAAAAAATGTAGACACTATAAACGATTCAGCTAAGAGAAAAAGGGCTCGTTAATAGAAAAAATAAGAAAATACCTCTTCAAAGTCTCCTACCCCTTTAAAAAAAGGCTCAGAAAAAAATAAATTAAAAACATATAAAAAATTGACACGCTCAGGCAAGCAGTTTGGAGAAGTCTAAATAAAAAAAAATGTAGATATTGAAGGAGCTGAGATCAACGGCAAGTCCTGCTCAAATAAAAAGCAAACCAAAAATACATTAAGTCATTAAAAGAAAAATGAAACAATTGATTAACAAGAAGAAGGAGAAAGTTAAAACTCTGAAAATGAGTTTATTGATTAAGAAGATGCTACTCAAACTATCCGTTACAGACGTCCTAATAAAAATCTGCTGATCAGAGATGATTCCTTCAATAAAGATTCCTCTGTTACAAACTAAAAAAATTTTTCCTTTTAATGTAATGTTAGTAACTGCGATTAGCGCAATAATCTTTTTAATACTTCCTACATGTAGGGAAACGCGACAGTCAACACTACTACTGCATCTAGCAGAGGTTGCTCAATGTCAAGAGAGGATATTTAAAGTGAAAATGATTCAATACTTAATCCTAAAAATTCAAGTATATTTTTGATTAGAGGAAATAACAAACCTAAGAAAACTGTTTGCGCTAAATAAGTTCCTCTCATTTTTAAGAAGCCAACAACTGTGAAAGAAAGTATTCCAATTGTTAAAACAAAAAAATCTGATTTGGCAATGGACATAGAGTAGAATGAAAATCAAGAAGTATTAAAGAAGCATGGATCTAGCTTAGAAGATTATGGAATTGACTCAGATGGCAAACAATTAGTAGATATTGTATTTTGTTGTGATACAACTAGTTCTATGGGTGAATATTTATAAGCAACAATAGATTATATTGCTGCAATATATAAAAAGACTAAGCCTTTTGAGTAAATTATTGATATAAAGTATGGTTTTGTCTGTTATCGTGACCATCCTCCAGAGGAAAGCAGTTATCTATATCGTATCAGTAATCTAACAACTCCACTGAAGACTATACAATTTATATAATAATAAGATGCTGAGGGAGGTGGAGATACCCCTGAAGCCGTTATGGATGGCTTGTATGTAGCTACTTCAGGTATTAACTGGAGAAAAAATTCTATGAAATATATTATTCATATTGCTGATGCCCCACCTCATGGAGATCTATATACTGGTGTTAGTGGAGGATTCCTTAAAAGATCTTTTGTATGGAGAGATGGATGTCCTTGTGGCTTGACAATAGAAAAAATAGCCAAGATTATGAATAACCTCTAAATTCATTATAGATTAATAAAGGCTGGAGACAATATGGAAAGAATGGCCTAAATATTCAAATCTTGTATTTAGCATTATGCTGATATCAAGGTTGATTCTCCTTAAGGACTTGATTTTATTCTAAGTGATATGGTTGCTAAATAGTGTTTGAGCTCTGAAGATATTTAAAACATACCCTTAGTTAAAAAATCGAGTAAAAACAGATCAAGAAGTCAATCCAAAAATAAAGATGACATTGAACACGGCTACTGTAATTAAGACTAATCGTTTAAGGGTATTAACAGGACTTACTCAAATAACTACTAAGCTTTTAGAAGTAGCAATTAAGATGACGAGGAAGAAGAAGAAAAATAAATAGTCATATAGGAAAGCTAAGATGATTAACCAAGAAAAAATTATCACTAACACAGTAAAATATATAATTAAAGTAGTAAAGAAAACATATAAAGGTAATACGATAACCAATAAAATTAAAAATACAGAGCCAATCAAATGAGCAAACTACCAATAAACTATAAATAGTTTGCAGGTAAAAGCAGTGATAAGAATATATATGATAATTAAGAGGACTTTGACCTAATCAGCTGAATTTTACTTTGAAAAACTAACTAACAAAAAATAATAAAAATAATTTTAAAAATCTTTTTAAAAAACATAACAATCACAATCTCTCTCTTTTATAAAAATTGTAAAATAAATAATCAAATCGTAAATAGTTAATTAAATAAATAATAAAAAAAAAATATATTACTTTAAAATTTATTTGTATGTAATTCACTAATAAAATTAATAATTTTTCCTCTCAAAAAGCTATATTATTTTTTTTAATTAATATTTCATTTTAATACCAAATCAATACTCAATAAAGGGTAACTAACTTTTATACTTTAGAAAAAATATTTTTAAATTAAAAAATTTCAGATTAAATTTTTTACCAAAAAGCAGTAAAAATCTTTTTATCTCAAAATTAATAGTAAGAAGTATAAATAAACTGAATAAAAGTTATAGCTGCTAAAACAATCAGATAATAATGCTAAACTCCATTTCAAGCAATAACTGAAGCATCTAATAAACAACCAGCTAGCTAAAAAATATTTAAGTTTATAAAAAAAAATCGTTTTAATTATACAAATAAATAAAAGTAAATTCTAATATTTTTACAAAATTATTTGAAATAATATTTTTGGAAGTAAAAATTATTTTGATTTAAATGTTTAATTTGAATTTTTAGATTTTGGAAAATTTAGTAAAGAAAGTGATTGATTAATTTGTTTATCTATAAGTTTTTAATCGTTAAATTAAGTGTGTTTGAATATGATATAAAAATGTTAACATATGATACATTTAAAATGAAAAAACAATATTTTATTTAAAGAGTTAGTTGGTTAGTGGTTGTTTATTTGATACTTTATTTATGTAAATTTTAGATTCATGGACAAAATTGTGAAAATATGAGAATTGATAGGTAAATAAATGATTTTTTAGATATTTTTTGGTAGGTATGTATGTAGGTAGGTAGGAAGTTGGTTTTTTTGCTTTCTTTTTTATTATTTATGTGTTTGAAGATTAAAAATTTATATTTCAGATTAAGTTTTTAAGTTTAGCATTTAATCCTGATTAATGAGAGGATTAAGATTGAGCTAGTAGTTTGTTTATTTCTTATTGCTTTTAGTTTTCCTCCTCTTCTTATAAAGCTTTTTCATATATTTTATTCCATTCTAATATTGAGTTTTCAAGATTATTCACTGGCTCTAAGAGCTGATCGTTTAAAAATTTATTCATTGTTTCCCAGAGTGGTTTCACAATCATTTTAATAAATCCAGCTTCGTTTTTGGCCAGGACATGCATTTTATCTAAATCTTTTAAGTAAGCTGTTTGTTGTACTCCTTACTTACCTTCTTCTATGTACTTTTAAATTAGTAATAAAAATAATTTATTTGTGAAAAGAGACTAATAAACTGTACTTATTAGCTGAATTCTTTGTTAACTTTAACACTCCATTGTTTGCTGAGCTCAAACTTTTAGGCTGTATGATGGAAGTCAGAAGTGTGAATGATAGTGCCTGTCAACAAATTAATTTCTTTTTCTTCTATTAGATAATAAAAAAACATATAAAATAATATTTCTAAAAATGCAAAATTACCAAATTAAAATTATTCTTTCTTGTGGGCTTCTTGAACTTCTTCTATTAGATAATTAATATTTAAAAATAAAAGATTTTTCTTTATTTTTGTTAAATTACCTAATTGATTTGATTCTTTCTTGTGAACTTCTGAAAGAAAATCATTTTAAAAGTCTTTCAAGTAAACAAAATGCTTGCTCATATCTGTGGCTAAGATATTATTGATTACATATCTTCTAATTTACTATACCTTTTGGATGGTAAGATTTTTAAATATATTCGCATTGCTCTATCTTAGAATTTTGAAAGTGTGGGCAATATGATGCTATTCTAATACACTCTAATCATGATATCTAATTGCTAATTTAGACATTGTGTTCACTTCAAAAGCATTTGTTTTTCCACGATGAGATACATCATGACACAAACCACTGAATACTAAACTGAATTCTTAAATCGAATTAAGATATTTATTCGCGCTTTTTAGTTAAATAGACAATTTATTATAAACTAACCAAACCCTTTTATTTTAATTAATTACTTAGTCCTGCAACCAATCATGAAGCAGCCATGCATAACCATGATTCCGTGATCGAAATTGTGGAAAGGATTTTCCCTCTTATTATATTTTTCTCTTAACTTATATAAAAAAGTAATGAATTCTTCCATTGGTATTTCGTACTCTTTAAAGTAATTTCTTTTCTCCATAATAAGCCAAGCAATTTTGAGCTTCTAATTTTCATCATATTTCCAAATGTCAATCCCAAAATTCTCTAATTCTTGGTTTATCTATTCATCTATTTTAAAATCTTCAGGTTTTAGTAAAATTTCGCTTTTCGAGCAGGCTTTTTCTGTGACTTTTCTAATTTGAACTAGTCTATTTAAATAGCTATTTCCTTTTTCTTATTAGTTGCCACTAATAGTAATTTAAATAATAATATTATTAAAATAAATTCCCTTTAAAATATCTCTTACATATCAGCGATACACTTGATATTTCTTTTGAACTGCTGAATATTAGGAGAAGCAAGCTTTTTAAGATATAAAGCTTTTTGCTCTTCGTTAACTTTTTTTTATTCTACTTAAGATAGAAATTCTACCACAGTACTATTTTTAGCCTCATTATCTTGTAAAATTATCTAAAAATTAATAAATTATCATTATATATGCATAGTTAATGAATAAGTAGTTAATTTACATTTTTAGACTCACTGGCAGTGAAGTAGGTAAGTTTGTTTCTTATTTTATTGTTAAAAGTTTTTTAACAAGAATTGAAAATTGGGGATTATATTTTATATAATTTTTGTTAAATTTCTTCCTCTGAATCAATATCTTTTAAGTTCATCTTTACTATTTTAATTTTATTTTTTACTCCTGGTTATGCTATAATTTAATATTGCAAGTTATCTTCTACATCCTCAGATGAACAATCGCCTTTATGGATGTAGTAAGATTTCTATATATAGCAGTCTTTTATATTTTACAATAAATTATCATTTTCTTTGAATATGTCTGTGTAATGAATATTTTGCTGATTTTCAGGTAATTAAATTTTATGCTTTTTCCTGTTTTAATTAAATTTTTAATTGGTTAAATATGTTATAATTTCATTTATTTACTTCAAAGTTGTAGATAGCTGTTAATTTATGAAGCACAGTTAACCTTATTTATTAAATTCTAAGTATATAACTTAATTAAAACTTAGTGTCATTTTCCATTCAGCATATCTTTCAAGTTATCTACTAACTGCATGCTTATGTTTATGATAAACCTATGTCATTACCTGTTTAGATAAATTAAATCAATTTATTAGCTTTTCTTTTTTATTTTAAAAATGAAGTGTTTTAGTATACATTCTCAAACTATTTGTAATGAGGAGATCTATTTATCTATATTTCATCTATAAATGTATAGTATTTGAATTCTGTGCCAATAATGCTTAAATCATGCTATATTAAATTTTCTTCTTTAGGATAGTTTTATTTTTTCTTGTCATACTCCTATTTATTTAAAAAATCTAATTGACAAACAAACAACCTTTAAGAATTTAAATTACTGAATTATCATGTAAATAGAGCTAATTTTCAAATAAGATTTTAAATGATTCTTAAAATTTATTAACCAGGATGTATTTTTATAATTTTAAATATTCTTCTACTATATAGAAAAGCTTAAGTATGAATGATTACCTAATTTATCAATAAAACAAATGTTAAGTTTTAATTAAAAGTAAATAAATTGCCAAATTAATTAATTACTTATCTAAAATTTTTTCTGTCAATATCTTAATAATCAAATCAGAAACCACTCTGAATACCCTTAGAAACTTTTGGCCATTTACATTTCTATTAAGAAAGAAGTCTTTAAATTTTATTTTTAAATGAAATAAATTATTTAATTACTCAAATAAAAAATCTGCCATCTATTTAGATTCGCTATCTAGTAGAAAATAAACTAAAAATATTTTTCCTTCTACAGCTTTTTTCATAAAATAAACGTATTATGGTATTTCACCAATTATGCAATCATTTATTAGATCTCTTTCTTGATTTCCTAATATGTAAAGTTTGTCCTACTCAAATACTTCAAGATTTTTTTTCACTCTTCCTGTTTCTCTTATATCCTATTTTACATTATATGCTTTGTTTATAATAAATCTGCTAAATAATATACTCCACTAGCTATAGTAATTGAATGAGATCGAAATAGTGAAATGCTAGAGTTTTCTATCCTTGTAACTTCAAAGTCACAAATTTTAAACATGTTTTTCAGGATCGACCTGATGAAAGATACAATAGTATACAAATTAAATTCCTAAGAAGATGGAAGTATGAGATATCTGCTTATTTCTGAAATATTCTTCTTTAATTCTTTATACTTTGATGTAATAGATTATATTATAGCATTTTATAGCTCCTCATCTCTTTTTCTAAATTAAATTAATTGAAAAATAAGATTAATTAATGTATAATGAGAAATTAAGTATTTCATCAGTTGATTATAAATCGTGAATACTTCTATTATATAAATAATATTGGATCAAGGGTTTTGTTATTTATCGGGTAATATGCTAGCTTTTAATTTACTATTCACTAATAATGAGATATGGAAAACCAAGATAAATATATCAAATATTCCATAAAAAATTATTGACTACTTAACTCTAAATTTGCAAGGAACTATATGCTTTTAATACTAAAAAATACATTTTAAACGCTCCAGTAATAGGGGAGTTCATACCCTTAGTTTTGGTGATAAATAACGCAGTCAAAAAACAGAAAGAAAGCGAATAGATAGATAAGTTTTAAATTCACTTATTTTTTATTCCATGAAAAAAACAAAAATTATTTTTACTTATCAGGAGCTAAGTAATTTAAAAGGAAATTCAAAGAAATAGGCTAAGTGTCTTCTTTGATTTTATTCCATTTTATGTTATACTATCCTGCTATTATAATATCGTCTTCGTTGTTAGTCTCTTTGAAAAACTATCCGAATTGTCTGTTTTTTTAAGTATCCTGACTAATTGCCAAAGGCGTATTCTTATTATTATCTATAGTTTTCAAGCTTGTGGGATGATTTATATGTATAACTCCGCTGTTCCTTTTAATTGGACTGCCTTTTTCTATTTTTTTGACCTTTTCTTCTACTTACTAATCTAGTGGTTTTACTAATACTTCTAATTTCTCAGTTTTTGGCTGGGTAGCTCCTTGCTGCTTATCTCTGTTTGCATTTTACATTGAACTCAGAAAATTTTTAAATTTCAGCAAAAACTTCACATCATTAAAATGCTCAGCCTGCTCTCTTTCAAACTCTTAATTTATTATATTAAATGTAGGATTTCCTCTTACTGAAGAATCCATTAAAATAATTTCCTCCTCATATGTGATTTTACTAGCTGCTTTCAGTATTTTTATAAAATCAACTATGCTATTAGGTTTCTAAATTTTTTATTCTGTTTGCTAAAACTTGCTTAAATTTTTCATTGAATCTAACTAAAATCAAGTCGAAATCCAAACTGCTTTTTCGAGTCGACTAATATATATTTTGCTTAAGTATTTAGCAGCACCTGCTTCTTTGCTATATTTTGTTGGATCTATTTAATTAATTTAATATTTCTTCTTTTAGGAAATTAGTAATGACTAATAATAAATTATTTCAAAGAATATAATATAATTCACAAATTTAAAGAAATTAAACTAAAGCTTATTTTATTGATAAATGAATGTAATTATTAGTTATTGAGCTTTATTAATTTATTGTAATATCAATTTCTCAATTTTCAATCAGGAACTTATTAAATAAAGCAATATTAATTTACAAATTTGATAATATGTTTGGTTGAGTTTTATTTAAACTATTAAATATCTCCAGTCTAATCATATGTATCTTTGAAACTGAATTTCATTAATTGATTTATTTATTTATTTCATTTTGTCGATTTGTTTACAGTTATTAAGCAGTTTTCACTCATTTGAGTATTTTGCTTTGTAATATATGTAAAATCAATTTAATATTAAATCAAGCAAAATTTTTGATAACCCTAGTAAGTTAAACCTCAATGTTTACTTTAAAGGCATAAAAATTATAAATAAAGATATGCTTAATATCTTTTGTAATTTGTAGCAAGTAAATAAAAGTATCTTTTACATATTTAATTTTAAAACTTATCTATGCTCTGTTGGCAAAATTCCGAATATTTTTTTTGACTTAGGTTATTTAGAATATTTAAATTTTTTATTCTATTTGAAATTTTCGTGCATTTTCTAATTCATTTAATTTAGTAAATATCTGCTCTAAATATTTATAAAATTGCAAAATAAATAAACAGATTTTATTATTTGTTTTTTCACCAACTTCAACAATTGAATTCTGATTTTCTTTTACCAATAAATTAAAAGAATATTTTTTTAAAACTCTTTCATACATATTTTAAATATGAAGGAGGTATTTCAGAATTTTAATTTTAAAATTATTATAAAATTTTGTTCGAACTAATTTAATATATTCAATGCTTAATTTATTATTACACCTGATAAAGAAAGATATTGATAATTAATTTTATTTTATTGTTTAAAAAATCTAATTAAAATATTCTCTTTGGTTAATGTTAAGCGCTTGAAAATTTGATTTTTTAGTAATTATTACTGTTTAATTTCCCCAATAAACACTAAAATAAACATATTAATACCAAATATTAACTTATGATAATTTGCACTAATATTAATTGATAGAGCCTGTTCGGATTTTTAATAATATCAAAATATTTCTCTTCTATATGTATTATACTTAGGAGCTATTTTTTAAGGAAGTAATTAAGTAAATTAGTTTATTCTTTCATAAGGAGAATAAATGAAATATTTTTAAGTATTACCTTCATATGTATAATCTTTAATAATTGCAACTTCTGTTGTTAGAATCATGGATGCTACACTTATAGAATCTTCAATAGTAGTTTTTGCAACAACTAAAGAATCGAAGATACCTCTTTCAGTTAAATTTACATATTCATCTACATTTATGGTTTTATTTTTTTTAAATATAGATTTTATGAAATATTTATTAAAAATTACCAGTATTTACATCATAACCAACGTAGGGATCTTCTAAAGAAAGTTCTTTAATTTTTTCAACCACTACTTTACCATTTTTCCCAGCATTTTACAGTAGTGTTATAGTTGGTTATAGAAGGGCCTTTTTGAGAATATCTACACCGTATTATTATTCTTCATTATCCACTTCTATATAATCTAGTAGATGTGCTGCTCTTATCATACAAATACCACCACCTGGAAGAATTCCCTTTTAATAGAAATTCAAAAAAAGCTTAAAACTATTAAAAGCTTTAAATACAAAGCAAATACACTCTTTAGGGCATTCTTAACAGCGTTTAATCCATCAACTAATCTATCTCTATTCTCGAATATATCAAACTCAGTATTACCTCCGCACATAATTTTTGCCATTTTTCCTGAAAGTCTAGCTAATCTATCTTTGTAAATCTTCTTAGCAGCTTCACTTGCATCCTTCATTTAAGCTTATAATTCTTCTACTTTTTTATCAATCAAATTTTTATCTCCATAACTTCCAGAAAAAAATGTTTCAAATTCAGAGCATTATACTTTTTAACACTTTCCTGTAAAAATTATGGATAATTAATTAATTCTGGTTAAACTCTAATAAAAATATTTACCAAAATCTCTCTCTTTTAAGTTTACAAATTCTGAAAAGTTATTTTAATCAAACATTTTAGCACCAGTCAAAAGAGAAATATCTTCAAGAATGTTTTTAGAAAAAGCTCCCATACCTGGTACAGTAATAGCACAGCACTTAATTAACAAATTAGTTATACTAAAGACTTTTAAATTTAATAATTTTACCTCAATAATACCTTTCAATTAATTAAAAATTAGATTTGAAATAACTTCGTTGCTAATATCCTCAGCAATAATAAAAAGTGGTTTGTTTAGCTTCTTTGCCTTAAATAATAATAATAATATAAATGTATAATTTAAATTGGATTTTATTTAACTTTACTAATTCAAGAGCAGGAACTACTTCTTTTATCTTTTATATTGGAAAATTAGCTACTAAAATTAATGGGTAGCTTTATTCCACTCTAATTTTAAAAATATATTTTTGTTTTTTTTTTTAGATAATATTTTATTTACTTATTTTATGATTTATTTACTATGAATTCTCTTGATGCAAAGCCTCTATTTAATGTGGCCCCATTGACAAACTTTAAATTTTGAAGATATTAATAAAATTGTTTTATTATATTTATATGTTTATTTATATAAAAGCTAATTACAAATAATTCATTTTTTAATTAGTTTCCTGGCTCAATTTCTATTAAGCCATCAACACCTACTTCCCACAATGCATTGGAGATTAAGCCTGACATCTCACTATCGTAGTTGGTAGATACCATGGCAACTTTGTAGAGTTGGTCTTTTGTTTCTATTGGTATTGATATTTCATTTAAAAATTCAACTATGTGCTTTCTTGCTTTATCCATGCCTTTTTTCATTTCTATTGGATTAGCTTTATACTCTAAATATCTATTGCTCTCTCTATTAAAAAATAATTTTATAATCAACAATATTATTAATTTAGTTATAAGAAATATCTAGAATCATATAATAATATAATATTATAAATTAGCTTAAATTAAACCACAAATTCTCTCTATAATTAATGTGATGCAAATTCAGTAAGTATTTAAATAAAAAACTTAATTGGTGTCTATTAAAACGGACATTTGAATACCTTAAAATTGCTTCAGCAATAATTATTGTGCTAGTAGTTCCATCTCCTGCATGAAGATTGGTTGAACCTGAAGCTTTTCTCAAAAGTGATGCTCCTATTTCTTACAGCTTACTTTTCTACATAAAATTTATGATTAAATTATGGAGAATTAAAAAGATTTTATTTTGATAATTTATTACAAACATAACGTTTTTTGCGACAGTAACACCATCCTTTGTAATACGTGGAAGTCTTAATTCATTTTCTATGCAAACATTTCTTCCCTATATAAAAAAGAATTACATTTAAAATTGATAAATCTATCTTCTACTATTGTAAAAAAATAAACTTTTGGTCCTAAGGTGGAAGATGTAGCTTTATTAAGTGTTGAAATACCTTTGATAATTTCTTCTCTAGCATTTTTACCAAAAATAACTGAAGTTGTGCCATAATTGTAAATGGATTTTGCGAATTTTGAAATCATTTTATAAAAATTAAAGGCTATTTAATTAAAAAAGAATGTTTTGGTTTGCTTTATCTGTGAAATGAAAAATCTTTTTAAAAAAGATATGTAAAAATTTATCAAAAAAGTAAAATCTTCTAAAAATGAAAATTAATTCTGTAATTTAATTAATTAATTAATCTATTTTAAGTATTTATTATAATATTAAATTATAAACAAAAATTTCAACAAGCGAGATAGAAAAAACGAAATAATCATAAAGTGTAAGCAACATTCCTATTTATTATGAGAAAATAGTATTTATAAAAATTAATTTTAAGGATTTTCTATATAAAATGTACAAATAAATTAAAATTTATATAGCTATTGAAGGAATCATACATAATAAAGAAAAAAATACCAAAATTATATTTTAAATGAATTTCATAATAATAAAGTAAAGGAATAGCAATTACAATTAGCTGAAATTGATTAAAACCTAAAATTGTTAATTATTTTTATACTATTTTTGAAAGTATCTCTAACAACGATTATTAATCAATCAAGCAAGCAAGCAATTAAGCAAATAAAAAAGCAAGAAAGAAAACAAGCAGGAAATGTTTTGAATAATATGAAAATGCATAATTGTGTTATAAAATTAGAAAGGGAATACATTATATTAGATTTAATAAGAAGTTAGGGAGGTATTGCTGTAGAATAGTTATTTGAAAATTTAAATACAATAACAAAAACATGTAACCTAAATTTTATTTATATTAGTCTTATTACATTTTTTTGTGCATTTTCCTTTATTACTAATAGTTAAAACATATTTTAAATAAAATTAGTTTGATCATTTAAGACCGCTAGCTCTTTCGAACTTTCTGCCTTCGGATCTAACGTAGGGGGCAGAGTGAGAACCTCTTTGACCGGGAGCCTTACCCCAATGTCTGTAGGCTTCTCTGCTCTTGGGAGCTCTCAAGAGGAAGCAGTTGGTACCTTTAATTAAAGAATAAATTATTATAATATGAAAAATAAATTCATTTTATTTTTATTTTGAATTCCTAAAATCATTAAAAAACTCAATTATTTATTTGTTTTTTTTGCTTATTCAGGTGAAGAATTATTTCTTATCTAGAAATTCAATTCTCTTTGATTGAATTAAAATAATTACCAGTGGGAGCCTTAAGAGCGAGTTGATCGAAAGTGAGGCACTTACCACCAGCAGCGAGGATTCTCTTTCTGGCAGTTTCAGTGAACTTGAGAGCACAAACGGTGAGCTTGGGAACAGTCAAAAGTCTTTCGTCATTGGTAACAGTGGAGGTGCTGACAATAACCTTTTCCTTGTTGTTTTCGTTGAGGTTCTTGACGATTCTGCTCAAAGAAAGAGGGAACTTATTTAATCTGGAGGAGGATAATCTCTTCAAGATGTTTTAGTTGAACTTGGAGTCAGTTCTTCTAACGAGGAATTTGTAGAGCTATTTTTTAATAAATTGAGATAAAAATAAATATCAAAAAAATTTTTTGAGAATAATTTAGCTTGCTTTTTTGTTTAACATAACTAACTTATTGGAAATATGTAAATCTTATTTTTTTACATATCTTTTGAATTTTAAACATAAAAATTTTAATTGTTTGCTTTTGGTGGTAGAGCCATTAATTAATCATTCAATATGTTTTATTCAATTATAACATTCACTTTATAGCTTATTCGAAATAGTTAGTAAGTAAGTATATTTTAAAATGACTTGTGATTTAACAAACAAACTAATTCCACATCGTTAGTATGAATGCATGCATTGATTTAGTTTATTGCATCTTTTAAAGAGGGAGATTGAAATTTTGTATTGTTTATTCTCCTTATTTTCATGCTGATTTACTCATAAAAACTACACTTATTCTATTCATACTCCTTAATTTTATACTCGAAAGAAGCATCTACAACTTTTAATCTACTTCGTATATTTATTTATATATTTATTAAGTCCATATTTGCTTTGTTATTACTTCCTCTTTAGTTCCTTTTATCGCTTTTTACACGAACCTTTCAGAAAAATCCTAGCTTAAATATTTTATTTTATGCTTCTTTCAAGCCTTTTCATATTCACAACATCTAATTTTACCCTCTCAAAAATGCGAATATATTCTTTACAAACAAGTTGCTACTATGAGAACTTGTTTTACTAAAACAACGAATGATAAGATTGGAATTTATTTGTAGAGTCATTTACAAGCTATTTCGAATTTTCGTATCATATACAATATTGCTTTTCAGGTGCAAAGTGTAGTATAATCATTTTATCTCACTTACACCATTAAATGAATGTTTTAATTTAGTTAGTTAAACTAGCAAATTAAATAGAGTTTGATAAGCAAATCAATCTGACTGACCTTGATCAAGAGCTTGTGATAAACGTTGGTGGACTTGGTTTATCTAACGTTGGATCTCTTGACGACTCTTCCTTGCTTATGTAAGTCAATAGCCTATTTTTAAGAAGAAAATGTTAAAATTAATTGAAATAAGGGCTAGATTTGATTTAGAGCAGATGGGTTGAAATAAATAAAAATGAATGATGTTATTGCTTTGATAACAGATACTCTTTTTGCATTTTCATTCCGCTATCTTGAGTATCATTCTCTTAACCTTATAAAGGTAATTATAAAATTATTTCTATAATAGATTTTTAACCCATGAAAATAATATCTTTATAAACTTAAAGTAATCAATTTATTTACCATTTTATATGATGATTTGTATCTTTTTTATCTTTTTTTCCTTCTTTTTTCTTTTACTTTAATTTAATCCTTATAAAACCTCCTCTCAAGTCTTTATTATTTTTTAATTTAATAAATTCCGCCTCAGTATATTTTGCCCTTTCCCTTCTCTTTTATTTGCTAATTCATTTAGAAAAATGATCTGCTCTTTTTGGATGATTTCATTTTATTTTTTTAGTTCTTTTCATATATTGAATTTATTCTTAAAAGGAACGTTCAGAGTAATAATAATCTTTTCTTTCCATTTTATTTTTTTTACATGAGCCAAAGAAAATTGTAGTTAAATTCAAATCAGCTTATAAATAAATAAATAAAATAACAAGCAAACAAATTATCAAACAAAGAGGTATAAATATTTTTATATTTTAGAATTATGTAAATACTAATTCATTTTATTTAAAGCAATTTAAAATATTGGATAATTTTGTTTAATTAATTAAAGCTGACTAACTTATAATAAATAGGTAAAAAATAAGTTATTCATAAAAATATTTTTTATTATTTTTTTTATTTAGATTTATAAAAATCTTTTTTTATTTAAAATTCAAAAATATAATTTTGAGGAAATATAAAATAAAAGCTTAAAAAATGATTTTATTATTAATAAAAAATAACAAAAAAATATAAAGAAAGTAAAAGGAATAATTAATTAATTTATTAATATTTTTATTGTTTATTTCTTTTATATTATTTTGAATGAAATCAATTAATCAATCAAATCTTTTATTCTTCATGCAATTTTTCAAAGTTTTAATTATCAAATTTACTCTGTCTTATATAATCTTGATTTATTGGCTAAATACTAATTTGTTTAGTATGCTCTTCCTCAATTATATTTTCTTAAATTTTATTATATAATTCTATGAGTTATACTGAATGCTAATATATTCCTTCTTACTAATGCTCTTGTAGCTTTTCAAAATGACTAGGAATATTGTTTTAATCTATAATTTAGATGATTCTTTTTATTTTTTAATTTTCTTAAATTGAGTTTCCTAGCTTATAATAGTTCAACACTTTAAACAAAATGCTTAAAATAGTTATGAGTGCTTCAGGCTTTGTTTCATAAGAACTCATAGAATTTCTCATAACTCTGAAAATGCAGAATTTATTTGCTCCAAATATTAAAAATTCGAAATGGTTAGGGCCCACTTTGTCAACTATTGTATTTAGCAGCTTATATATTTCCTCTTTGACAGCTGATGACTCTGTGTTGAATCTAATCATTACAATTTACATAAGCTTGTTGAACCATATTTCCTTAAGGCCATCATATTCACATGCAAATAAATAATGCAAAGTTTTAACTACTTCTTTCCTAATTAATTACACCTTATTTTATAGATGATGGGAAGTGTACTGAAGGATAGTATCATTACACTTGCTAAAGAAAAGCTCTATTACAGGAGCAGATCCTGCCATAATACGATTAATAATTCTTAAAATAGGTACTAATATCGTCATATCAGAAGATTTAAATGCTTCATTTATAAATTCGCATACGCCATTTTAGATTAAATATCCAATTTTTTCTGTTACAAGTTATTTGTAATAATGTTTTTCCTAGAGGGTAAGACTGTTATTAATTTTATAGTCATCAGCAATACCTGGCATGATTATATTGCCATTAAATTTAGGGAAGAAAATAATAACAAGCTGCTAGAAAGTCCAAGCTATATCTGTTCTGATTTCAACATCTTTGTATTCGATAAACGTGTCAGTCAAGTTTTTTATATGCGTAAAGTCGAATTAGGAATTATCAATTATTTCATTAACTACTTAACCGTTGGCTAAAATTTAAGATTGTCCATTATTTTACTGCACTGAAACGTAATCACGAGTAAAGTTACTAAGACACCAACAAATACGACGGTGTAAAAGGAGATTTTCTTCATTTTTTGGGGCAAATTTCAAGTAATCAAGGATGGTATTATGAAAGTTGCGCTGCATGAAAAAAATTCGCCATTAATTTCTTGTTGCTGCAATATTTCCAATAGTATACAACATAATTTCAGTAATATCTCTTTAAGTCTTAGAGGCATCGAATATATCAAAAAGCAATTGTAAAAGATCGCTTCTTTCAAAAATAGAGCAGTGAGCGTCACTGCCTCTTGAAATGCCACAAAGAATATTTAGACAGCTGAGCAGACAGCTTCGAGGGAGTTTTTAGTCTATTCTTAAGATATGAAAAAAATAAGTATTACTCTCAGTAGTATTTAAACCTAAAGCTGTTCTCCAATCACTCAAAATGAGCTTAGCCTTTTAAATGAAATTAGATGCTAGTATTATAGCAATAAATTCATAAATATCTTATATACTTATATTGAGACACGTATCATCGTCCTAAAAGTATTTACAAAGCTCGTTTGTAGCAAATATAAAGAACTATGGAGAGCAATTGCTTGTTATTAAAGACACTAAAGCTTAAACATTGTTGCATCTTTAGGTTTATGAAGCTGCTTCTATGCTAACAGGTATATTTTATTTGACGAAGGCTTAAAATTATTCTTTAGTCTTTTCCTAATTAGCATAAATATCAGAGAAATCTCCTAAAGCTGGTTCAATATCACAAGACTATTCTTGATGCTCGACAGGTAGTACACGATTTTTTTTCAGTATTTGCTTACGTTTGGTTTGACGAATCTCAACACTATGCTCTTCACGGAATTAGCAAAGCTAAAACTTATCTTCATCGATAACAACTTCTTCATTGCTAACATTGTTTTATTGGTTGCCTTAGCTAATGTTCAAAGCTTTCAAGTTTAGTCCTTAACTATTAGCGTCCATCTAGTTAAAAATATCTGCTGCTTAAAATAGAAATTCTAAATTTTTATTGCTAACTTTCTTTGATTTTTTGATGATATTTACTTAAAATACCTACTAAAAATTTTAATTTAATTAATTATCTAATTAATTATTTTTTTATCAACCAAAATGAGAATTTAAATGAAAAAAGCTTTAATCTTTAAAATTTGATTAATATACTACATACCGCTTAAAACGAGAAAAATATTATATTTCCAAGTTCCGCCAACACCTCCCTACCTTCCTTTTATATTATTAAACAGAACATAGAATGTGCAGCAATAAATTGACTATTATATATAGGATATTCTAAAAACATAAAAATTGTTTTTTCTTTTTTGTTTTATATTGTGATTACTTTTAGTTGTAAATCTTTTTTTGGTTGCTAAATTCTATAAGTAAAAATCAAACAGACACCAAATTGAGTTAAGCCTCTAAGTATATAACATCTACTTGATTAAAAATAGATTAAAACAGTTTTTTTTATTAAATGATTGTAAATTTATATAATTATTGTCTAATTATGAATTTTGTTTATTTTAGCAGCGTCTATTTAAAATTAAAAATATTACATTAAATAGAATTAAGTGTTTCATTAAAAGTTCATTTGAAATAGAAAAATGAGGTTTTTTTTATATTAAAAATTATTTTGTCAGGTAAAGGTTTTTAAGTATTAAGATGGCATCAATCAACATATTAAAAATAATTATTTATTTAGTGTATAAAATAGAAGGAGGATAAGCAAGCAAGCTATTGCTTTTTTTGATTAATACTAATTGAATCTTAATAATATAAATAGCTCATATATTACATTAATATGATTGAGATTAGAATAAACAATAATTTTTTTATATACCACTAAGATTTTTAAGTGATGACTAAAAAAAGTAATAATTTATTTGGAAACAACCACAAAAAATAATCGGATCTCTTTATTTAAATTTTCTTTTAGATTAATTCATTTATATAGAAATATAAAAATATGAACTCTTCACAAATAAATTATTTTAATTTTATAATTTTATCATCTTCTAGGATTTAAGGGAACCCAAGTCTTAAAGTTAAGACCATGATCAGGTCTATTGCTAAGTAAAGCTTCAATTCTAGCCAAAATCTCAGGGGTTAAACTCTTGTAGACTTGAACAGATTTAACGACATCTTCTAATTGTTCAGGAGAAGAGCAACCAGTGATGGCAGTAGAGACATCCTTATTGGCAATAACCCAGGACATAGCAAGCTGAGCTTAAGATATATTTAATTCCTTAGCAATATCAGCAAGTCCTGTGAGGATCTTTACTAACTTTTCCTTTTTGTCATCAGCAAAGTAGGAATCCCAAACTCTCTTTAAATAGGGGTTTTCATTGAATGTGTCCCAACGAGTACCTGAAGGAATACCACCTTAATTGTATTTTCCAGTTAAGATACCACCACAAAGAGGACTCCAAACTGTAGATCCTAATTTATAGATATCAAAGAGACGGCCATAATCCTTTTCGAATGATTCTCTTACGAACATGTTATATTGAGGTTGTTCAACAACAGGCTTAATCAAATTTTTAGCTTCACAGATTTCTCTAGCTTCAAAAATGTTAGCAGCAGACCATTCAGAGGTACCCCAGTAGTGGATGAGACCTTCCTAAATTAATTCAGTAAAAGCTCTAGCAACTTCTTCAAGGGGGGTTTCATGATCGAAACGATGGCAGAAAACAACATCGACATAAGTAAGTTGTAATCTTTCCAAGGAGGCTTTTATTCCTTGCTTAATATGCTTTCTGTTTAATCCAAGATTATTTAAAGAACCAGTAGGCTTACCCCAGAAAATCTTAGTAGAAACAACATAGTCTTCACGAGGTACATTTAACTCTTTCAATGCAATACCCATTTGTCTTTCACCTTCACCTTATCCATAACCTTCAGCGGTATCAAAATAGTTAATACCTAAGTCCCAAGCTTTCTTAACATGAAGATTAGTACGTTATTACCAATCAGGTCTATCGCTGTTAAGCCAGTTTCCAAAACTAATAACTGAAACCTTCAAACCAGTGTTACCTAAAAGTCTATATTCCATCATTTTATGAATTTTTTTTTAAAAGCTCAAATCTTATTCTTAAATCAATTTTTGTTTTAATTTATTTATTAAAAATATCTTTTTTTCAATTTTAAAGACAAAATCCAATCAGAAATTTACTTAGCATGGCAATAAGGGCTGTAAGGAAATTCCAATAGAACATTTAAAGAATATTATTTACATATCAGACATTTGATATTTTAATTTTATATTTCTGAAATAATTAATAAAAGGGGGGTGTATATGAAGTATTATTTTTTATTCTGGTTAATTTTCTTTTTAAAATCATAGATATCTTGTTTTGCATTATATTTTTCTCACTTTCAATTTGTATTTGTTTTTGTTAAATAATATGATTTACAGATTAAATCATATTAAACAGAATTTATTAATTTTTTATTAAGAAACAAAATTAAAAATTAGCTTTATTGAATTAAATTTCTAAAATATTATTATTTATTGGTTAAAGTGTTAATTTTATTAAAAATCTACTGCTAATTGAAGTTGAATAAATTAAGTTTGGAATAAAAACATATATATTAATTTGGATTATTATTTTTCATTTATTTCTTATAATATCTTTTCACAAAATAAACAAATAAATAACAAACATATAATTTTTTAATTTAGAATTATTGAAGAAAGGTTTTTATAAATAAATTAATAAAGTAGGTATTTGTTTAGAAATAAAAAATTTATTTGATATCTGTTTTGTAATGGGTTGCTGCTAAACATTCGATTCAAGACCTCCATATAGTTATATACAATAGCCTTAGTAGTAATACCAATAGGTAAAAGAGAAAAGATAGCAAGTTGTAGTTGAGCCTACATTTATTTGTAATAATTATTTATTATTAATGCGTTATTTAATAATATAAATTTACTCAAGCTTCAACTAATGTTGCTCAAACAAAGCAAAAAGATATCAGACTAGAAAGACTTATGCAAGAATAAAGTTTCGTAGAGGATTACAGATGCGATTTCATAATTAATTATCTTGTAATTGATAATATAGAACAATATCACTCTGTGAGAGGAGATCTTTATTTGTTTGATAGAGTTTTATATTTTTACTGTCCAGCACAAACATAGGTACATCCTTATGGCGAATTCATTAGATATATGGAGAAGGATTAAATCAAGCTAATTATTAGATAAACAAACGACACATTTAGATTTATTTTAAAAAATGACCAAGAATTTATGTTTAAGTTTTGTAAGCAAAGCGATTTATAAGCAATTACAGAAAGGCTAGTATAAATAGCTAAATAATTAGGGTTGGTGGCCCAGATATGATAAATATATTAAATGCTCCTAATTTATTTATCTAATTTTATTCGATAAAATATATTATTTGTAGCTATCTTTTATAAATGAGTATTTTTCGTTATCAAACATTCAAATCAAAAATTTAACATAAAATAAAAAAAATCTGATGAAGGCGAGATTCGAACTCGCGCCCTTTCGGAATAGAGCCTTAATCTACCGCCTTAGACCGCTCGGCCACTTCATCTTCAGTGAAATACTAGTTATATAGCAAAATGATAATCATAAAAATCATAACTACAAACCAAATCTTTTTAATTTATATGACAATTTTCTTAATACTGTATTATGAAATAAAATCTGTTTTTTTTTTAAAAATAAGTTCAAGACTTAAAAATATTTTATTTTTAACCAAATTCTATTTTATTAAATTAATCAGTTAAATAGGCTTTTAAGTCATGTTTAAAATATGCATGTAATTTTAGGAGATTAAATAGATTTAACAGAGATAAAATAAAAAAACATATACTTGATAAAAAAAATAAGTAAATTCAAACTAGCATTACCACCATATTTCTATATGCAATACAAAATTAAAATTAAAATAATTCCTGCTTATTTTTAGATGATTAAAATAGATTTTATTATAAATAATTTGATTTTTTATTTATTTATTATTTATTAGAATAAAGTTAAATAATAAAGGTTAAAATATTTTGATTTAAAATTAATTATAAGTTATGAATTAAGGAATTAAGAAATTGATTTAATATGATTAATTGAAACAATAGAATTTATACATATAAATAAATTATATTTTTTAAGATTGGTTTGTTAATTTAGATACATTTCATTTTCTTAATCTATAAAATAAAATATAGGCATTTTTATTATTTAATACTTTTTCTGAATCCACAATTGTTATATTATCATCATCAAAGCTATACCAAATTTTATCATATTTACATTAAGCAATATAATGTCCATTTTCGGTTGTTCCTTCATGGATAATTAATCCATATAAATCATAAACTAAATCACCACTTTATTTACTTGATGGTATTGAAGGAGATACCTATACATCTCCATAATTTTTAAGAGAGAAACCATATTCTGGGAATATGACTTACTAGTAATTCTTTTCTTTTGATCCATCTTGTATATTTGTTTTAAATCTTTTAATCTAAATAATCAAGTTATTTGGGGCATATTTTATGCTTAACTTTTTAAAAGCTTATTGCTATTTTTAACATTTACAACAGTACCAAGTATTTTCTTTTGATAGTTATTCTTTTTGTGAAAACTCTTCGAGACAATATTATAGAGTTGGTAAGTTTTGCTTTTTAGCTTATGAGTTTGCTTAGTTTTAATCAATAATCTATTTATAAAGTGTTTTGGAGGGTTATTCCTTTTACCAAAATAACTCTAGTTCAAGTAAATCTCTATAACTTTATAACAATTAAGAGAATGTTCTTTAGTTTTCAAAAGGTAAAGTACAATTTTAACAGTTTTGTTTACCACAAAAATAACACTTAAACGCTCCTCCTATTCTTCTCTTTTTTGATTTGATGTTTACACTAAATGGTAATTTAGTTAGTAACTCACTAAAATCTTCTTTCTAAATTATAGTTTTGCTCTTTACTGGCTTGCTATTTTGGTTTACAGCAATGTTTTAATTCGAATTAATTTCTTCTTATTAATTTTAGTTTGCTGATTTTACCTCTGGTTGCTATTATTACTTTTCAATTGTTTATTTATTAGAAACAGTTGATTTTTTTTCATTTTCAGGTTAAGTAACATTAGAGGATAAATCTTCATCGCCCCAAGTTGCAAAAGGATTGATATTATTTTATTATTGTTTTGGTTATGGCTTTGATTATTACCCATTTGGTATTGCTTTTTAGATAGATTAACCATTTTAATTTGCAAAATTACCATTGCTATTATTACTCTAATTTTAATTTTCTTAAATTTTACTTTAGTTATTTTTGTTGGTATTTTGCTAATTCAAGTTTTAAACTTTATTGATTGGATTTTACTCTTGATAAATCTCTTTGTTGTTTTATTTTTAATTTTTTCCTTTTTTATGTTAAGTAACTTAAGTAAACTCCTCTTCTTCACTCTTAGCTTGCTATTGATTTCCCTATTTAGCAGCAGGTTATGCTTAAGGTTTTTGTTAAGTAGGAGCGGGAGCTACTTTTTTTGGTGCTACATAAATTTGAGAGTCCCAACCCCACCCTCCATCATTAGAAGAAATACTCTATGAGGATTAAATTGAATTACTAGATGCTTGAGTTACTGCTTGAGATGAAGTTTAAGATTTTTACACTGACTATGTTTGCATCTATTACTTTTATTCAGGTTATTTAGGCTATTATTAATTTTAAGTTGACTAAGTTTTTTATCCATTATTCTAATTAGTTTGCTACTTCTGTGTAGATTGTTATTATTAATTTTGTTTTTTTGGAAGTATTGTAGGTATTTCAAAGTCACCCCATCCATCATTGCTAATTACTTAATTTTGTTAAGTTTATTGCTATTATTACTGTTTAGGAGGTGATTGCTTTTGGTTGCTGTTAGTAGCACTATTTAGCTATTGGGTTTGCTGCTTTTAATCTGGTTAATCTTTGGTATTGGAAGGTCCATTCCATTTTATTTCCTCGTTCTTTCTCTATTCTTCTAGTTCATTTAGTGAAGTTGATTTGGTATTTTGCTAATCATTCTCTTGTTCACTTTCTATTTGTATTTCTTTGTATTCAGCAAATGAATCTTGTATTAACTAGTAAGCCTCAGGATAAATTTCACTTAGCCCTTAAAATATCTGCTTATATATAGATGAAATATTTTACTATCTCTCTACTATGATTACTCTTGGGGCAGAGAAGATAGTCTTTTCATCTACTTGCATTATTCCAATTTAAGTTTTACCTATCCTTGAGAAATCCATCTTAATAAGTTTATGCTTTAAAGGATCAAAAGTAGAAAGATCATAGCTTACTTCATAAAAAAGAAGAGATTTATTTTTTCCTTCCAACTCAGTTTCTAGATCTTCGACATTTTTCTATAATTATTCTGATTTGATGTAGGCTTATTAAATTGATTCACCATTATAAGTGCAAACAACAATATTATTTTTATATTCAATCTAGTTTTCTTTGCACACAAATAATATAAGATCGAGGATAGTAGTTTTACCAGTAGTATATGATGTCTTAGTATGTATTATGTCATGAGCTATGTTTTCTTTTATCAAATTTACCATGATTTACTTAACAATAGGTTTCTATTTAATTGGAAGAGAAAGTATGGTAAAAGGATCATAACTTAAAGATGTATTTTAGCATTCGGGACATTCAATGCTGCTTTCGTATAATCCCAAAAAGCTCTCAATTAAGGCTTTGTTATAGCCTTATTTAACACAATAATCCCAAAATTAATCAGGTTTATTCAAACTAAACTATTATTTAGAATTATCAATATTGTCTTTTTAACACTCTTCATTTATAGCATCAAATAAACAAGTTATAAACTCAGCTGCATCATGCTAAAAATTTCCTGAAAACTATTATTTTACAAATTGTTAAAAAATATTTTGCTAAAATATAATTAAGATAAATTACCATTGAATTAATTTGTCCTAATTGTGTTTTAAAGCTCCAAGGTTCTATTGATTCTTCGTTGAGCATTGTCATTTCTTTTAAAAGCTTAGAAAATTTCTAAAGCAGTTTGCATTTTTTATTTGGGATCTAATTTATTTCATTCATAGTAAACTTCTAAGAGAATTCTGGACTCATATAGATATTTTGCAAAGCAGCAGCAAGATAACAGGTGTTACCAATATTTTTTAAACCTGCTTTACCTGAAATTTCTAAGGGAAGAGAATTCATCTCCTCATCACTTTCAGAGTCAGCTGCAACATCACAAGTATGAGAGTGAAAATCTTAATCTTTATACTTACAATTTTAGCTACAGTAAGCAACTTACTTACAAACACACCTTACACTCAATTCTAATAATTTTGTGCAATACTCACAAATACCTTAGAACTTACCATTAGCAATCTAAGACTAGTTTGATTAAGCGAGCTAAAAGCTGCCTTTAATTGGTAACTCAATAATTAAGCAGTAGTGATTTTTTATAATGTCTTACAAGACTAGGTGTTCACCAATTTGTTATTCTACTAACTCTCTTGCTCTTATTTAGTATTGCTTTTATTTAACTTATTTACCTGTTTGAAGCTATATCTCTTCCTTTTTTTGACTTGCGTCATATCTCCAAATTCTAACTTTATCGACGCTAAACTATTTTTTCATCAAGTCCTTTAACTAACTCAAAGTGTAGAAAGATGGAAGTTAGCATCTTTTAAAATTTAATGGGTTTTAACCATTTTTCAGTTGTAAATCGCTTAACGAACTTATTTTTTGCACTAACTCATCATTGTATATAATTATTTCAGGCTGTTATATATAGAATAATTGTTAATATCTTGCTTTATCGCATATTCTTTTCAAATCTTAAATTATAAACAAGTAGTTCTATTTTTTTAACTTTTAATTATAAAAAATATTACTTGCAAGAGTTAAATATTTTAGATGATTCTGTGCTAATAATGGAAAACGGGTCTTGAAATCTCAAATCCTCCAGGATATTTAGAAGAGAAAAACTACCAAGTTTCCTCATCTACAATTTTAAAGGTATTCAAATTTTAATCTTGCTTCAAAAGAATATTTAGGAATTTGCTCTCTTAAACTATCTTTTCGTCAAACTTAAATAATTAAATATTTAATGTTTGATCAGCTTGCTATGAAACAAACTCTTCATTAATCAACCTATTTGGCTTGGTTTAGGCAAACTTTTCAGATTCAGGCTCTAAATCTGCTATTACCTCTAAGTATCCTACATACTCGCACCATTAATTAAACCAATTTCTTGAAATTAAATAACATATTTTGATATCCAACTATTTTCTAAATTTTTAATCAGATTAAATAATTAATTTATGAGCCTTCTGTGCTTCCTCAATGAGCAGATCTCTCAGCTACTCCTGAGATGTTTTCTATGATTACTAAGACATAGTATCTAATAAAAATCTATATACTAAACTATTATGATTATGCTTATGAAATTTCTTTGAACTTTACTAATTTAGTTAAAAACAAAATAGTTAGTTTCTCCTTACGATATATTAAATAAATATATTTAATAAGAAAATGCAAATTAATTTAAACGAATATAGAATTACAAAAATCAAAATGTTAGAAAATTTAATCTTTTTGATAAAAAGTGTCTTCAAGCACAATAAGAATTAATTATTAAATTTTTGATATTGATCTTAAATTTATCTTTAAGATATCAAAAGAATTTATATTTATTTTATGTAAGAGTAGTTCAATATCTTTATAAAATGGTAGACACATTTATTTTTGCAATAGATAAATAATAACAAATTTATTTCTTAAAATTTAATGGTAAAAAATCAAAGTAAAAATCACTATCAATTCTTAATGTTAACCTTAAAAATTATGCTGGTTGTCAACATTTTTTAAGTTTTTAGTGAATTTATTTATTTAGTCTAAATTTAATTTATTTAATTAAAATATAATAAATAGCTTTTAATAACATTTAAAATGAATATTAATCTTTATATTAGCAGTTTACAATAAATCTGGTTAAGTTTCAAAAATAAAACTCTTTATTTAAGTAAAATTTATTTTAAAATTTGAATAAAAATATTTTAATTTATCAATTTTAAATATAATTAATTTTGCTTAAAGTAAAATAAAATTAAAAAAACAATTGATTCATATTAAAAAAAATTAATTAATTTTCATACCAAACAAGGAATTATATGAATTATAAAATAAGAACCAATATATTTATTACAGAATGTTTAATGAAATCAACTTATTTTTTGAAAATGTGTTAAATTTATTTAAATAAAGTGAGAACCATCATTATGATAAAGTTTAAAAAATTAATGCTTTAATTTGTTTACAATTTAAAAAGAAAATAATAATTTTAAATAGTTGCTAAAAATAAATTTTATATTTAAAAGCTTTAAAATGTAAACAAACCAACTTTTTAATCTTTAATTTTTGTAGTTTGAATTTAAAAAACATGTGATTAATAGATAAATCTAGCTTAGATAGCAAAAAAATAAAAAAGTAAGTTAGTAGGTTGGCTGATGAAATAAATATTTCTGTATTATATGTATAACAAATAAATTTACAAGAAATAAAGATTTTAATAACTATAATTAATAGGCTCAGAACTTCTTTGCAAATCTTTCGATTTTAAATATATAAATTTATATATTTTTTATAAAGAATGTTTTGTAGCCTAATCCTAAAATTAGGTTTCTATAAGTGAATGTATATATATCATATTTATTTATATAAAGATTGCTGCTTAAGATAATTCTTAACAAAAATCTAAGGAATTATTCAATAGCTATGTATAGATAGATATTTTGTTTGATTGATTGATGGACCAATAGATGGATGGGTGAATATTAGATAGGAAGCAAAAAATTGTAAAACTTTACAATATGTAAAGTTAGTTTTTAATTGAATTCAAAATTATTATGATTGTGATTTTTCTTATTATATATATTTTTTATTTATTTATTTATGTTGGCAAAGTAAAAGCTTCATCTCTACTTGTAATAATTAGTTTGGTTTCCTATAAATTCTCCTGGAAAGTAAATGTAAAATTAAATAATTTTAATTTACTTCTAGCATTGATTTAAGAAACAGCAAGCACTAATGAAACAATTAGATTTACAATTATAATTTTTTATAATTTTATGATGTAATCAATAAGATTAAGCTTTTTTGTTGTGAATTTAGTAGTTTTTGTCACTTTTTATAGTTAGTAATTATTTAAAAGCAAAAATTTTGATTATTTTTTCTTTTTTTTGATTAATTATTCTATTTTCGTTATCAATATATCTCAAATCATGTCTTATTAATGGAATATTTTAACTAGGCCATCTGCTCCACCTTTTATATTTATAATCAATTACTTTATATAGCAAATTAAAAAAATAATAAATACCTGTTGCAATTAGAGGCTACTTTTAGTGATACATCACAGTGTGAGCAGATTCATCATATTTTCTCTTATGCACCTTTTGGTATAATTAACAAATTTTAATTACATATTAAAAAAGAAGAAATGTTTATTTACTGGTATATCATGGATACATTAGTATTTACGAATATCCCAAGTTCTCATACTGCCATCATGACCAACAGATGACATGTAAAACTGATTAGGATGAACAGAAAGCCCTGTTACTGCATCTGTATGGCCTATCAAGTTCTTTATCAAAGAATCTTTTATTTTATAAAATGAATTTTTTTAAATTGTGGGTAAAGAATTAAGTTTGATTGATTTTACTTGACTTTAGGTCGAAGAACCTTATTTACCTATCTTCATGACCAGATATTGCACAGTTAATACCTTCATGGCAAATTACTCTAAAATAAAATATTATTTATTAATATCATATTATATTAATGTTGAATTTACTTATTGACTTGAGCAGATAAATTTTGATTTTCTTAATTATATTTAATTATAGAAGATATTTTGCTATTTTCGATATTAAAACAAACTAAGTTATTGCTTTAAGCCCAACCACTTAGAATTTAACTTCTTTAATGATCCCAAGAGACTGAAGTAGGAATGTCTTAGAATTAGCCTGGCTTATATGTTAAATATGATATTAAATCTCCCTATTATAAGCTAATTAGGTTAGTGCCATCAACTGTTACAAATGTTTTCCATAATTTGATATAGCCATCAGCTCCTGAACTGAGCAATATAGGTTAAAATGGGTGATGGTTTAAGTCCCAAATTGTTTCATGATGAGCCTACCACTCACCTACGCTTACACTTTTACCTTCCGATGGTCCTAAAGCATCAATTTCTTCTGGTAATGGTAAATTCCAAGCCTTTATCACGCCATCTATACCTGCAGAGAAAATAAAATTGTAGCACTAGTAGTTGATAGTAGAATCCACTTATTATTGATTTCCTGTTAAGGCAAATATTTATCCAGTATGACCTCTAATTGTGTAGTAAGGTTGTAAGAAAGAGTTTTCGTGGCTATCTTTAAATTACCTAATGTCCCAAAGCTTTATTAAGCAATCCTTTTTGTGAATACAAAATAAATTTTAGTAAAATCTAATAAAAAATATGAAATATATCAATATAGTTCTATTTATTTACTTCACTTGCAGTTACTAGGATAGGATCAACAGCTGTAAAGAAAAGTCCACGCACCCCATCCAAATGTGAACGAAGGGTGCATTTAGGATTCCAAATTTTTTTCCCAGTGATCATCTGATTTTCGTTAGAAGAATCACTCATTGTATGAGGAGATGTTGCGTTAGTTGTTATTATTGACTTCGTGCTATTCATAAAGGTATTTGAATTTTTAGCACTTAGAGGAATCGATTTTGTGATCGTATTATAATTTTAGTTAGAAGAACTAATTGAATTATTTAAAAAGTTAGGAATCATGTTATTACTGGTGTTAATATGAAGATTATTCGTTTTAAGTTTTGATTTATTTTATGACAAATTTTATGAACTGGTTAGATCTTGGACTTATTGGATGATTTAGCTGTTTGTTTAAGTTATCTGTTATGTCTAAGGCTGCTGCTAAAGTTACTGAGACATTTATAGTAGATTCAGTGATTGGGATTAGTTGGGAGGAGTAGATTTAGACATATTTTCTTAAAGTCTAATAGAACCTTGCTGTTGATGAGATCCATTGTTAGCAGATTAAGGAGTGACTACAATATTTGATGAAGATGATTAACTGTGCTATGGAGTTTATTATTACTTATTAGAAGAAATAAAGCTGTTTTGAAGGGTTTAATTGATCTACATTTACTAATTATTGTAGGCATTTATAAAATTATTTGAGTTAATGGAATTTACTGTTGTCTAATTATAGATATAAGTATTTTTTTGAGATCCAGTTGATTTTTTTTATTTTTTTTACTTTCCATTCTAATCAAATTCTCCCTACATCACCATAGAGTTTCCATTATTCACAGAGTTATTTGCTGATTAAGATTAGTGGTGTTGCTTTGTAGCTAACAAATCACTATTTAATATGTTTTACGAATCTTCTTGATCGCAAGCAACCTTTTGCAAAAACCTAATAATTAAAATAGATTGTTCAAAATAAACTTTATTTATATATTTTAATTTATATATGAATCAATAAGGAATAAAAATATTTTCTCCTCTCTATCAAAATCACTCATTATAGTTTGTGTTACTTTAAGTAAAATCTAATATTTATCTAGAGACACTTACAATGCTTTTAATTAGATGTAATCAATTCTATATGGCTTTTAAACAAATTAACGAACTAAATGACTCTATTAATTCATCAAAAATAGTAAGAGTGTTCTCAAATATATAAAAATTTTTCTTTGAAATTTTTTGAAATGGTCATCTGATGTTTAGATAGAGAAGATAATAACATTCCTTTTATAAACTAAAAATATATCATACTAGTGCACTAAGCTTTTGCTAGTCATACCATCAAAAGTATTACTCAAGCTCAATCCTTAGTTAACCTAACTTCCGTTTTAATAAAATGACATTGAAGATGAACCCCCTCCAACATGAAAACTCAATCCAGAAGCCTTTGCTTACTTTTGAAGCATAGAGCTATTTGCTGAAAAATCTTCATTTATTTTAACAAAATTTTACACTTGATCACTTTTTACTCTTTAGTGATTTCTTTATTTTACCTCCTTAGCATGCTATGCTGCCTACCTATTTCTAAAATAATTTTAAAATTAATGTTTATCTTTCAACAATCAATTTTTTTGTTTAAATTTCATGGCACAATTTATTTATTAATTTTATTTTAAAGCCTATATTTTACATTTTTTAATGAGGGTTTTCTATTCCGATTCTAACTTCTAGCTCAGAAATTCGTTAGCTCATTGTTTCATTAATTAATTTTAAATTTCCAACTTCTTATTCCAACTAGATTATTCTTACCTAATATAATTATATTTAAATTTTATATGATAACATTCTATTGCTTTATTATAAATTGTCTAATCTTTAGAATTCATCATTTCTAAAAACTTAAACAAAATTTTGTAATTAATGTTGCCAATAATTTATACATTAAACTTTGCCTTTTCTTAGTCAAATTAATCTTCTCGAGCTTTCATTATGCTCTGATGAATTTAAAGAAAATCTATAATTCCTTCCCATGTATAACCAAGAGGTGGCTATTACATCACTTGCTTTACAATCTTATTTTATTTATTTGTTTACTACTAAATATTTTCTTTCTAAACAAGTTAACTTTTTAGTTTATGTAAATGATTGATTGATTGATTGATTCCTTTCTTAATTTACAATCTTTTTATAATTATTATTATTTCTTAGCTTTTCCTCTTAATTATCAAATGATTTTGTTTTTTTAATATTAAACCTTAATTGGCATTCATAAATAATAATATTTAATAAAGTTAAACAACTTCAGACCGAATATATTTCAAACAAATGAATGAGTTTATGAATCAATTAATCAATCAATGACAAATATTATTTTGCCATTTATATTAATTAGTTGAATTAAATTAAAGCTTTTTCTTTGATTTTGCATAAACATATTTCAAGTAAATTTATAATTATCAAAAAAATTAAACGAAATTTCAAGTTAAATGAAAAATTTGTAGTATTAGAATGCCTTGTTAAAAACTAAATTATTTTTGTGAAATTTTTAATACTTAATATAAATCATAAAATTATAGTCAGTATCTAATACAACAATGAATATTTTTTAATCAGGAAGGCTTTAAATTTATATCCAGTTTCACTATCAAAATCCATAAAAATTATTTCTTTAAAATATTTTTAGGGTTTTTAATAAAAAAGTTAACATCTTTTTACAAACTGTAAATTACATCTAAGAAACTAAAGTTTTGAATTGGAATTTAATTAATTATTTATTTAAAAATTAGCTTATTATTTAACAAGCTTCTCCTCAAAAAGATGGTCAGTATTATATTTCAAACTGTAAAACATATTTTAATATAAAGATATTTCTTTTATTGACCAGATTAGATAATGGAATATCAATAATTATAGTGTATTCGATTTATATATATAGCTATAAAAAGATCCATTTTATCAAAGTTATTCATTAATTTTTTATCTAAATTATAAATCAACAATTTAATAAATTTCCTAATCTATCTATTTTATATTTATTTCAATACAATTTTTTATTTTTTTATATTTAATTAATAAATATTTTTAAAATGTAATTTTTTGAATAATAAAACTCATTCTCATTAAAATCTTTTTGCAAATCTAAAGTTTAGGCTTTTGCTTATTGAATTAGTAATTAACAAAAAAATTTGAACAACCTTTTATTAAATCTAAAAAGTATTTATTTTGTTAAAAATAATAAAAGAGAATTACAAATTAGCCAACAGACTTACCAATTTATTTTCCCATTAGATAATTTTTGTAGATATCAGCTTTCCATATTTTATTTAGATCTAATAGATATATTGAATTAACAATTTGTTTTTTAAAAAAGTGAATATTTTTGATTCTGTTATATTTATTTTATTCTAGTAATATTTATAAAAAAGAGACCATTTTATTAATTAAGCTATTAAGCCCTAATTCTATTTATGAGTTGAATTTCTTTAATAAAGTTCCCAGATTTTATATATTCTATAATATTATTAAAAACTAAGGAATTTAAACAGAGTTATTTGACTTAAATATTTACTAATAATATTTTTATTGATTTTATGTGATATTTTATTTATACTTTTTTATCAACCAATTTACAGACAACAAAGATTAGGGATTGAAATTAATTACCTTAAATTGTAAATATCTGTTATTTCTTTCACTCTTTTTTTAGTTTATTAGATTTTAATTGTGTAAAGTAGAGTAAATTTTTTATGCAATTATATTTTTTAATTATAATCAAATTTATTGAATATCAATCAAAGATAATAGTCGATTTCTAGAAAGAATTAAATATCCATTTAATTTAATAAAAATATCTGACTAAACATTTTAAAATTATTAAATCTTTATACTTTTAAAATAAAAGAAATGTCATTCAAATAAGATACTAAGTAATAAGCTCGTGATAAAGAGTTCAGTTCAGCTCATTAGAAATTTGAGTACTGGATTAAAAACCCTGAAAGCCATACCTAAAATATGTTTAACAAATAAGATGACTTTATACTAACAGATTAAGAAAAGATGATAGCTGGTGATATAGTTAGAGAATATAATAAGAAACTTGATGATTTCAAGAGATTTATGAATAGAGAATATTTATCCTTCGATTACAAAATCCATAAATGCATGTATAATCACTGTTATGATGATATTTTTAAAAGTACTACTCAAGTTAATTAATGTATTCATAAATGCCATCAAGGAATTGAAAAAGCAGATAAATTTGTAAACAAATAAATGGATGATTTCAATCTTGAGTTTAACACATGTTTGGAAAAAGCTTAAAAACGTACCAAGGATATCATGAATGAGTCTTTTAAATGCTATGATGAAATGTTAAATAGATTTAATAATTTAAAAAGAATGATTAAAACAGAAATGGATTACTACCAATGAATAATAGAAGTATAAATATATGCATGTGTTTTTTTTTCTAAAAAAGTAATTAAATTTTTCAAAGCTAAAAATGATTAATTTATTTCTTGATTATTAATTTATTTTAGATTTATTTGCAAAGTTAAGAAAGTATTGTAGAAAACAATTATTCAATTCATAAAATATTATTTTATTTTTAATATAATATTTTTTATGTCTCATATGTTAAGCCATTAAAAGATTTATAAATATTGATGTTATTGAATTAAATATCCTTTAAATTAAATTTTAGTAATTTTGGAATTATTAATAAATAAAATAAATATCAATTTTCCAAATTATATACTTACTAAACAGATAAATTTTTAATTTATAAATTAAAATTAGTGGTTAAATAAATAAATATCCTCATTTTGATTATTTTAATAGTGAAAATTATATTAGTTAAAGCATCAATATTCTTATTTTATTATTTAAGTAATCAATTAGACCAAAAATAAAAACTATAAATTGACTATTAAATTTTATAAAAACTTTAATTCATATTAAAATACCATAGTTTCTCATAAATAAAGAAATTATAAAATTATCAAATACATTTTGACTAAAATATAAATATTGCAAAATATATAAACTTAAAGTTAGTTGAATTTGTTTTAATTTATGAGGATTTAGAGTTATTAAATTTTTAAAAAGATTTAATTGATTTTTAAATCAATAAATGCAATAATTAAAATTAAAATCTAGTTACTTAAATTAATATATGTAATTTTTTAGTAAATAAATAAAAACCCTTGATTTATTCGATTTATTGAGATAAAAACTGTTTTTTTAATATATTTTTTTTGTATATAACAAATTTTTTTCATAAAAAGCCAGAATTAGTAAGTGGTTGTGTAGCATAAAATATTTTTATTTTTATTTACAAGAATAATTTCAAGCTACACTTTGATGAATTTTTTTTAAATTGATTATATTTTCTTCATTAAATAAATTTTATTTTGTTTTAAAATTATTGAAATCTAAAGCACTGTTGAATTCAGAGAGGTTTCTTAATTCTTAAATATAATCTTAGCTTGCCAAAGAGTTATCAGCTATATGTAAATTTCTATCCAACTTTGTAATTTCATTTCGATTATGACTAAATATTTTAGAAGTTTATTTTGTTGATATAAATTGATTTTCAGTTGAATGGGATTAGTAGTTTAAGATATTGTTAGCTAATGTTATTTAATTATTAGCAGATATATTTGTATTGGCTTATATTTAGTTCTTGAAATTATTGCCTTGAGTGAGGTCTGTATCTCTTTTTAGGATTTCAATATTCTTATAAATTGTAAAAGAAACAACGCATTCTTCATTGGTTCTTTTTAACTTTAAATTATCAAAAGGACCAACCTACTTTATCAGCTTTCTTGTTGTTCTCAACCCAATTTTGAAGGAATTATAAATCTTATAAAATTTAAGCATTAAGTCATTTCTTGTACTCAAGTACAAGCAATTAGGTTCTGAAAACAAAGAGTTTTCTTGCTGTAATTAGTTCTCTCTTAGAAATTAAGTGGAATTTGTAACTTTAATATGCATATGATTTGGTTCTGATTAAGTTTAAGTAACTTCTATTTTTATAAATCTGTAATCATCTGATGTGAGACTATAATTATTATATTCAATTGCATTCTAAATCAAATTGCAGATTATTTAAAAAAATCTTCTTTCATCTTACTTTAAAATTAAATCTTTTTGTTCATCTAATGATGTAACAACTGTGTAAGTAAAGTTTATTTTTTATCTTTTAAATTAATTGCTAAATTTTTACTAGATTTTTTTAAAAAAATCTTAGATAGAAATCTCGCTAATAACGTATTCAATCCTTTTTTTCTATCCAAATAAATGCATTATATTGGAAAAATTTAGCTGAATTTCCTCTATTTAGTCTTTCAAACGCATAAGAAACTCTTAAGGTTTCAATATAGCGCTTTAACTTAATTTATTATTATTGCTGATGTTGCTATTGTTTTTATCCTTATTAATATTTTCTAGGTTAAAAGCTGATTTAGTATGATCACAATTTTAGATTGTATTATTTTAAGCAACAATATCATCAAAATTATTTTCAGACATGAAAATATTTTTTGTACCCAGATTATTTTTGAAGTCTTTGTTTAAATGAGTTAGAGAAGGAATGTCATAATTAGTTGATTTATTGTGGTAAGATTGTTGCATATCAAATTAATTTTATTTTTAAGCTGGGGTGAACTGGTTTTAATTATCTTGTGGTGTATTTACATTAGTTTATTTTTGAGTAAGTTATTAACTTTTTAAAAAAGTAATCTTTTTGAATGTTTCAAATGATGATAAAAATTAATCTATCATGTCATTTTATGCTATTAATTTTGTGATACTTTTTGTAATTGTACATCTGAACAAATATTTGAGAACTTTAAATTTTGTTTTTGAATTCGAGTATTTTTCTTTATAGGATTCATTCTCAAAACAAATAAGCGCATAATATCCTATCATTGTGAATGTGTAGATGCGCAAACCGAATTTTTGTATTTCGCTGTTTATTGATTTTTGATATTCGCCATTATAAGTTTAGTATCTATCCTTACTTTAATTTATGAATGAATGTCGCTGGGAATTGAACCTGTCTTTTTCTGCTTCACTCTTGGAATTTTTTTGGCTTTTAATTTTTACCAAAATTTCTTCTTTTACCAACTGTTTTAATGTAAACTATTTTGCTTAGCTGTGCATTTGCATCTTTTATTAAGGGCTGTTTGTAAAGCTCTATCTAAATGTTTAAGCAGGTGATTACTGATTAAATGTTGTCTAAGGTTTCAACTTAGGAGTTTAAATGACATGTGGATCTATTTGAGGTAAGCTCTGAGATTACTATACTTTATATTTGGAAAGATTTCTTTATATTTATATTTATTATAAGTTGCTAGTTTGTATTTTAGAATTATTGTAAGGGCTGTTCCCGTTAGTAAGCAATGTACTTTCGCTATTGTGGGTGCTAGAAGTTTTAGTTTAGACTTCTAACTTCGTTTTTTCTAAAAAATCTTGTAAACTTTCATCGTCTGTTATCCCTAAGTTTTTTTATGTCATGTAATTTGATGTTTCAAGCTTCACTCGTTAGAAGTCCTCATCATATTTAACAACTATCATATTTATAGGCAGCACATTCTAAATTATGTTATTCCAAAAGCTAATTCTCTCATTTGCAATATAAAACAATCGCTTTTCTTTTTCATCTTAATAAGTTTTGTTGAGATAAAGCACTAAATTGCTTAAAATAATCACAGCAATAAGAGGCTTCTAATTTTTGCTATCTGAGAGTGCTAGTCCTAAATATAAAAATGTTGTGATTAGCAAAATAGCTAATCTATATAAAAAACTATATCCAAGGACTAAGCCATATAATATAGCACCCAGATAGAAATATTGAAACTCAGCGCTGTATTCTTAAGATTCGTAATTCTTTTAAGACATAACATTGTAGAATGTTACAGCGACCATCACTACTTAGTTAATTAAAAACGCATAATGGTGGTATCTTATAAGACGTTCAATTTTATTGCAAAGGATCAAGCAAAACAGGCTTAAATTAACGAGCAAATCAATAACAAATTCAATCGCTGTCATACCCTGAATAATATGTGTTATAAAATTTAATATGAAGCCTATCTGAAAAATCAAGGCTATCAAAAAGACTTAATGCCTAAGAAGTTCTTTCTCCTTAGCTTAATATGATTATTCTATATTGCTATCATTAATTCGCAAAGTGTATTTATTCATTTTTTGATAAAACTGTTTATGAGATTCGTCATCTTTATCCTCAGTAGACTATTTACTTTTCATCTATTAAATATTTTGCAATTACTTTAAGTACTAAAAAGTTAAATTAAATTAATATTTTGTTTATAAATCACTTATTTTTATGAAAAATTTTTAAGGCCAATATTTCAATGATTTTAGTTTAATAGAATTTCCCAAAAAAGATTTCTTTAATTAGTTTTTATGTTTTGCTAATAAATGAAATAAATATGAATGATTATTTTTTGTTAATTACTCCTCTGAATGACACAAGATTACATTAGCTTAAAAATAAAAATAAAAATACATTTATTCAAAGACTTGGTTTATTTTTAATCTATTTGTTTACATAACAACTATAACTTTTGAATTTAGAAGCAAGATCTAATTTTTTATTGAGAGGGTTGCCATTGAAATATCAAGATTACATTGTTTAATTAGAATTTCTATTTTCTTCAATAATTTTAGATTTGTTAAATATCTTTCATACAAATTACATTCTGGGTTTATGTTACACAACAAAGTAGATTAATTTATTTGAATTATTTAATCGAAAAAACAATATTTAATCTTTAACTTTATTTTTCGCCAAAGCCATACATGTACTTTCAAGTTAAGTATTTAACTATTTATGTTTTTATTAATTTAAAATTATAAATTTTTTATATTTGTGAAGAATTATTTTTAAAAATTATAATTTTACATGCTTTAAAAATCAATTTTTTTATTATTTGGCAAAAGTAAATTTTGAGTGAAAGAACATTCCTTTAGTATTTTTTATTAATTCAGTAAATTTAATCTAAAATTTAACTTATGTAGTCAATATTTAAGTTCAAATCATTTAAATTAAAATAAAAATGGCAACCAAGGTGGGACTCGAACCCACAACCTTCAGATTAGAAGTCTGCTGCGCTACCATTGCGCCACTCGGCTTTTCACGTTTAAAATAACTAAAATAAATGTAAAATTTTTATTTTTTTTACTTAAGGCTTGTATTTGATTAGTAAAGTATTATGTTTTAATAATTTTTTAAGAACATAATTGTAATTATTATTTATATATTCAATAGCATTCTCAATTTCAAAAGAATGAACATTTTTCTTATAAGTATATATTAATTGAATAACTTAATCATATTTTTATTACTACAAATTATTTTTAAAAGAACTATAAAATCTCTAATTTAAATGAATTATAAAATACATTTGTTTTTTCTTAAATTTTAAATATCTAAGCATTTTTTTGAAACTTCATACTACTGCTCCATTTACGAAATTGATATAGCAATCCAAGACTTTTATTTCAACAAATATTACCTCCAAGAAAAATTTAAATAGATCAATGCAAAGAAGGAATATATTTAATTTATGGAGGATACTTGATGAAAAAAGTGAGATTGTTATGTAAAAAAATTTAATTATAATAATATCATTATTTTAGTAAATAAATTAAATACCAAAGAATAAAAAAATGAATGCACATTTTTTAATATTTAAATTCATTAGATAAAAATGTTCATCTAATTTAAAAATAGTTTTTTGTTTTTAATTACTTAAAATATGTTTGTTTAAAGAAATTATTTAATTATAAATAAATTTGATGTTTGAGTATTTAGATTCAATTTGATGATACCTATAATTATTAATCTAAATTCAAATTATAATTAATTTACATTAAAATTTTTTAACAGAATTTTTACTCATTTCTTGCAAAATAATAAAATTATTTTCTTTCTTTCTTCTATTAATCAATCTTAGATTTGTTTTTATCTCAAAGTTTTATTCCACCAATTTTTATTTTAGGTTGAACTCTTAAATCAAAATTCATATTTTCGATTGTATTGTTTAAACTAAAAAATATATTGATAAATTGAAATCAAAATAAAAAAATTAATATCTTAAAAATTTTAATTTGTAAAATTATAGATAAAAGCTCAACTTATGATCATAATTTATTTTGTTAATTTTTTTATTTTTAATTTAAAATATTTTAATATTTATTAAGTGAAATAATTAACTAAAAAGAATTTCATAAAAAGAAACTGCTTAAAATATTATAAAATCAAAAAGTTATTTTTGAATGATACTCTAATGAAAGAAAAAAACAAATAAGTGGATATTATTTATATGGTAAAATAGCCCTTCAGTTTTTGATATTAAAACACTCATAAAAAATTATAAATTTTTGTTCGCTTTGTTTATCTCTTTCTAGCCTTGCTTCATTATCCTAACAATTTACAAGAATTTCAAACATTAGATACAAGAAATAAAGAAAAATAAATATGTTATATGTATGTTAATGCATTTTAGCATGAAGAAAAAAATACATATACATGATAATAAATAAATCAAATAAAATATCAAATAAATAAATTGAATTCTCGAGTCATTAATTTTTTTGAAATTAATTATAATTCATTGTAATATTAAGGAATAATTATTAAAAGTTAATACAAAAAGATAAAATGTATCCTAAGGGAGCATAGACTAGCTATAAGCCATAACAACACCCCGCTGTTACACAGCGTTAATTTATTGCAAACGATACCTACTTCAATTAATAGCATTATTAAAGACATGAAATCGAAGATGCTCTTGCCAGAGAGCTTTAGAGAAGAAAACTTGATGATGAAGCCAAATAAAGAGAAATTTAAAAAATTTATGAAGAATCTGAAGAATTAAAATTGTTAAAAGAAAAGATTAGAATGGCCTAAGTTAACAAAGAAAGAACTCGTTAAATTGCTGAAAATTAATTAAGAATGTTTTAAACAAAGGTAACTAAGATGTGTTTCTTTATTAAATTTAAGATATCTAATGAGTTGATTATGCTCATTTGAATCTTGTATAACTGCCAACATAATAAAAAAAGTACATTTACAAATAATTTTTTATCATAAATAGAAAGTAGAAGCAGAACTTGAAGAAAATATTTTAAGAAAATGTGAAGAAGAAAAGCGTTATGAAGCTGAAAAGGAAAGAATTCTGAACGAACAAAGAATGCAAGGAAAATTTGTAAATTTTTATTGAAAAAACTTTTACTCGTTTGTTATCAAACAGCAAATCAAATTTATAATCTCCTCTTTTTCTTTTTGCAACTTTTGCTGAAAACTGTATTAATTTCAATTCACTGATTAATTTATTTTCCAAAACAACCAAAGGTTTTACAATAATAAATGCTCGAAAAGAAGCAAGCTGCTGAAGAAGCTCATCAATAATACTTATTAGAAAAGGATTAAGTTAATGCTATAGTATAAAATATCATTAAAGAAGATAAAATGTAATTAAAATTAATTCATATTTTATTTAACAAATCGTATTATCGATGGTTATATTCGTATAATAATGTTTAACAATAATTAAATAAATTTTTGAAGCTATGCATATAATGCAAGAGTTAAAACAAAAATGGCCTAACCATAAAAATTAACATTTTATTTATTTAAATAATCTAAAAAATACTCAACATATATATAGGGCCTATGAATAAGACAAGCTTAAAAAGAAGAGAAATTACTAAGATATGGTAGAAGCTCTTTAAGAAAAAGCTGAAAGAAAGGCTTAAGAAAAGATTAATGAATAGCTTGAAAATGCTAAATACAAGAAATTCTTTGAACAAAAAGAATAAATGCAATAAGAAATTAAAAAGAAAAGAGAAGAATTAGAAGCTCAAAAGGCTATCATTTTTGAAAGACTCAAAGCTGAAGAAGAAAGAAGAAGAAAGGAAAAGGAATTAATCGAAGATCTTAGAATGGAATTATACAAAGAAGAATTCGAAGCTTAGGAACGTAGAAAAGACCGTGAAGAAAGAGAAAAGAGAGAAAGGTAAATTAAGCCTTTTAGTAATGCTATAATTATATATTTTATTATTTTAAAAGAACTAAATAAGAACTTTAAGAAGCTGAAAGACAACATAAATATGATAAGGAAAGGTAGCTTGCAGATGAAAAAAGAATGGAACAATAGTTCAGAGAAAAGATGATGGAAAAGTATGCCTAAGACGAAAAACTAGAATAATTATCTGCTCAAAGACGTAGAATGAAAGAATTGGATCATAAAAAAGAAGTAAAACAATTTTTTTAATTTGAGATTTTATTCAATAATATAATAATTTTAAGGTCGAAAGATTATGGTAAGAGAAGCTAGAAATGTATAGAGAAGAAAGAGAAAGAGAGTTAGAAGAAGCTAGAAAGAACGAAGAGTTAAAGAGCTATAAAGACGAACTAATTAGATTAGAAAAAGAAAGATTACTTAGAGAATATTTAGACGAGTTGGCTGGATTTATGCCAAAAGGTTTATTATAAACTAAGGAGGATACTAAATTCTTAAAAAATTAAAATCCATATGCCCAACGTACAGGATTTGCCAGCAATTTTAAAATTATGTGATTTTTATATTTTTTATTACAAGTAATAAATTCATAAATAAATAGTTTTATAAAAAAACATCAAAATTTTTAAATAATTTTATTGCAAATCTACTAAAATTTTATTTCAATCCAAATAATAATTTGATAAATATCCTTATTATTGATAATAAATCATCTATTAGCTTTATTTCTTTAAATTACTGTGATTCTTACAAAATAATTACATAGCAGTGTGTAAGATATTAAAGGATTTTTATAAAAAAGTAAGCATTTTTATATGGTTTTTATAAATTGATTTATGAAAATTTAAAGTAAATTTTTAACATAAGAAAATTCTTAATTTAATTTATTGTTCTAAATTTTAAAAATTAATCTATTGGTCTCAATTAAAATGAAATAAATTTATTTAAATAATTTAAAACTAATTCATTATTATTTTTTTACTTTAATGACTATAAAAATGTTGAAATAATTTAAATTTAATTCATTATTTTTTTTTTACTTTAATGACTTTAAAAATATTAAAATTAAGTTAATTTTAAAGCTATTTTTGTGTAAATTATATTATATTGAAATTGCTTATTATATCAAATTATCTTGCTAAGTAAAAATAAACTTGAAAAACTTTTAAAATTATGTAAAAAATTGTACTCAGAGAGAGGTTTGTTAGCTATAGAAATAAATGTAATTTGAAAAAAAGTTTTATTTTAGTTGAAAATAACTTTAAAGATTTATGATGGATTAGTTAATTTAAATTTTTGCTTATTAGGGAGCTTAATAGAATACTTAAAATACAAGTATATATTTTTAAAATACTGCTTTTCATTTATAATTTTTGTTTATATACAATCTTTATTTTTTTAATTTATTTAGGTTAAATTTAATTGAGAAAAATTAATTTTATTTATTAGGTTTATTGTTAGATGTTTAATATATTTATTTATTTATTATTTCCAAATGATCTTTTCCATTTTATACTTTTTATTGTGTCAGATAAACTTATAAAATCCTAGTTTTTTTAAAATACTGTTTGTTTGGTTGATTATCCTTGGCTAATTTCACTCAAGCAATTTTAAATTGTTTGTTTCATTTTTGTTAGTTATTTGAGAAGGTAATTATTTCTGCAGTGCTATTTATTGTTTCTTTATTTTTTGAATCGAAAACATGAGAATTATCTTGTAAAAATGAAGTTATTTCATTAGCATCAAATTCATGTTATATTTTAAAATTGTATGATTTTTTTGATTTCCAAAAGATCTTTTTGGTAGTTTCAACTATTGTTACGATCATTTATTCTTTGTTAAAAATTGCTTTTGAAAGTGGTAGATATATTGTAGAAGTAGGTTTGGAAAATGAATCAAGTAAACCAGGTGATATTATTAAATAATTGTCTACAGTTAATATAATAGAGCAATCTCTCCATTCCTTTTTTGGATTATTTTCCTTTTCTATTTACTATGCTGTAAATTCTTTAATAACTAAGTTTTTTTCTCCAGGTGTTTTTAGTTAAAAATCCATAGCAAACTATTTCAAGATTTACATATCTATTTCATCTTTAGAATAACATTTTTTGATGTAATTAGCTTACTCAGGTTATAGAAGCTATTCTATATTTATAACATTTTTCTGCATTTCAGCTTGCACTTAATTTAACATTGCAAGTATATAGCTTGAGTTTTCAATCCCATCTATCATTTATGATCTTTTTTATACATACAATGTAAGTGCTTAATTTATATTGTTTATTCTGTTTAGTTAAAGCTACTCTAACTCCTCTACAAATCTAAACACATAGAGACCGAATTCTCTTAGATTTTCAAAATGTTCATTTGCATGGTGCATATATAAGAGTTCTTGATAGTAAAAATCTTTCTTTGAGTCTTTCCCTTTGAGCTACAACTAATTCATTTCCTTAAAGCTATTTGTAAATTCATCATATGTGCTCACTGCTATTTTCGCTAATTTATGAATTCTATTTTTAATAAAAGAAATATTATTCAATGGTCTTTATCAATTTTCAAAAATATTAAAAGATATTTAAAAAATAGCAGCGGTAATCATCAGCCAATAATATTTGCAATTAAATAGGAATGCTTGGTTAGTAGGAAAATTGGATTTTCTCTTACTGTTTAAATATTTTATTACATACTTATCAAATTAATTTAAAAATTATATTTGCTCTAATTTAAATCAACAAAAATTTAACAAAAAATCGCTATAATTATACTTACCTTGATTGTTTTTCTTTTAAAGTAGTTTAAAATGCTTCAAATTTTTATGTAAAATTTTTCTTGTCGGATAAAAGGTAGGGACGAATGATACTCTAATCTATATAAGCAGATAACTGTTGACTATTTAAGCCTACAGTACTTTCCAAACTTGTAATCTATTTGAAAATCTTATTTATTGATGGATAACTCACGTTGTTTATTTAAGGAGAATAGGTGTATGCCTATCCTAGCTGAGTTAGAGGAGATTTAGCAAATTAAGCAACTTATATTTAGGTTTCTTTTAAAAATTTAAGGAAGGTATCAATAAACTAATGACTTTAGCTTGCAATCTTAACAAGATTCTCGCTGATATTGCAATAAATATTATTAAAAATTGATGTTACTTATATACGCTTGTCTTCCCAATTTTTAATATAGCAATATCTTGCTCTCTTTTTTTCATATAAACTATTACCCGTTTTCAATTCTTACTCCATAGATGATCTGTTACTATTGCTTTATTTTATTGTAAGAATGCTAGAACGATTTGATTTAGATGATCTTACACTTCTAGTTGGAGAATTCGTCTCTATTCCTTCTCCTTATTAAATTTATTTTCCTCCTGAGTTCCCTTACTAAGAAGAACTTAAAATAGAGGATTATTTTAACAACAAAATACTCCTATTAGGCGAATACTATTCATTTTTACTATCTCTTTCACCTATTTGTATAACTTTAGAAGTATTTTATTCAATCTCAATACTATCAGTTTTTTGTTAAGTTAAGTCTTATGGGATTACTTAGCTTGTTGACTCTTCTAATTGCATTCCGCTAGGAGAATTTTACCCATTGTTAAGGTTATTGCTTTTCATCGTAGTGTTTGCTGTTTCAATATCAGTAGATTAGTGAGGATTCCAGTTTTATTAGTTGATTTGCACCTATTTCAAATTTTATTCTTATGATGCATAAGCTAAATTTTCAATTTTAGTTTGCTAATCTTGTACCTGCATTTTTCTCACGTACTTAAATTTAATTAATTACCCTGCAAGAGTCTTAATTTTCTTTATTTTTTGGAAAGCAAATACTTATATGCAAATTTTTCAGTGCTTTACTTAATATCTATTTATGCTTTACAATTTATTGATTTTGTATGATTCCTTTTATTATTCACCAATATTTAAGATACTCATAAGTCTCTTCATTATCATCCTCATCAATAGATGAACTTTTATAAATCACGAAAGCTTATAAAATTAAGTTCAATAATAACAGTGAAATTGGTTACTATTTATTAAAATGTAAATCTAACTTGTCTTATCAGAAAAAAATGTTCTAAAGGAAATTATTGAATATATTTAAGTAGATTTTATAAAATAAATAACATATATAAATGCAAATTCTGATTGAATATACATGCTACATGCTAAATTTGATAAATTTTAAAAGTGAGATTGAAGATATAAACTTTATCCATTAATTATAATTATGATTTTTGGCATTTAAAGAGCTAGATAAAAAAATAAAAAATATTTATCATACATACTTTTATGATTAAATTAACATTCTAGGCCAAAATTAAATTATTTTTTCAAATTATTGGTAGTACATAATATTATCTAGACCATAATTTTAATTTTGATAAAAATTATTGATTTCTAGTTGTTTTGATTAGTTAAAAAAGGAACCTTTTTTCATCTATTTTAATAATAATTTAGGTTTTTAGAGATATTTCTAATGTTAAAAAATTATCATTTAATTGGATAAAATTATAATTACATTTTTTATTACCTAATAAAAAGATCATGATTAATTTATTTCAAGTTACTAATTTTAGATAGATCTATATTGATACTTTTTGCATATGCATGATTTTATTCAATAATATAATTTTTTTCGATAGTCTTAATTTAATTTTTTCTAAAAAGGGATTATTTCAATATTAAAAATTATTTGATAAAGAAAAAAATATTTTCTAAGACTTAATTAAAATAATATAAATGATTGATTTAATTTTTTGCTTTAAATTCAAAAAATCGTGTAATTATCTCAAGTTAATATGAGCATTTTCTAACTTTTTTATAAGTGCTAAAGTGAAAAAATAATAAAAATACTAATAAACAAACTCTCTGCTAAATGTATAAATTTAAAATATTTTTAAAATTATATTTTTATTTAGATGAACGAAAAAAAGTAAATAAATATCTTTTGGAATTATACGTGTTTATTGTTATTAATTTTGATTATAAAAAAGATTTTGATAAAATACAAAATTTTTATTAAATTAAAGCAAGAAATTTATTAATGGATTCACTTGTAGATATACGTAAATATGTTAAAGTTAGTTGTTTGTTTTATAATTGATTTTTAAAAATAAGTTATGGTGTTTGGCCCTGTTTATGGGTATTACTCTTAATATTCTAAAATTAGGACAGAGTAGACTATTGGTAACTTTAGCATAGATGTTTGCGCTATCCTTCTTTTTGCAAATATATTGAGAGTTTTATTTTGGTATTAAAACTTAAATAATTATTTATAATCTAATTAATAATTTTACAAATTCATAAAGGTTTGGAGAGAGATATGAAACTCCTTTACTCTTTTAATCGTTGCTTATGATTGTTACTTAAGTAAAATTTCATATTCAAATACTTTAAAATTTGAAATATTTATGTTATTTAAATCATTAGTTTATTTTGCTAGCCGAATGTATTAGAGTTTCAAATTAGAATAAAACAAACAAGTCTATCGAATATAGAGGTATTTATTTATTTGAAGCTAGTAAAAATTGATTTCTTAATCTTAATTATTAGATGGAGGACTTGCCTCAGCTAAGTTTTGGAATAAATTTTGGAGATGGTACGATATCAGATCTTACGGTAAATTTATTTAATATTTATTAGTAGAGATAATAATTTGCTAAATATTATAATAATAGTTGAATCAGTAATAACTTTTACTGTTTTTTTCACTCTGGTAACAATTATGTTTACTCATAATTATGCAGCTGTTTAAATAATAGGGATGATCAGTGCTATGATTGAAGTAAATAATATATCAATTATTCACTATCTAATAATCTAAATTCATATTATTTAATTAACATAAAAGGCTACCCTTGGTTTCCCTTAAATGATTAAGAACTATCAAAACCAAAATGCAAGTGGAATCAGCTATGGATTAATAGGATCATGGTTTTTGGGTGACTTTAGTAAGACAATTTATTTTATCTATAAAAGTGCTCCTTTATAATTTACGATGTGTGGTGTAATTTAACTTACTGTTGATATCCTGATCATTCTCTAAATGAAGTTGTACAAATCAGAGGAACTCGTTAAATGATTCAAAAAATAAATAGATAACTTATGTGATATACTTAATTTATATCCTTTATCTTAGTACTATTATAAAGAATAAGATATAAAAATATATAAATTGAACATATTTTATATAGAATATCAATTAATTTGTAACTAAAGAACTAACTACTTACTTATACTTAATAAAATATAGATAGAACTATGCACACATATATTTATAACTTAATTTTACACTTAAAATGTTTTGATATTATTTATTAATTTGATGATTTTTTTAATCAATCTATTCTTTTAATACGGTCTTTACTTTGAGCTTTTTAGCATTAATCAAAAGCGCTTTGCCAAATTTTATTATTCTGCATTAACTATTTTTCTCTTTGGCAATCCACTCTTAGCTCTTTATGGTTAAGTTTTTATTTCTCTTTCAGCCTCTTTGTAGATTACATTATACCTTTCTTTGCTTTAACTGATTTTTAAATTAAAATAAATAACTAAGATATTATTTCATTTTAAAAAATTGAAATACTCTTTATTCTTAACATTTTTGTTTTTTGATTTTGCGTTTGAATAATCGAAAACTATAACATGGTCATTCACCTATTTCATGACTTGATCAGGGTTTTCCCAGTGCTCATCTTTATTAAAAAGAGTTATTATTTGCTTATAATCTTACTAAATTTTACTCACATATTCAAGAACTTGATCTTCGCTGATATACGCTGAAAGAGGCATGCATGGATCTAAATTTTATATTTATATTTTTCTTTTATTTACAAGTAATTCTAAAGCCTTAATTTTATCTTCTCCTTCAAATATAATTTCACTAAACAAGTTATAATTCTTTTCAGGAGTATTTAGTTCAGTCATTATTTTGTTTATTTCTCTACTAAAAATTTTGAATTGGAATTAACTTTTTAAAAAATTAATATTTATATCAAATTACCACTAATTTCAACAAATTTAATGTAAAATCATTATTCTTATGCAAAGTATTTAATTACTCAAAAATTATTTTAGAGTCTAAAATATTAATTTAAAAAAAAATTTTTTTTCAATTTTTGTTTTAAAACTAATAAAAAATAAAATTTTTAAAAGTAGAATAAAAAGTAAAAATCCTTTGTCAAAGAAAAATCTTATAAGTTTTAAATAAAAAATATTCTGCTTTATTTATTATTAATGAAAAACTAAATTTTAATAAATAGCCAATTTTTTCATTTTATACAAAAATGTTTGGAATTCTACTATATTTTTTATAATACTTTTTCTAAAAAACAGAAAATAAATAAAATAACTTATTAAATGCAGAATAAATAAAATTTATCAAATTTTAGTTAAAAATATAATAAAAAATATTTACTTTTTATTTATTAAAAATTAAGTTTTGAAATGTAGAATAAATGGCAAAAGTTTCATACTTTTTAAAGAAAGTTTGATATTTATTTTGATTCAAAAATTCGTCATCTGCTTTAAACTAAATAAATCAATAAATAAAATAATTTTTTAAGAGCAGATTGAAGAAATTGAAAAAATCATTATTAGAAAAAGACTTAATATTTAATGTTGAATAAAACTAAATTTAAAATTCATTTTTTAACAATATAGATTTTTTATTTTGCTAAGAATAAATAAAAATAATTGATAATATAAAATATTTAGGACTCATTTAATATTTTAATTGTTTAATTTTTTGTTAAAGATCTGGAGCTTATTTCTAAAATTTTAGTTAAACTTTTAATCTTTGAACGTTTCATTATCATCTTTTAAGTTATTATTTTAGCTACTTATTTGTTTGTATGAAATATCTAAGTAGTTTTTAGCACTTAATTTCTATGTACTGTTTTCTGAAAATTACCTAATCAGTATTAAAGAATCATTTTTTGTGTTTTTTGGTTAGAGGTTGTTATAGATTTCATTTTTTTACTTTTTAGCTGGATATGGTGAAATTTATAAATTTTATAAACTACTTTTATAGTTTTGAAATTTCAAACTACTATTATTGATATTCGTATTACTATAAAAATTTACCATATTGTTAAGGTTTCTAGGAGTAGAAGATATGCCATTTTACGCTGAGGCTCTTACATCTTAGCTACCTTCTTTCTAGCTTTAATTTAATTTGTTGTTTGGCTCTTTTAAAAATATAAATTAAACTCTCTGATTTGGAGAGTTCTTGCCTATGGAGCTTACTTATTCAAAAGAATTAGTTGTAACAGGCTTACTCAAGCTATTTGGTGATTGTTATCGCTTTTGAAAATACTAATCAATTTACTGTAGTGGCGATTCTTGACTATTAAATTTATTTTATTTAAAACTTAAAGGCTCAATCAGATCTTCAATTGACATTGATTTTTATTGGATCTAAGGATTATTTAATTATTAGTTTTAAAATTATTACTACTACTGTAATACGGAAGGAGTCTATTTATCAAAAATAGTTTTAATTCTTATTAATTTATCTTTTAAGCACTTTATAGGATTCGGTGAATTAGCTTGATTAACAGATTTTGACTCAGTAGAAATTAGAGTATCTGAGTTCTTTTTAAGCAAAACTGAGTTGCTTTTTGTTATAAATGGTTATTTGTCTTGCATTTTTTATTCAAATAAAGTTTCATCGCTGAACTTTTTTATGTTACTTTATTACAAAATTTCTTCATTCAATTTTTTTGTAAAACTCCTTGAGAAGAAAGGACTTTCGCTTTAATTAACTAAACTTAAACAGTTCTACACACCAGATTGCCTTTATCTACAATTGCTTTTAGGTGTAGTAACCACTGCCAAATTAATAAGTTTTGCCTAATTTGATTTCACTTTATTTTATTTTGAGTTTAGATCATTATTTGCTTATATTTTAATTGCTGAATTCGAAAAAGATTTTTAAATGAATTACAAATTGTTATAAGGTTTACTTTGTATTACTTTTGCAGAATTATCTTAGTTCATTTGATTTACTTTACTGTTTGTTTAATTTCCTTTAATAATAATACTGCAATCTTAAATAGGAGTATTTAATTTACTCTCACTTGCAGTGTTTTATTGCTAAATATTCATATTTCTAAAAGTTTAAGCTGATTTCGCATAATAATTCTACCTTACTTTGCTTGGTATTTGTTGGAGATAAGATTTTATTGATTAAGATATGTAAGAATTAGTTTTTATCAAATTTGTATACATTTTTTCCAAAAAAATTTTTTTATCGTTTAAAATATCTATTGAATTTAAAATTTGTTGGCAAGCAAGGTGATGATATTAGCAATCTAATTGTGAATAGTCTTCAAAGTTACACTTTTATTAAGTTTTCCACTTTTTTTTATAATGATTAGAAGCAGTAAATGTTAGACGCCTAAAGTCTTTGCTATTTATCAAATCTGTTTTTTTTAATTAGCTTTGAATTGAAAAAAAGTATTCGCTTTTTGAAATAGAGGTTGACGATGAAGCTTGTGCTTGTTAGAAGCTTTGATTTGAAAAATAAAGTTCTTTATGCTGCAAGCTATTTTTAAAATCCTTTTAACTAGAAGGATTGCCTCCACATTTAAGGTTGTTTTATTCGTTTTAGTAATAAATCTGATTATCAAAATTAATACTCTTACTTGTTTAATAATCATTCAAATTAGTTTATTTAAAGTCTTTTTAATTCCCAATAAAAGATTCTGATTCCTAAGCCTGTGCCAAACTTTCTCTTTTGTTAAAGTTATTATGAATTAGCTAAGGAGACTCGTTCAAAGAATTGTCATTTATTTTTTTTATAAATGAATTTATAACTTAAAGCGGTTGCTAAAGTTTAGGCAATTTTAAAAATGACCTGCTACTTGAAGAAATAGGCGATAAAGAAAAATTTTCGTGACCTAAATTTTAAGTTTGAAATTTGAGATTTTATTGATTTCTACAGGTGTTCATAGAGTTATTTTATTCCATAGCAGCTTCTATTTGGTTGTTAAACAATTCTTATTAAACCTTTTAATTGTAAAGACTCTAACTTCTGCCTTATTTTATCAAATTGTCTTAATAGAACCTTACATTCTCGTTGATTTAATTTTCTTCAAAAAAAATATTTGATGGTTAATCATTTAAATTAACAAGGTTTTATTTGCTTTCCATATCTTATTTTCTCTATATATTTTCAATATTGTTTGCCAATGAAACTAAATCATAGTTATCATTATTGTTTTTTTCGTTTTTTATTTACTTAAAAAAGAGGGAAGGGCGTTAAGAATTATTTTAAAGAACTCTTGGTGAAAGAGACTGGCCATGAAAATATTAAATTACATTATTATCCTACTATTATTAGATCTATTGATTGTTATTTTATGTGCTACTGTTTTATTCCTTTTACTACTTTATATTAATATTATTGATTAACTGAGCTTCTTCTAAATTATTGTAAAGAATATTTTCAGTATTGTTATTATCAAGTTAAATATCATAATATTGCTAAGCTTTTTATTGAACATTGATATTATTTGATTAAGAGTCTTATAAATGTTATGGCTGTTATACAGGCTGCAACTTAAAATGATGTTATACCTAATATTCAAGCTGTTTATAGTACTGCAATTTTTGAATAATTATTTTCTCAGATTATTCCTTCTCAAATAAAAAAGCTGATCTTGAAAAGTTAATTAAATACAAAATTATAGAATTCAAGATCTGGTTTTTATCAGCGATCATTTCTTACAACTTTTTTCTAAACAATATCTGTTTTTGTAAAAACTCATTAGCCTCCATTACAAATTTGTATTTGAGAAAATTATTGTAGATTAGAAAATTCTCGCTTATAATTTAGTTAGTTAGGCTAACTACTATCATCTTCAATTTATCAGAATCAGCCTTTACAGAAAAATATTTTTTTAAAACTTTCTGCTCAACCTCAATAATATCTAAATCCTATTTGCACAAAAATACAAAATGATTATAAAATTCCTTCAGTTTTGTTAAAGTATTTTTTTCAAAAGCTTGCTTTTCTGATATTAAATTTTCCTTACTTAATTCTTTTCTAATTTATTGCTTAAATTACTCTGAATCTCCATTTTAATTCGAGCTGTTACAAATCGAGTTAGATTTCTCATGTAAGCTATTTTTTTATTCGTTGATTTATCTTAAAGCATCACTAATTTGTAGTGACTTAAACGAAATAACTTGGTGCTTTAAAAAATGTAGCTTTTGCTCTATCAAATAAAATACATTTTAGAATCTTTTTTGATACGAATAAAATATTTCATCTATCCCAAATGAATTTTTGTTCAATTTATTTCCAATAGCTATTGAAAGCTTACTGTTATAATTCTACTATTGCTGAGAGCTTTAATCTGATTCATTTTAAGTGCTCACGAGGTTTTCATTTGTGCTATTATTAATTTTAGTCTATTAATTACTTTTAAGTTAATTTATGCTTTAAGAGTTTAAAATGTTATATAAGTCTTCATAAGCATTCTTTAAACTCATTTTATTTCTACTTTGTTCTTATGATATCTGCGTTTATATAAATTATTAAATTTTTTATTTCTACTTAATTAACACAACTTTGTTAGCCTTAATTTATTTAACAAGAAATTAATTTTAAAAACACAATAAGTCAATTTTTTCAATAAAAGCATTTGAACTTATTTCACTTTGCTTCAATTAATTTTTAGTTAAATATAAAAAACTAGTTTTTATTTCAATTAAAATTAATAATTTTAACAATTCTAAAAAAAAATAAAAAAACTGCTCCGGGAGGGGCTTGAACCCTCGACCTTGGGTTTATTAGACCCACGCTCTAACCAACTGAGCTACCCGAGCTGAATGATATATTTAAGATCAACAAAATTAAATTTCTCAATTTTTTACAAATTACACAAAATATTAATTAAAAATAAAAATGCTCCGGGAGGGGCTTGAACCCTCGACCTTGGGTTTATTAGACCCACGCTCTAACCAACTGAGCTACCCGAGCTAACTAATATTAGGTATTCTAAACCTTAGGAAAACTTCAATACATTTTTTAATAATAAAACAAGTTTCAGCATACAAAAAATATAATTATAAAAAAATAAACTTTATCTAATTTTTTTAAGTTTAAAGTAGTAAAATTTGATATAAAATAAATTTGTTTATTTCTATTAAATATTAAAGGTAAATGATAAAGACGATTTGATATATTTGGATTTAAATAGATAAATTTGATAATTCATTAAATATAAAAATATATTTAGCATTTCTTAATTATTAAATAAATAATAAATAAAATTTGATAAAAATTTAATCAAAAAGATTCTCAAAATTCATTCTTTTTAATTATTGCCTGCATTTATTGTCTGTCGTAATCATTGACTTCATCAGTTTCATTGAAGAAGTCGTCTATTTCTGGAGAAGTTCTACCTCCAGAAGATCCCTTCCCACTTCCATTTTCAAAATTAAGATCTTCTTAGATTCTTTATTAGTTAGCTTCTTAATTGTTATTGATACTATCTTTGAGTTGTAGAGGTTTCTTTTATTTTTTTTGAGCTTTCTTTTCTTTTTCAATGGCCTTTTCTTCTTCTTCAGTTAACTGCTTTTGCTATTCTAGCTTATTTTTGTTTCTTGAAAACATAATTCCTTAATCTAATTTCTTTTAAGTTGTTGATTGTTTAACTTATTCCATTTCTTTATCTTCTTCTCTTTCAAATGTTTCGTTAGGCTATAATTTTTTTCCTCCATGATTAGAGATTTTAGCTTCATTAAGCATTGAACTCAAATTACCTATTTTTTTATAAAATTAAATTTTTAAATCCTTAAGCTGAAGTTTTTTTTGATTTTTATACCTCTCTTTGTTAGAATTCCCTTTTTAGGCTTTTCCTATTCTCCATTTTTATTTTCAGTGCCTGAATTTTCAGATTCTAATTAATTATTTTGAGATGATTTTTTGTCTGTTAAATCTCTTTCTTCAGGGAAAGGATAGGGATGCCAACAGACTTCATATAAATCAGTGTTTGAAAAGTCAGAAAATTTGCATTATTCTCCATAAACATTGAAAACTTTAAAGTTATTTTAAACTCTGAGCTTAGGAAATAGCACTCCACAAAGAATTTTTGTGCCATCGTAACTCCATGCAGAGCTTACTGTGCAGTGTGCCTATTATACAAATTATTTTTTAACTCAAATTAAAAATATTATTTTTTGTTACCTTAAATTATCCTATTTTTTTCAAATCTTTAACACTCCAAACTTCTATGTCTCCTCCCAAATTACCAAATCCACCTAAGAATAAAAGCTTAGAATAAGGATTCCATTTAACTTTATTGATATGATGTCTTCCAAATTCAAATATTGGAACACCTTCCTAATTTTATAAAAAATAAAATAAATATTTTCATTATTTATTTAAAAAGATTTTTGTTTTAATAAGTTTGCAAATATTATTATCCAATCATTCAATAATTTAATTCAAAGTTTGAATTAGATGTTTTTAAGTAAAAATATTTTTATCATAAAAAATTTACCTTAGTAAATAGAACTGAATGAGAAGGCATACCTCCACCAATAACAACGAAATGTTCACTGTTTGGCTACCATTAAATATCATGGATAACACCTTTGTAGAAGTTAAGAGGCTCTATAGAGCGAGATTCAGGCTATAATTAAAAAAAATATGTTAATAAAATAAATGTATAAAATATAACCAAAATGAATTAAATTAATATTAATAAATCAAATTACTTTATATCTATAGATTGTGTGTTATCCATAGTAAGTATTACCAGTATCATCTTTAATGGTTGAGCACCACAAGAGCAAATGCTTACCGTTTGGAGACCAAACTGGTACTACCTCTTAGCTTTTAGAAATAGACTGATCTAAAATGGGATTTGTTAAGTCACTTATTTCAAACAGCTTTAATTGAGCAGGTATCATTTCATATCCCTTACTAAATTCAGGGGTGAGTAAAAGTAATTGTTGCCTATCCTAAGAAGGTGACAAATATTGATAAATGAAGCTTTCTGCATTCACAATAGTTGTTAACTCAAAATTGCTGGTACTGTAAATTTTAATTTCTTTCTTTTCTCTGATAAAAATCTAATCTTCGTTTTTATCAAACATGTAAAGATTCATTCTGCTTTTTGAGAAAAAGTTATAATCGAACTCTTTGTGCTATTTGATAAAAGAAAAAAATAAGCTTGTTATATTAACTAAACAGATTTAGAATTTATTATAAATAATAAAAAATATTATATCTACTTTTTAGAGACTCAAGGCATCTAATATTTATAGCTTAATGTCATCAGTGTTATCATCTGGCTTTTCTATGCATACTAAATACTTTTGTAGAGGTGAAAGAAGCAAATCCTAAATATCATTATAGGTTTTATGATCTAGTAATTTCTTCTTAGTTGTGCTAAATACTCCTATGTTTTGTGGATCTGCACACTGTTTGTTATTTTATTTTAATAATTATGAAAAATGAATCATGAATGTTAGTAAATATTCATAAGTAGAAATAAATTTTGCTGAATATGTAGAAATTACTAAAATTATTTAAATATAAATTCAAAGAAATCTGAATCTTTGAAATCAAATATTTCTAGCTAATTAATTTTGAGAATTTATTAAATCATCAATTTATTTTATATTCTTTTAAGCTTTTGTGATAACTTTTCTAACTTAGTCAAACGAAAAATTTGAGCTGAGCTTAGCTGTAAAATTTTGTAAAAGTAAAATGAAAAAGGAAAATATTATTACAATAATGTAGTGTCCGTCTTGGATAAAGAATGAATAGCTATTCCATTTTGATATTTTTTATGAGTCTTCTAAAGGACCTTTCATGTTGTAGTCAATTAGGTAGACTCCTTACTTTGTTCTAACCATAATTTGGCTATCTTAGTCTTGTCCATTTTCTTAACCATTTTAAAGCATATTCATTTGAGAGAAAAGCACATTCACATCTGTAATTTAATTTGTTTAATCATCTTTAGGATTTGTTTTATTTGAGTTTTACATTTTCATTGACTACTCAATTAACTATCTCTCCAACTCCGAGCTATCGGGTATAGAAGAGTCTATTGCATCGCTTTAAGTTTAAACACCATTTTCAGAAATATAAACTGGTGGAGGAAACTAATTTGTGAGGGAAGGGAAATTTTGTGAATTCACATCTAAAATGTTAGCTTATTAGAGCTAATTCATATCCCACATTTGCATGTTGATGTCTGCTCCCATATTAGGGTACCCCATCATATTATTGTATCCAATATTACCTAATTAATTGGATTGTGCCCACATTTAATATTGCATATTGTTATAATTATTGTAATATTGTTGCTAGTTGTAGTTATTTCTGTTGTTGTTGTAGTTATTGTTTTAATAGTAGGATCCTCCGTTTGAGCCGTTATTACCATTATATCTACCTTAGTTTTAATATCCTTAATTTTTTTGGTTATAAGAATTTGTATTGTTGCTTTGATTATAGTTTATATTGTTGCTCTTGCCTTGTTTATTCTCCATGTTATTCATGTTAATGTCTATTTTAAATTATAAAAAATTTAGTATCTACTAGCCTAGAATTATTTTTAGCAAAAGAAAAATCCTTCTGCTAATGCTATGATCTAACTAAATGCTTTGACTGTTGCTATCTAAGTATGGTGGGTGATATGAAAATTTAGAAGGTACATTGAAAAAAGCAGGTTTTTAAATAGAGATTTAGAGGTGTAGTATCAACTTTAAAATGTATGAGAAAAAATGTTTAATATTTTTACTTTTATTGTAATTTTGCTAGTTTGAGGCCATCTTGTTGTTTTGGTTATTTCTCTAGTTATTCCAGTTGCCATTGCCATTTGCATATCCGTTCATATAATTGTTGTTTCCACCATTTTTTTAAAAATTGCTCATCTTAAACTAATAATAATATTTTTTAATTGGCTAATTAATAATGTCTCTCTTAAGTGTGAAGGGTATATTTTAACTATGTCTAAATTTATGTTTTATTATTTAACGCTTTTTTAGTAACGTCGTAAACTAGTTTGGTTGAAGGAGTTAATGTTTTTTGTTTTTTGTTTTAGCTGATAAGCTATTGTCAAATATGCTTGCTTTGTTAGGAATTTTTTTAGAAAATTAAACTTCTGTATTTAAATTACATAAAATTTAGTGTGTGATAGGCATAAATTTAAAGTAGTCTATCTCACAATCGGAATCATTAATATCAGAAGAAAATAATGACAGTCTATCTTAGCAAGCAAAGTTAATTAACAAGCAAAAAAAAAATTTAAAAGCAGATAGATATATAGCATAATAAACAAAATTGGATTGATTTATTCATTAAAATTTAAAGAAGAAAGTCTATTTGAAAGTATTTTATCCCTACTTAAGAAAATTTACAAATTTAATAAAATTTAAAGAAACTAACTGTCTAGATTATCATTTCAAATAAGAAATAGAAATTAATTTTTAAAGTTACTGGAGAAAATAATTTAACACAAACGATTCTTTTAAATTATTTATTTATTTGTTTAATTTAGCTCAAAATAAAAGTGTTTAAATTATTTCGGAGCTTATAATATCTTTTTTTTAAATGATAAATCAAATGCAAAAAAACAATTGAATTTTTAAATGAATTTAAATTTCTATCTAACTTATATAAAATTTTTATATTTTAAATTCCAAAAAAAACACCCAAAATGCAAACTTCGATAAATTCTACTCATTATTAGACTAATTATTTCACTAACTTGCAACATATTAATGATATTTTGCCATATTTTATTACATATAAGATATTTCTATTAATTTAATAAACTCAGACTTTCTAGACAACAGATTTGCAATTATTTAATTTTTTAAACTTTCTATTAAAATAATCGACACTCTAAAAATTTGATTTAATTTAAATAAAAAAGAATTCAAAAATAATATTTAACATACTTAAAATAAATAATTATTTAGTAAATTCTAATAAAATAAGTATAATAATTTTTAATTAAATTATTTATATTTTTTCTCTGAATATTTTTAGCAAACATCAATTAAACAATTTTATAATTAAATTATAGAGTGTATTTTTATTATTATTTAGAATTATATAGTTTGAACATTAAAACAATTTAAAAGCTCATTTAAAAAATAAGAAATATTTTAAATATTTGTTCAAGGCAATCAAATTAATTTAAAAATGATCTTATAAATAATATTCCTTATTTTATTTATTGTCTATATATTGCTCTTCTTGGTTTTTAAATTCTTACATTTTATTTAAAAAATTATCACTTAATATAATACATGTTTATTTTTTAAATCAGATTTGAATTACCTTAATTTTTAGATTAATAAGAACCTATTTCATTTTTCAAGAAAAAACAATTTTTTACTTATAAATATAATTTTAATAAATTTTATAATTAAGTTAAACTTTAGCTTTAAATTTGCTATGATATTTAAAAAAATTTTTAACAAAGCTGTATATTTAATAATTTAGCAATTCTTACTTTAATAACTTTAAAAATAATTTTTAAAATTACTACTTTTGTTAAACACATAAATCGTTAAAAATTAATAAGTTATTCAAACAATTAGTTTAATTTGTAATAAAATTAATCTTACAATTAAAGACTGGTTTTAATAATATTTAATTGACCTTATTTCCTAGTCAGTTTAGAATTAAACTATGTAAATTTTTATATTAAAAACATTTTGGTCATAAAGATAATCAGAATATTTTTTTGACTGATTAAAATTCTTTTTAAAAAATAATTTTTTAAATATTTAGAAAATAAAAATGGATGATAACCTTATTTCTAATTTCTTTCTATTTTAACTATTTTTGATACTTTAAGAAGATTCAAATAAATTTTACCCTATTTCAATTTTTTGTTAATTATTAAACTAACAAAACATTCTTTGTGTTTGTTTATTCTACTAATTTTTAATTATTTTTAAATTCTTAAAAATCATTAACTTATACTAAAAAATTTAAATACAAAATAATTTAAAATGGATATCATTGATAATAATTACTAATAGCTTTAAATACAATCAAAGGAAGTTAATCTTTTACCTTTAGGCATCGGGCTAAATTAGGAAGAGAGTCTACAAATAGATAATGAATCCATCAAAAGTATTACTTTTATTTCAATTCATTTACTTTATCAGCCAAATTGTGTGACTAGAAATTTCTTAAAATAAATTTAGAGCAATAATCAATATAAGAAGAAGGATAAGAGAACTTAAAGATAGATAAGTAAAATGATGGAAGCGAAAGTGCAAGTATAGAGAACGGAGATGATAATGATGATTTTGATTTCGATTTCGAAAAAATTAAATAAAGAGTTCAAGCTAAGTAAAGCCATTTACCTAAATGGTTTTTAGAGACTGACAAATAATTAACGAGCTATAATAACAAAGTTAAAGATGTGTAAAATAAACTTGAGCATTTAGGGTAAGGATTAAAAGAGTTTGAAGAAAAGAGAAGGGATCACCAACAGCAATTAAAAGAAGAAAGAAGAAGATATTTAGCTAAGAAATATTAGCTTGAAGATCCAAATGAAATTGAAAAAAATGTATGTTTTTTAAAAATAATGATTAATAAATAAATTACATATTTTCTGATCAAAATTTAATTAATTTAAATAACTAATCATATTTTTTTGTAATTTATATTAGGGAATTTAAGATTAGAAATAAAAGACGGCATTGTACAGTTTAAATTAGCATATCTTAATAAAAATCCTTGAATTTGTTAGCTCAGATCTTGTGTCTATCTTATTGAAAATGAGCAGAGTTTGTAAGAGGTTTTATTACTTATCCAGAAATGACTAAGTTTGGAAAAATATCTGCAGAGATCTTTTAGGTCATCCTTTTGTTGATTTAAATGAAAATAACCAGGTTTTGTTTGAATAAAAGGTATAAGAAATGTTATAAATATAGAGTTAAGCATAATAAAAATAGAATCAAATAAGTAAGTAAACTTAAGTGGTTTTGAAAAGCTAAAAATCAAAAGAGCTACCAAAGCAGTAGTCTAGTCTATTCAGTTAAAGAACTTATTGGATGAGCATAGCTCAATATTTTATAAAGGAATTCAATCTTTTCAAATAGACTCTTAAGCACTATCGTAATTAGAACTGTCCTTCTGTTGTATTTGCAAGATCTGATATGATAAAGGGTCTTAAATTAGTAAACGAAATATTCTCTCTTGTGGCATTAAATATGAGCAAAAATTTTGCAATTTATCGTATGTTAATGACTTTCCTGAAGGATAGCTATATTAAAGGAGTATATTGTTTTTCTTAGCTTGCTTTAATGGATGAAGAAAATATTAGATATGATGCATTTGATGCATTATTCAGTTTTATAAGTTTGGAAAAAGGAGAACTTTCTAAGTTTAGAGTCTTTCATAGCATCTCAAATTTTTTGAATAAATGTAAATTTTCAGAGGAAAAGAAATTAAAGGTTCTTTTAGCTTCAGAAATTGCATAGCTATAAGACTCAGAGGATTAAATATTTGATCAACCCTCTGTTTTTTTTACATCTTTACTTTATAACTAAAAGTTATTAGCTGATGATGCTTCATCTTATTGCTATTACGATATTAATAGCAATTAAGATGAAATATAATTAATAAATAGCATAATTTAGTCAAATTAGCTTCATAATTTTGTTGGATTTACAATTAAGAGAGACTCTAATTAGTTGTTTGAACTGTAAGGCTAAATATAATTTAACGGTGATAAATTTGAAGGATTTGGTACAACATCTGATTCTGGAAATTTAGAGATAAATGGGAAAATTAAATTTTCTCACAACTAAACTCTTAAAAAAATTTATGAAGTTTACAATACTGTTCCCTACTTTGGAAAAGGTGTTTCAGGTCTAACCACAACTTATTCATAAATATAAGCACCAAGATAATTTACTATGTATGCTTCGTTTTCTTACATTCTCGGGTAAACATCTTTAAGAGATCCAAAAAAACTCTTGACATTATATGGAGCATCAGAAAATTTAAGAGATATTTTAGTGATAAAGATATGATCCAAGAGATGCTAATTAAATAATAATTTTAATTTAATAAAACTATTTTTTTATATTTTATTAGAGTTTGAGATGTACTTTTTAACACAAAATTTCAGATTAAAGGATAAAAAATTTTATTAGAGATTTTTTTATAAAAAACAACTCATGTATGAAGAAATTAATTTATAAAATAAAATAAATTTGGTTTAAAAGATTAAATTTATTTTTCAATTCAAAAATTATTACACTAAAATTTATATAAATAACATTTATAATAATTTTGCTAGATCTTTCTTTTATAATTTGTTAAAAAGTTTTATTATCAATCTATTTATCAGTCAGTCAATCATGTAAAATTAACATGTACACATTCTTGATTGTTCTTACTAATTGATTTACTCACTTACTCACTCACTCACTTTGTTAGTTTTCTTAAGCACCTTCTGCATGTAAAGGTTCGTATTATTGCTCTTATTATTCTTGCTATTATTCTTAATTTTCTTATTCTTTCTTCATTGATCTTCTTCTTCTAAAGAACCAGCAACCAATTGTGAAAACAAGTAAGAATCCATAAAATAATCCAACGATTAAGTAATCAAAACCCTTTTTATTACAAATTGTTCATAAAATATTGATTAAATCTTAAAAAATTATTTACTTCCATGACTGGCAAAGGAGTGAAAAGAGATTGTGTGCAAGCATCAGCGCAGTTATTACAAGTACAGTTTTGAGTAATATTGAAACCCCAAGCATCAGGATACCATGGTTAAGCTTTAAGAGGATCTTTATTTTATTTTGGTTGAGGAGCATTACATTTAGTTATATTGTGAAGAGTTAAAGGGTTCTTTGAAGCATCACTGGTATAGTTAACTCTGATAGACTGAGCAGCTTAAGTAACGGCATTAGCACCCTAGAAAGATAAGAAACCAGCTGGTGTTTTCATAGCTGAAACTTAAGTGGCATAAGGAGTCAAGTTACTAATAAAATAAACATGATTAATTCAATCAAATCAAAAGGAATACAACAAATAAATTGTATTAATTAGCTATTTGAAACATAAAATGATTAAATTTGTGCAGTATTTTTACTCATGCAAAATGAGATAAGCTACGTCATTAATTTATATATTGCAAAGCTATTAGAACTAATTGCCAAAATAGTTAAAAAATAAATATGCCAAACTTTCATTTAAAAAAATGGCAAATTAAAAATTTTTATCTTTTCACTTAAATGAATTTATGTTCAAATATAATTCTTTTTACCAGCTGGACCACACATCACATACTGTTTGGGAGTCAACGAGAATACTGACATCTTAGACTGTGAGAGTAGTTGCACCTTCGTCGATTGGATTAGGAACAACAATAGGTTTGGGTCCAATTACAACAAAATCAGATTAATTTGGATCACATGTGTAAGTGCACCAGAATCTTTTCAAGTTAGAGGCACAGTTATCACATCCATTACCGATTGCACCGAAAGTAGCATCAATCTTTTTAATATTAATTAAAATGAAAAATATGATTTTCGAAGATAATTCACAGTAGAGATCGTAAATTATAAAATATGTTACCTGTAAGAAATTAGAAGCCATTTAGTTGTTCTATAATATTTTAGATAAAAAGAAAGTTATTATCATATAATGACTTGATTTTAATGATTGTTAGAAGTAAAAAGATGAAAGAATATACTTGATAATCATTGCAACAGGTAGCACCTGTGTATATCTTATCACAAATGAATGGTGCAGAATATTTATGAATTTATGGTTTAGCATCAGCTCCAGTAGCAACGTGAGGCTTACCATCTGAATCAACTGTAAATGCACAATCTTATCTTGTCACTTCAAAACTTAGAAGCAAAATTAATAATAGCAATGAGCTTGTAAATTTCTTCATTTTCAAAAATTATAATACTCGATCAATATTTATTTATAGATATTTTACAATTAAATATACTAAATAATTTTTTCTTTTTTTGTTATCGATTACGATGATTAGTATGAAAAAAAATATGTATGCTTTTTTGTTAATTATCTTATTGTAAGTAAATGATAAATCTGAGTTGAGCCATTTTGTTAAATTGGGAGTAATATAATTCAATATTTTTATAATATTATTATATCTGCTTATTGCTGAGAATGTATACACCATTTCTTTAAGTTGACATGCATTTGTATGTCATTCACACTTAATTTGTTTTCTTTGTTTTGTTTTAAATACTTTATCTTTTTTTAGCCAGCTTTATGCTCTTTTTGATTGACTTTGTTTTCGCATCATATTCCAATAATTATATTTAACTCCTTGTTATTTTAAAAGATTACATACACTTATTAGCTAAGAGCCACTCAAAATTAAGAATAAAAGTATAAATAACATCATTTCTAATAATATTATATAATTTCCTTGTCTTTTATCTCTAATTAATATTTCTTTTATAAATTCGACACTACTGCAAGCGTTTTTAAGAAATTATTTTTTTATTTATTAATTCAATTTAATCAATTTGATAAATTAATTTTTAATACTTTAAAAATAAAATTCAAAACATTTATTTAATATATAATACAAAATTTTATTGAATATAAAATTCATATGAAAAAATAAAATGTTGTATTAACCACAGTTTAATTATTCTAATTCATTTCTTATTTGAGTTGTTTGTTATCCCAGATATTAGCTTTTTTATCTCAATATAGTCTGTCATATTGTTGATCTTATCATAAAATTTACCACAATCAAAATCATCCTGGATCTCCATACTCACTTTTTTCATTCTCTATGGGACATAATAAGTATCAAAATATTTTTAGATGTAGAGCAAGAAATACAAAATTTTATAAGAATTAACATCCTAGAGTGTGATATTACTATTCTTTTTTTCAAGGCCATTTTTGATAAACAATATTTATAAATCTAACAGCTATTTTGCAGTTTCTTAATTGAAATTAAACACGAAGCTTTTTCTCAAATTAGTAATTTAATCTATGTTAGCTTTACTTAACTTCCTATTTATAAAAATATTTTGATGCATGAAATATTATTAAAACTGTAAGTAAAAATTAAAATTAAAAAAAGTTAGTTTTATTTAAAAGAAATTAAAATTTTAATACCATTTTTTGTAAAATACTCCTTTTTGATTTGCAGGTTGCTGAGCCTCAAATATTTGTACTAAAATTTTAATTGAGTCTTTTGACACGAATTTAAAAAGCTCACTGCAGATACTTAAATAATATTATGAAACTTTTAGTTTTGAGTTCATTTAGAGGTTTTTGAATTCATCTAGATCAAAAATAGAAGCCAAAAACCATGTTTCAATAATAAAGGCATCATCGAAAAGCATTTCTAATAAATTTTAATATTAATCAGTTGTTTTATAGAAATTTAGAAGCTCTGGGGTATATTCCCTTTGGTCGAATTGAAGATCTACCAACTAAGAAAGAAGATCATAATTTAATCTTAGCGAGTTAAGTAGCTGTGCATAGTTTATTAAGTGTTCAAAGCAATCTTTTTTAGAAAAAAATGATTCTGGCTATGAATAAATGAGTAAGCAAGTATTCAAAATCATAGAATATTTATTTCTTTCATTTACAAAATACTGTGTTAATTAATTTGTTAAATTTAAATTCTATTCATATTTTTGTCTTGATTTGGAAATGCTAATTTCATTTTCTTCAGAAGCCTTAATACTGCTTGCAATCTTTTTATTTCCTATGCTTTTATTTATACCTTCTGGCTACAATAGTTGGTCATTTAAAGCAAGTAAAGTATTCTAGCTATCAGCTGATAGTGTATTTTATAATATCTCATCATTTGAAATTTTATTAGTTTCCTTAATAATGTGGTATGGATTTTATTAAAGCTAATCCTGTTGATCTTATTTTTGTGCTGGGATTATGTTTATATTTGGGGGAGATTATTCTTTTGATTATTATTACTTATAATCTTCTCTAAAATTATTAAGATTATTTCTAATAACAGAGTTTTTATCTAAATCTGTAGAGAATCTTTAGGCTCTTATATTTTAAATTTAAGTTGCTTAGCCGATTACTTCTGATGTTTGTTGATATTGATATGGATAAGGATTTTTAGTAAAATTAAACAGATTTTATTAATTTTGCTTAAAGCTTTGGCCTTCATTTATTTGGTTTGGTTATTTGAAATTATCTACTACAAATTAATTATTCTAAAAATGTTGAATATTTTAAATATTTTATTTATTAGTTTAAAGCTCATTTGGCATTTATGAGTATATTAGAATGCCCTAGCTTTAATGGATACTCTGAGTGCCAAACCTACTAAGAGGTTAAATACCAGAAGGCTATTATTAGTAAATAACTACACCTTAACTTATATCGATATCTTATTAATTATTCTAATTATTTTAGTGAATATTTTTTTGAGACAAATATTCATTAACTATTTCTTCCTATTTTTTTTAGAATGATAATCTCTCTTATTTTTTATCCTCTTATAATTTCTTTTCATTATATTAAACTTAAAATGGTTTTTGTGAATAAAGTTCATCCATAACTTAATTAGCAACACCCACAAAAGATATTTCTGCTTAAGATTTATTCATTTGTAAATTTACTGTTTAAACGTCTTCGCTTATTATTAAAGCCTAAGATTCATCTGACTATTAGTTAAATTTTGCTAGAGATTGTTAGTCGTAAAGGATTTCAACACTTTGAGAAGTTTATAAATTATTTTTAAGGTAGAAATTTTTTATAATTCTTTGATTGTAATGGCTTTGAATTCTATTCAGATCATAAGGCTAAGACTATCCTAACGAAAAATAAGAATGATCTAATAAATTTTCCCATTTCATTCTCTTTTCTTCAATCGGATTTGTCATACTCTCTAGTAATTCTTAGAGCTTGTCTTATAATTGGTGATAGTATCTTTAGTTCTGTGGGACACCTAGTAGAATACCTTTCATTATTGCTCCTAGATTAAACATATCCTAAGATAAGGAACTGTACTTTTGCTTTGTGTATATTAAGCCTTAATATTAAGGTGATAAAAACATGTCTTCTTCTTCAAATGGTTGATTTCTAAAAGTGTGATGTGATTCAAAGCCAAATCTTTGTAGTTGTATTTTACCACTTTTGCTATTATATCCTATATTCTCCATGCATATTCTAATTTCATAAAATAAATAGAATAAATATCATTTTTTAGTTATTTAAATTATATTAATAGCTATCTTAAAAATAAATAAATTAAAAATTACGCATAGTGATCAAGGTTCATATTATGTAACTCATAAAAAGCTTCTATTAATTACAGAAAAATTCCTTTTGCTACTCTCTCTTAAATAGGTAAACCTTATTTGTTGATCGACTCAAAAAATGGACTTGCTATTAAATAATACTCGTCACTTGGAGATTCCATATATTCATAGTTTATTTACAAAAATTTTGCAGTAAAATCTTTAAACTTTTCCTATTCTTATTCAAATTATTTTTACAATAGTTGATTTCTTGAAATAGTATTCTCATATAGCTATTTTATGCAAATATCATCGCATTTTTCTTTGTCATAACCGCTGTAATATTAGATGTTAGAGTTATGATTATCCATAATTATCTTTTCAGAGATAAAAATATTGTCATTTACTAAAGATTTTGATAAGTCAGGCAGATTGTTTTACATTTTTATTAAAAAAAGCACTAATCCTAATATCAATAATAATTTTTTCTTTCTTTAATTTTTTAATAGATTTTCGTTTTTCGTATTATTAAGATTGATTAGATATTCTAACAAATACTAATTTCCCCCTCGATTGATTATTTTTTTACAAGCTAATTTAAAAATTTATTTTAAAAGAATATTTAGCTTGAAAATTAGTAAAATCATATAATATTTAAAATTATGGTGTATAAGTTTTGAATAAATAATCCATATATTAATTAATTAATTAATTTATCTATGTATTTGATAATATTTTTATCTTAAAAAACTATTAAAATCAATAATTTATTTGTTAAAATAGTTTAAAATGTTTGATTATTTATTTACTTTGGGTCATTTTTTAAATGAATTAATTAAATTGCTTATTGAAAGACTTGAAAGTTGAATATTTAAAAAATTTATTTACTTTTTATGATGATTAAGATAATTAATATACAAATTTAAAAATTAATAAAATATATTTAAATAAAGTGATTAATAGAGATAACCCTATCTAGATTAATTGAATTTGATGAGTTTATTTATATTTAGTTGAATGGAGTCTTATTTATTGTAATTAATTTTTAGGAGAAGATATAATGAATTGAATAAACAAGAAGATTATTAAACACTAAATATGTACCAACTCCTCTTTCATTGATTACTCACTGAGATGAGAAAAGATGAGAGAAATATGGTATTAAATCTTTTTAAAATTAATTATATTATTAATAAATATAAGAAATATTAAGGAAATTATTGTTTTATATATTATTTTTATTATATTTATTAGTGGATTTATGATAAATATAAATGTTTATTTATTGCTTTTTTGTTTATTTAATTATATCTTTTCCTTTCAAATATGAGAATGAAAGGATTGATGGATGGATGGATGGATGTATGGATGGATGGATGATTTTTCATGAAAAAGAGGAAGTAGAAAAGAGTAAATAGTCAAAAGAAACTTTTATAGTATTTATATTAGGAGAATGTGTTAATTGGTTTGTAGTTTTATTTATTTTTTATTTTTGGTTAATATAAATCCTAGGCTTATCTATATGTCTGTAGGTTTATGTGTTTATCATTTTTATTTAAGTATGGTTTATTTTTTTATTATGTATTTATGTTAATCAATATATTAAAATAAGAGGTTTGTTTATCTTGTCACTCTTCTGCGCCTTTTTCAACTTCTTAGACTCTCAATCGTTGCAAATGACATAGGGATACATCATTATTTGGCTGCTAGCTAATGCCATGCGGTTTTATGTTTAATTTTAAGCAGCAGCCAAGGGTGCTGAGTGTTTTTATGAGTCGTTTGCATCATCTGTGAGGTCAATTACTCTTGTTTAAAATTATTACTTACGAGTGGATTCTAAGGCATCATTAAATTGATAATAGTTTTCAGCCTTTCTCTTTCCATTGAGCATTTATACAGGAGCTTGAAGGTTGCTATTAACATTAATATTAGCAGGAATTATTTTTTGTTTTAAGAGTTAATTCTTAATATTTTGATTAGTGTTATTATTGTTGTTACTCATGTTATTTAAGCTGTTATTATGACTATTGTTATTACTCAAATTAGGTATAACTTCCTAAATAACTAAATTTTCATCACTAGGAGGGAAGGTTGGAACCTAGTGGAATGGTACTTAGTTAGTACTCATCTGCATTTATGCATAAAAATTTGTGCTTGAAGTTTTGGTACTTAAGCCTAAGCAAGTAGCCTAAGTAGAATGATTAGCATATTATCCGACCATTCTTTCGAAATTGTTTTCACTAATAGGTCCAGTTTTGGCAACCATACTTACTGATTTTTATATGTAAGTATGACCTTTCATATCACTTGTGTTAATTTGTGATTAAGTTTTTTTCATAAAAGTTTAGCTTTAGTAAGCGTTTCCATTAATAAATTAGTTAGGACTTCCTTTATTTTACTTCTCGTTGATTTTGTTTCTAGAATATTTTAAAAGAAGGTAAGAAATATTATAATTTTGAAGGAAATATTTAAAAAAATATTTGCTAGTTTCTATTTCTGTAAGCTTTTTAGATTTCTAGCTGCTTGAATTAAAACAAAAAATAAATAAATAAATAAATAATCGTTTACCCAAACTTTTAAGTAGATGAGTCAGTGTACCCTATCAATTAGAGGTCATCTTCATCTTGAGTAAGAGTGTCAGTTTGTTAATCAGGTAACTCTTAAGCTTTATTAATGATTCTATGGTTATGTTCGTATTACTTGCTTATATTCATAATATATTATGTGAATTCGTTGTTATTGTAAGCTTTCTTGTGGCTGTTGGATTAGACGTGCTATTTATTTATAATATTAAAAATTTTAAATTAGATTTTGCTAAAATTTTTTTTCAAATCATAATATGATTTTTAAACTGCTATTTTTGAATTAATTAATTTCAAATAAGTTTACAATATTTAAATTTATTGTTTTTGCCTATTCGAAAATATTAATCAGTAGAATGATTGATTGATTGATTTATTTATTGAATAATGCATTTATTTTATTTCTGCTTACATTTAAAATATTTTTTCATGATTTAAAAACGATCAACTTTCTCTTTTTTCTTCACATTTATAACTAATTAATGTTTTGTTTTTCACTCTCTCTCTGTTGTTGGATAATAATTTATCTATATTAATCTGCTTTTTTCGTTTTTTCATCTCAAAATGTATGTATGCTTTTTTGAAAACATTAGAACATACATACATAACTATCTCTTACTTAATTTAAGTGTAATCTCTTTATTCCAACTTGCTATGAAGAAATGAAAAATAAATTTTTTAAAATTTGGTATTTGCTACAAATTTGAAAATGTAAGAGTTTTTATCTTTTAGTTTATTACTCCATAATTTGAATTGCTTATTAATTATTTGAGAGAAGCAAGCTTTATTTCGTTGATTTTATAGATTTAATCGCTTGAGCATTAATTGTAAACAATAGGATTAAGATTAATAGCAGTTTAAAAATTTGTTTATTTTATTTAACAGTTGAAGTTAATATATAATAACTCCAAAAGAAAAGATAACAAAGTATTACATCAAGATAATCATCGTATGATTGCTTGCAGACACAGCAGTAATTATGTCTTTTGCCAGGTTTTGGAAGATACTAATTTATAAATAGAAAAATTGCATTAATAAAGAATAAATACAAAGAAGGAACTAAAGAATTTATGAATAACGAAACACACTGATATGATTGGTTGCTTGCTTGCTTGATTTTTTGCATATTCAGAAGTAAATTAAAATTCTTCTCTTTTCGAAAGAGTGTTTAAGTAAGTGGGTGGGTGAAGCGCAATGAATAGCAAAGTAAAGAAATGTAAAAAATAAGAAATGATAATTATTAATTTCTTTCTCTGTTACCAGTGGAAAATATTGTGCACAAACAATAATAATGATGATGATAACAAAAGAGTAGAAGAAAAAGTAAAAGAAAATTATAATGAATTAACAAATTAAAAATCAATTAATCATGTGTAAGAGCTATGATTAGATGATGAAGGGAAAAATAAAAAGAAAAAGAAAAATAAAGTTTCATGGTACTTAATTTATTTCAAAATATTAATTGCTTTCTGAAAGAAGAAAAAATTAACACTAATCAATTAAAAGAAAGGAGAGAGAAATAATCAATCAAGTATATGAATAGCGATATTATTTATTTGTTAATTAATCAATTAAGAAAAAAGATAAAAGAAGAATGAATTTATATATGTGTGTGAGTGTATATATTTGCATGTGTTTGCTTGTTTATTTTTTTTTATTTTTTATGATATTTATGCGTGAGAGAGAGAGTGCTTGCTATTGAATGCAAATATAATTATATAAAATTAAGATAAGAAAAACAAAATTAAAAGCACATTCTTCTTTATTTGTTATTGATTGATGTTTTTACCTCTCAATTAAAATTAAATACTCTTTCAAATTAATTAGTGAAAACCAAGTCAATTAATTCATAAATCAATCAATCGAATTATAAAATAAACCTTTTTGATCTAAATTGATCATCAAGTCATCAAATTCAATTTTTTTTGGATTTTTTTTTTCCATTTACTTGCGCTTGGTTTTGTTTGTATCAGGCTAAATTATTTATAAAGCTACCAAACAAAATCAGTGTATTTCAAAAAAAATTCTAAATTAAGCAACAAATATAACATATTTACTAGTCTGCTTTTTGCTTTGGTGTAATCTGATATTTTGGCTTCGTGGTCTTCCTTGTAGCGTTGGTCGTGCTTCTCGTAATAGCCCTAATTTTAGAAATAAAATATGTTATTTATGTATGAATTTTATTAATATATTTTTTGTTTGGACAAAATCTTTATCTCCTTATTTTGTTTTGAATAAAAACAGTTTGTTAGTTTTTATTTTTTTTTTTGAAAAAATATAAATTGTGCCAGAAAAAGCTCAGAAATAACCCAAAAATAACGATCCAATAAATTTAAACTTTCTCATATTATGCTAAAATATTTCATTTTTGTCATATTTTCTTCCTAGATCTAATTGTAAATTCATATTTATTTTGTCAAAAAGAGGTTTTTATGATTAAGCAAATTGTTCTACTATGTAAGAATTTTATATCAAAGCAGATTAGCTAATTCCTTTGCTCACCCACCCATAAGCTAATTAATCATGGAACTTATTTCAAAAAACTGATAAACGCGGTATATTTATTTTTGCGTTCAGCATTAATATAGTAAATTTTGTAATGAATGAGCTCAATATTTAGTTAAAGTAACTAGCTATAATGAATCTAAGTGATAAGAAGCTTCTACATTTCATTTTAAAAATGTTTATTGATAATATTCTAATTTGTACCAGCTAACCATTTAGATTAAGACCTCAATAATTAGCATATGATTTAGATTTGTGATTTAGAAATACATACATATTTGAAAGCAGCAGCTTAATTTCAAGCAATCTAGGAATAAATGGCTTTTAATGTGGGTTTTTCATTTTGAAATATGTGAGTGTAAGATGCAATTTAATCACTTAAATTATATTTTTGTGAAAATTTGGTTTGAAATAGATAGAAAGCAAGCAAGCTAATCAAGCATGCAAATCAATCAATCAATCAATTAAATTAAGAAATCACTCGCTACTATTCAGGGAGCAATTTTAAGAATTAGACTAATTAGAAATATAAATTTATGCAGAGAAATGAACTCTGAGAAAATTATTAAGAAGAAATAATGAGAATGATTTTGCATAATATGCTAGTCCAGAGAAAGTAAAATCAGTGAGAAGGGGGGTTAATTAAAATATTAGATAATAAAGGATATTAATAATAGATTTACCCTATCCATATCCATAATAAAGCCAGGAATATGAGGTTTATTATCTGTGTTAAGTCTTGGGACTATACTCACCTTGTCTTAATATTCATGTCTGTAGTTAATAATTAAAAATATATTATTAGAATCGAAAATATGTTTTATAGAAATATTTGTAGTTCTTCCTCTCTCTCTCTCTATCTATCACTAACTTAATCACTCTTTTCTTACTTTCTTTTTCTTTTTAAATTTACTCTAATTACCCTTTGAATTTTCTTGGTAGCAAAATTTGATTGTTTTTTTGTTAGTATTTGATTATCAAGAAAATGAATGATTTGGCTAAGCTACCAGCTCAAAATAATCTTTGATGAAGTAAACACTACTTTAGGAGGTGAGAGGAGAAGGTAAAACGAGATAATTAGTATCATAAAAGTGTATTTGCTTACTCTTTATATGGAGTATAATCAACCATGATTTCAGATTAATAGTAGCACTTTCCTCCAGTTTTTGGTTTAATAATAAAGTAAGTGTCTAATTATTTCTTATTGGTTTTTTTAGTGATCTTAGGAGGGATTTTTTTAATGGATGAAGACCTGATTTATTAATAAATATAAAAAAAATATGTTAATACAAATTCATTCTTTATTGGACCCTTAATAAGCTTCTGCTGCTGTTGCTACCAATCTGCTAAATTTTGATGGATGCTTGAGCAGATGTTAAGCCTATATGAAGGGTGTTTTATTCAATCAATTAAAAACATACTGTTATCTCTTCTAAACTTAAATTTCTTGTCCGAGTTTAGGTTTATTCTTTGAACCTTTAGGGCGTCCTCTACCCCTCTTTGCTTAATTATTCAGATCTTCATTATTGTTCATATTTGATATTATGCTAAGGATTTATATATATATTTTTTTTATAAAGTAGTCTTCTTTTTAATTAATTAGTTTTTTTTCTTTCTTTTTACTTATTTATCTTTTATTCTGATTATGAAGTTGAAAGCAGTTCTAAGTTGCTTTTTTTGTGTGCTTTTATAAATTAATTAATACTTTTTGATTTTATTTTCTCGATTCACTTTAATTAATATATGCATTTATTCATTTGCAGTAATACTCAACTCAGTCAATATTAAGAATTAGACAATTAATTTCACTTTTAAACTACTCTCTCAAATTGCTGAATATGATTTAATATTCAATTTTTTGTTTTTTGATATGAGCTATCTATCTGTATTGTCGGTCAATATAAATTATTACTCTTGTTTCCTTTCTTCTTTCTCTCCTCTTCTAGTTGATTAATCAAGCAATCAATCAAGCAAGCACTTTCTTTTATTTTTTATATTGATTGATTAATAATTAGATGAATTTATTTATCTTATACATACCTGATTGAAAAGCCAATTATTATTTTTTAAAAAAAATTTGATGCAAATCTCTTGTTTTCTCTATCTCACAAAAAAACTTTACTCATAAATTTTGTTCTATTGACAGATGAATAAATAAATCCGAAGGTCGAAAATAAAATGTTAGAAATATTAATATGTATTGCAAATTAGCCATAAATTTAAGCTCTCTCAGATCAACTTCTCTCTAACAGAAGTTTTCATAAAATATCAATTTGGTAAATACAAGTTTTTTTCAATTTCACAGATTAAAAATGTAAATTTGGCTTATAAAAATTATTATTTATGACATTATCAATAATAATCACTGAAAAAATAACGAGATTTATCAAAATATATAATTTCTTTCTTTTATAAATAATGAATTTGTAAACCAAAAAATTTAAATACAAATATGACACATGTTCAAACACCTTCTATTTTTAAATGTTCATTACAAATCAAGCTGGTATAGACAGGAGTTTGTGTTTTAAATAAAATGATTTGAAATTTAGAAAATTATGATTTTAGTTGTAATCTAAAGGAGATTTGTAAAGAAGAAGGTTTTTATTTAAACTTTCTTTTATAAATATATATTAAGAATTAAATTTTTTGTAATTGTCAGAATAATTTAGGCATTTGTTTAATTTTCTGATTATCCTTCTCTCTCCAGATTTTTCAACAATTATTTAAACTAGATATTTATAATTAATTATAACAAATTTTAATTAGATGATGAAAATTCTAAAAAATTACACCAAATAATTCGATTATATAAATTGCAACGCACATTTTATTTTTATACTTAAACTAATTTACTAATCTCCCTAAAAATTTATTCTTTTGAGTGGTCGTATAAATCTACACGTAACAAAATAGATTTTAAAAAGAAATTTCAATCTTTTTCATTTTTAAAGCAACTTTGCTTGCCTAATTCATAGAATCTTGAAGAAAAAAAACCTACTTTCTCAAAAACAGGTTCTAAAAACATAAATATTTAGAGAATAGAAAATACTGCTCTATACAATATCTCACATCAAATAAAGTATAAATTTGAGACAAATAATTCTAAGTAAATATATTAGTTAGTGTTTTTGACTAGCCTATTGTTATATTTGAAGATTATTTCCAGTTTTAATTTGTTTTTTAAATGAATTCAAGCACTAACTGAATTATTTTTATTTTAACTGAATAATTCTCTTAAAAATCTAGTTTAAAAGCTTCAATCATTTTATTAAATTATTTTTATCTTTCTAATTGCAGCTTTCGTATAATAGATTTTACTCATTTTATTCTTAAATAAATATTAAACTGCAGACACAGCAAAATAATTAAATAATAATAGAAGAATTAAAAAAATAATAAGGAAATCAAAATTACAAAAAATCAAAACAAAAAAGAATGAATTTGATTGATTGATTGATTAATTGATTGATCAATCTTTTAATCTCGAGTTTTCTTAATCCAAATACAGCTTATGACAAATTAATAAAATTTTCTACTCTAATTGTTAACTTATAAAAAAATTCTTTGTGAGTTTTTATTATAAATTAATATAGATTACATATATACAATTACCAGATGGTATGGAGGGGGATTTATATGTTTGAAGGTACACGCTCTAACTTATTTAGCTGCATCTATTAATCTTTTGATTTGAAATATTAAATCGCAAATAATCATTCTATTTTTCATAATTATAAAATATTGTCAAAACTCAATCATTTTTTGTTTTTTTAAATTTTTGAAATCAAAATTTACTTTTTCATAATCTATCTATCAATTCATAACATTTACACTTTATTTAAATTTTTGATAATTTCATTTATTGACATATAATTTAGTAAGTTGATTTTAGCAATAATCCAACTAACTAATCATCTATTTCTATAATCATTTGGTATTTTTTAATTTTATTTTATTTTGATCTAATTTTTAAAAAATAAAATTTATTATTTATTTTTATAAAGTAACTATTTGAATACATAGATAGTTATTGTACTGCAATTTTTATTACCTATCATCAGATTATTTAAGTAACTATTTATTATTCTTTCAGGAAATAAAATTTAACATTAAATTATGCTTATAAAATATTTCTAATTTTTTTGAATTAGATTAATAATTTTTGGATAATATTTTAATTTTTATATTTGTTTTATTTTTAAAAATTTTAAAACCATTAAATATAGATAGATACATCAATTTTTTATCTTTTAATTTAGGTTTTAAATTAAAAAATATTTATGAGTTTAAATAGATGAAAAAAGTTAAAAATATGTGTAAAATGGTATGTAAGAAAAATTTAAATTATCTTCTGACTCAAATCGAATAAAAAAGTAGTCCACTGCTGAAATTGCATTAACTGTCATAATATATAGGTTGATAATTTTTAAAAATAAGTATTTCAAAATAAAAAATGTTTAAGCTTTAAATTTAGCTAGAATTAAATATGAATCTTATTAAGTGATCTAATGTTGTTCAGTTTTAACATATCTAAAAAAAATATTCATCATATATAAATATTATTTTATAATGAATAATTAATATATGATTTATGAGTAAGAGTTTTTAAAAATTAAAGTATAAAATTTATAAAAAAAGCAAAAAAATGTTAAATCAATAAATTAAAGAAAATAATAAGGATGGAATTACATTTTTAGAAGAATCTTTAAAAAAAGAAAACAATCAAGGGAAAAAAAGGAAATTAGACATAATAAATAATTAATAAGATAACTATGTTTAATTATTCAACAATCCTCATAATAAAAATCTTTCACAGAAAGTATCAGATTTTGAAAAGATAATAATAGAATATAGAATTGAATTAAAAAATGATAAAGTGATAAAAAATATTGAATATGTGATGATATTAAATTAAAGATTTATAAGATAAATTATATGCAATTATAAATTTAAAATAATATTAAAGCTGATTAAATAAAAAAATATGTTTTCTTTTATTATTTTACAGAATTAAAAAAAATAATTTCTTCTTTTTTACTCTTTTCTCTCAAATTTTATTATTGTTTTATTGTTTTATACTCAATTTAAATTAAAAATAAACATAATTTTTTCTAGTAGAATAAATGTGAATGATCAAATCAACAAAATAATATGTACTTTTTACTAAATAAAAAATTATTGTGAATTAATATGATTTTTAGCATTTTTAAATATGATTGTAAATTAAAATAAATAATTTATATATTTATTTTACAATTAAATTAATTTTATTGAATTAAATTTTAGATAATCTATTCTTAAAACTATTTGAAAGTTTTACTTTAAAAAAGGCGATTGATTATGCTCAATTTTTTAAATTTTATATTTTAAATATAAAAAAAAAGATACAGATTTTAGTTTTTTAATACTAATAATTTTGTTTAATGTCAATAGTATGCGTATAATTAGGACAGTGTGGCAATTAACTTGGTAACTCATTTTATGATTTTCTTATAAATGAATGCTAAAACGCATCTCCTGCTGCTTAGGCGACACTTTTAGATACATTTTTTTATCAGAAAGAAGAAAAATCAGGAAATATACAAAATTATGCAAAATCACTTTTGATTGATATGGAGCCAAAGGTAAAATAAATATCATAAATACCTTAAAATTCAATTCTTCCTCTCATACAAATGAAATTCATTTAAATAGACTAAAAATAGTAACATGCTGATAGTTTCTTAGATATAATTTATTATATAATTCTATTTAGTTTACTTTGCAAAATTTTTAATATTTTATGAACATATTAGACCTAAAAAATATTTGAGTTTTTTTAAAATTGATAGAAACCAATTTATTAAATTAAAATTTCTTTTTAACAATAAGGTTGTATAATCTTGTTTGAATTCTCATAAAAATGATGTTTGGTAATTTGATCCAAGTAATAGTTTTACATAGTAAGAAGGTTCTGGTAATAATTGGGCTTATGGTTATAATGTACATGGTTTAAAGTGTAGAGATAAAATACTTTAAATTTTTTAAAAATTGCTTGAAGAAATTGACTTTTGTGAAGGGATATTTTTATTATAATCCTTAGCTGGAGGCACAGGAAGTGGATTAGGTTCATTCATTCTTGAAATGATTAATGACGAATATCCTGAGTTAAATAAAATGAATGTTTGTGTTGCACCACATTTGACAGGAGAAGTAATCCTCTAAAGTTACAACTGTGTTCTTACTATAACGAGCTTATATTAAAACACAGATGGAATTATTTTAATCGAGAATGATGGAATAGAAGAAATATGCAATAAACTGCTAAATCTTAAACGACCTTCTTTAACTGAAATGAATAGAGTAGCATCCTTACCATTTAAAATATTGCTTTTAACAGCTAAATTAATTTTATTTTATGTTATAGGTTATTGCTCATTAGCTCTCTTCTGTACTCTTTCCTGTGCTGCCAGAATCTCAAAAAAATTCATCTGGTCAGTAATAATCAGTTAATTATTTTTCTAGCCTCCAAAATAACTTTAGATATTTTAATGATATTTATGATTTGTTGCTAACAGATCCTAGATACAAAATTTTAAGTATAAAAAATGTTCCACAAATGCCTGATGCAAGTAAAAGTTTTTAAAATGACTAGTGGTCTGCTTTAGAAAAGAGAATATTTTAAATGTAAATTAGTAATAGTATGGAAAGTAATATTAATTGGAGTAAAAAGATAGATTCTGGTATTAGAAGTTTAGGAAATATTCTAATAGGAAGAGGGATAGATGTTTAAAAATAAAAATTTGAAATGTTTGCAGAGCCTTAGATTTATAAGAATTAGAGGGTAAATTATAGGTATTATAAAGATTCACATTAATTTAATAACAATGAGAAGAGCATATCAATGATTTCTAATTCTTAATTTTGTGTGGAACCTCTTTCAATTATTTCGAACAGAGCTCATTAAATGTATAGAGAAAAAGCATATTTATATCAATATGAAAAATATGGAATCTCTCAAGAAGAATTTTTTTAGAGTCTTGCTATGTTTGATTAGATTCTATTCAATTACCAATCTATTTGATAAAATGAATTTAATTTAATTGAATCTGTATTTCAAAAGAGTATGTGTTGTTAGTTAAAAATTAATAAACTTCTCTAAAAGTTATCTTTTAGTTAATGCTTTTGAGCTAAATTGAAGAATTTATTTATGTCAATACTATTCACTCTCATTTAAATAAATAATTTAATTTACTTTAAGCATCTTAGAAATGTTTTAAGATTATTTAATTTATTTGATTAAATTTAATTTAAAAGCTCTATGGTTGTTATAAAAAGTAACTTTACATTTTTAAAATTATGTAAGGAAGTTTATATTTTTTATAGGAATAAATTATAAATTTGAAGTGTATTGATGTAGAAATAATTTTGTATATTTAGCATATTAAAATGTTGCTAATAATCAAAAATACTTATTTGTTCGTTGAGTATTTTTTGGTGCCATTTTTCACTATCATTTGAATAAATAATTTAAATTAACCATCTTAGATACTATCAAAGTTTTATAAAATTATGCAAGGATGAATATATTGATTTATGTAAATTTATTATTAGTATGAAACAAGTATTATTTTGGAAATATGAAAATATCAATAATAATCACAAAATTATCTTGGAGTATTTTAAAAAATCATTTTAAGTTAATAAAATTTAAATAAATAATTTAGATTTTGTTTAAACAGTTTATCATATACAAAGATATTTTCTAAAATTATGTAAGGATATTTATTTATTATTAGAATTAACTATGAGAGAAAAATATATGTTAATCTACTAAGCTTTCGTATGAAAAAAAATTATTTATTTAATATTATTTTTATTTTTACAGTATAGCATATTATAAAAGGTTTTTAAATTATTATCTTTTAATGTAAGGAAGGATTTTTACCTTTTTGATGTGAATTAATTATGATTATCAATTAGATATTAATCTAGAAAACCTTTGGTATATTTTATATCTAGATAATAACAATAATATCCCAAATAGCTATTTATTTTTGTTTAAGAAAATTGATTATTTCAGATCTATCAAAAAAATTGATTTTGAAAAAATTCTTTAAAGGTTTTAGAGAATATGTCATAGAATAAAGCTTAGCTAAGAATAGGATTTATTCATCCTGATCTAGGTATAGGAGGAGCTGAATAATTAATAGTTAATATGGCTGTTGCCCTAAAAAAGTAAGGGCATAATGTAATTATCTATACTCCTTACCATGACCCAAAGCACTGCTTTTAAGCAACAATAGATGGTACTATTCCTGTCGAAGTGAGAGGTGCCATAGTACCATAAACCATATTTGGTAAACTTTGGGCTCTCTGTGCTACAATTAGAGTCATATTTTGTACTCTGTATTTGATTTGCTTTGGATTTAGATTTGATGTTGTCATTGTAGATTAGGTAAAATAAATTTATTTGAATATGATTTTAAAGTCATCAAACATTAACACAAAAAGATTAATTCACACAAAAAAAAAAATTTAAATGGTTCTCTTTATTTGATTTTTAAACTGTAGAAGGAAGCATTATAAAATTATTCATTTCTTTTATTTAAAAAAGCTACATTTTATTTTTTTATATTTAAGCGACTTTTTTAAAATAAATATATATTAAAATGTTAATAAAATAGGTAAGTCCTGCAGTCCCTCTTCTTCGCTTTTTTAACAGAAAGTGCCTTTTTTACTGTCACTATCCTGATAAGCTATTGTGTGTTGAAAGAAGATCTATTTTGAAAAAGATATATAGATTCTTTTTAGATTATATAGAAGAATTCAGTTTATTGTTTGCAAATAAAATTTTAGTTAACAGCAATTTTACACGTGAAGTTTACAAGAAATCATTCAAATATCTTAGTAAATATAACAATCCTGAAATATTATATCCTGCAATTGACTTATCAAGCTTCGATGAAACTATGAAGTAGTCATCACCTGCAGATTCAAAGGTTGAGCCATTTTTCCTATCCCTTAATCGCTATGAACGTAAGAAGAATATTAACTTAGCTATCTAAGCATTTGCATAGTTTGTTAAAGAATCTGCTTCAAACAGTCAATATAAGCTTGTAATTGCTGGAGGCTATGATGAAAGAATAGCTGAAAATGTTGAACATCACAAAGAGCTATTATAACTTGCTAAAGAATTACATGTAGATGATAAAGTTGTATTTAAATTTAGTATCTCAAACAAAGAAAGATCTTAATTATTATAAACTGCTCAAGCCGTATTGTATACACCTGAAAACGAGCATTTCGGAATTGTTCCTGTTGAATGCATGTATATGAAGCGTCCTGTCCTTGCCTGCAACAGTGGTGGTCCTAAGGAAAGTGTAATTGATGGCGAAACAGGATTTCTTTTATAAAGCAATCCATCAGATTGGTCAAAAAAAATGGATTGGATAGCTAAGAATCCCACTAAGGCTGCTGAAATGGGATAGAATGGTAGAAAAAGAGCAATCGAGAAATTTGGTTTAGAAGCTTTTGCATAATCTATAGATAAAAGTGTGAGAGAAATCTGCTAACCCAGCACTAAAAAGAATAATTGAAGGATTTTAGATGATAATTTAATAGTTAAAAATTATTTAAAAATAAATAGATAATCATTATTTGATATAATTAAAATATTTCCCTTCTATAAAATTGTTCTATCATATAATAAAATAATACAAATATTAAACACCTATTCATTACCAATTTTTTGACTTTCCTCAATTTTTGTCTAAATTATTTTTATTTGAAGAAATATTCTTTCTTACTTTAACTTTACTTAAAGCAAATGTTAAATCTTTCAAGAATAAATTTATTTGCTTTTCTCAAACAAAATATTTTAATTTTGAAATTAATTTTTGTATTTTAGTAACTAAACTGCTAGAAAAAAATATCAATAATAAAGTAAAAATTTATATTTCTGATTAAATTGAAGCAAGATTTAGTATCATTTATTTTAATTGCGCCAAAAATATTAATATTAATTTAGATAATTTCACAATTTGCAATTTAGAAAAAAAAAATAAAAATAAAAAATTATTAAGATGGAATAGATAAACAAATTAGCTAGCTAGGAAAACGAATAAAATTAATACAGCGAATAGTAGCAGGAACAAGAAGAATATGATTATAGGGATGTCATTTCTAAAAAGAAAGAGAATTATAGGGTAGAGATAAGAAAAAAGAAAGTGAATGAATTATTAGCTAAATCTAGAAGTAAGCCCATTTTAGGATTTACCAAGGAAGTTCCTTTGAGAACAACTTTCAGTAATAATGAGGTAAATGTTTAAGTTATAAAAAAATGAATGCATTTTTTTTTTTTTGGATTTAGGATAGGATATAATATGTTTAGCAATTATTAAATTCTATTCAGGCATTAAAATAGCATGCTAAAATTGAATTAACTGAATAGCTAATTGAGCAAATGAATGACTATATTACATACATTATAGAAACTGTTATAGATGTAAAATCTCATGACCAATATCTTATTGAGCAAACCTTAAAACTTGGCACTATTGAAGTGATACTACCTATTGTAGAAGATGAAATTTATAAAGAATCAATATACTTACAAAGCAATATATATAATTTATTAGGATCTCTTTTCTTCGCAGATAACTAAATTCTTTAAATTTATGTTGATAAAAGAGTCATTAATGTAGTGCTTAATTCCCTTGTGTCAAATGAATCTACTATAATAGAATAAGTAATTCGCTTTTCACTTAAATTGAAATAATTTTTATATTTAACAATTTTAAGGGATTATTTATGTGTGGAAACTTAATTTCTGGAAATAGGAAAATAAAAGAAATGCTGTATGAGCAGAATTTTATCGATATTTTATTCTAAATTCATTCTTTGGATAAACTTAATACAGATGATTATGGTTAGCTATACTATAATGGAATCAAAGATTACTTATGGCTAATATCTGTTTTTCTAGAAAAAAACTAAGGAAAATTTAAGAACAAGATTATCACAAAAGATGTATGTAGCTTTTAATCATTATCGGATTTTTTAACTCAAAAATTTTTATTGAACAGTATAAAAAGCTTATAGAAATAAGTTTCGATTTAGCAAGTGATGAAAAGTTTTATCAATTACAGGACATTAAAACAACAAGAATACTCGTTCTGAATGTTTTAGATTCTGTGAACACTTAAGATGCACTTATTGAATATTTCTATTAGTTGTAAAAAATCAAAAATGTCAATTTGATAGAGAGATTCTTATTTATTATGAATAATTGCTCTAAATTTGATATTATAGTTGTTTAAAATGTGTCTAGATTTATATTTAACGTAATTGCTGGTCCTGAGGAGTTCTGCGAAGAACTCATTAACAAAAATATCTTAACTACTTTATAAATATTATATGAATATTATAGAGATAGCCATATATTTAAAGCAGAAATAAGTTGGTCAGTAAGCAACATTTGCACTAACTCAAAGCATATTTAACAAGTCATGGAACACCCTATATTTAAATTATTTATAGATTCTTTTGATTATTAACATGATGATGTAAGGAAAAATTTTTAAAATAAGTAAATTATAAGAATTCTTTAATAAAAAACTAGGTAAAAAGAGAAATTCTGTATGTTGTTATATAAATTTTTAAAGGAGGAAATCATAACTAAATGAGAAGCATAATTTAGAGTGATTTTTTAGGAAGGTATATTATGTCTATGAACACTCGAGACACAAGATTAATTATTAGCCTTTTAGAAGGAATAGACTCACTATTACGTGCTTTTTCATAAATATTTACAGCTGATGGTGAAAACGCAATCCTTAGTACATTAGAAAAATATAATTTATCTGGAATGCTTTCAGAACTGTAATGTCATAAAAGTGAGTCTGTTTATAACTCTGTAGCATAAATAATAAAAACCCATTTTTAGTACTCCGAATGAATGAAAGCATTTATTTTAATAAAATTATGTAAATAAAAGGTTTAGTCTTCATTTTATTTTTTCATAAAAAATAAAAAAATTAACCCACTCTTTCTTAATATGTTTTAGCTGCTCAAAACATAACTCAGCTTTAACAACTTAAACTAAATAAAATATTGATATATATTAAATTAAATACTTTTCCTTAAATATAAATAATTAGTTTTCTTTCTATTTTGTTTAAATAAATGTATTAGAAATTAACTTAATTACTGAAATATTTTTAATAAAATAAATTACCTAAAAATTTACTTTAGATTTTAATCTTTTTGGATCAATTGAAAGAGCATGCTACGAGAATGATAAAAAAAATTTATTATTTAAGTATATAAATTACAAATTAATTTACAGTTATTCTAAGTTATGTTGAAAAAGTTAATTAAATAAATGAATATTTGAAAGAAAAATAAGAATTAAATTTTTTCAATTTAAGTTTAATTAAGTAATTTATAACATTAATGTTAAATTGAACATACTTCCTCCACATAAATATTACAAAATTTATTAAATATTAAATATAATACTATTAAAATAAATAATATATATGGATTAAGTTTAAACAAACTTCACTTTCTCATAAAATAAATAATTGAGAGAAAGCATACATAAATACATACATAATACATAATATATTATTTAAATATTTATTAGGTCCGAATAAGCTTAAAGAAACTTAATATTCTCATATCCAGACTTATATGTAAAGTAAATCATTCAATTTTAGATAAACAATAGGATGGAAATGAAGAGAGTTTAAGATTTTGGACAAGAGATTAATTAAATAATTTACAAAATAATAATATAAAATTTAACACGCTTTCGCAAAATCCTATTTAATAATTTAAAAATTAAATATATTTAAAATATATCAATTATTGATGAAAGAAAGATTATAATTTTATTTGTTAATTCAATATTTGTTATATAATTTAAAAACGTTTTATATTTGAGTTGCCAAATCTTTAATTTTAACTGGCTTAGTTAGAAAGCCATCAGCACCTATACTTATGCACTCAGATCTATTTGTCTCATCTGAAAATGCTGTTACTATGATTATTTTATTATTACGGTTAATTTATTTGATGTTTTCTGTGGCCTGTAATCCATCCATAACGGGCATATTAACATCCATAAATATCAAATCAAATAATTCTTAGTTTTAAAGAACTTTCTGCATAGCCTATATACCATTGAAAGCTTCCTCAATAACTATTTAATGTTTTGTTATGTTCAGTAGCAGAGCTTTCAAAGCAATAACATTGAACATTGTGTCATCTACTATAAGTATTTTTTTTCCTACTAAAGCTTACTTAATATACTATTCGTGATCTTTCATGATATTTGTTAAATTAAATGATTAATATTTTTAATTTATTTCATTGAAATTGTTATTGATAGGTTTATCAATTTACATCTCAATATCATTATGCTTTTATAATTCTTTGTAGCTCTGGATAAGATCTTTCTGAATCATTTGGTTATTTACGTTTTCTTCTGAATATTTTTATTTTTCTGACAAAGCTCTATGCAGTTTATAGTCATTTTATGAAGGAATTTATTATGGTAAATTAATCGAGTATTATTTTTAAAAAAGAGTTTTGAAGTCAGAAACATCTTTTTATAATTTATTCTAATTTTTAGGATTGTCAAAATCTTTTTATATAAAGTGTTATTCTAAGTTTGCTATTTCTTTGGAAGTATTTATGGAATCATTAGTATTAAAATTATTATTTTAATTTTAAAATTTGTTTTATTATAAATATTTTTTGCTCATATTATTGCTTTGAAAATTCAAATTATTTATATGGCTTTTAAAAATGTATTTTTCATAATTTTGGGAGTTATATTAATCGTTTGTATCATCAGCTTAATCATTAATTTGTGCATCTTTTTCTTTGTTATTTTTTAAACTTAAATCAATTTAACAACTCAAGTCCTTGCTTTATTCATATTATGAACTTTTTTAATTATTCATTAACTTTTCTGATTTTGGAAGCTATTCGCTAGTTAAATTTGACATGTTTTAGGTATTTTCAATTTATTTTTTTAAATTTGATTCGTAATCTTTAAATTAGCTTTCGTTTCCATTTATGTATTATGTTATTTAGAATTGCTGGTCTTTAGACTTTTAAGAACTACTAATTTTTATATCATCAATATCACTAGAAGCATTATCTTCTGTGTTTTTCTAATTAAATTAATCAAATTTCGATTTTTAATATTTAATTTACTACTACTGTGCATAATTTGAAGTAAAATACTAGTTTTATGGACTTTCTAAGTTTGTTAATAGCGGTTCTTCTGTGATGCTTAAGAATTTAAATTTTTATGAAAGTGGTGATTGAATTTGGCTCTGATTCTTATACAGAGTATTTTATTCTGATTTGATTTATTCCATATTTTAAAGCAAAAAAAAGTTATTCGATAATTCATCTTAGCAAAAATATGCTGCATGCTTTTTATCCTATGGTTAATAATCTAAATTTCCTAATACATTTGTATTAGAAAAAAGATTATAAATACTATTTACTTTATTTCTTGGTTTGTTGACTGTGAAATTATGTTTTAATTCCAGTGTAAACTCTTCAATCTCTCCAACACTTTCTAAGATAAACGATTTTGATATCGTTTGTCTCTGAGACCGTCTGCTTTCAGAATTAGTTTTATTAATCGATTTTCTTTCTGATAATTTAGAGATGCTCTTATTCCTTCCATCACTTAGTTTTCTCAAATTTTATATGTCAACTGATAATTTATGTTTAATGAAATCTTCTTAATTCAATAAGTTGATGTTTTTGCTCGTTATCTAGTTGAACTCATCGTTTTCATGAAGCTAGTATGACTCGAAGCTTTCTCTAAGAAAATTTTTTTTTTATTTTTCATCAATAAGTTATTTGATAATAGATTACTTTTATTATCTTATTTAATCTTGAGAAGCTATTTAAAAGCCAAATTATGACATTTAATTATCTGTTGTAGACAGCTGTTGATTGTTATTCTGATTTTGCATTCCAATCAAAGCTAAAGTCTCTTTTTTATCTCTCTTCTTTTCAAATTAGTTAGAATGGCATTAAAGTCTATCATTTAATTTAATATAGTTATTAGAGTTTTGGTTATCTTCGTATGAGTAGATATCTGATTTGAATGTGTTCATAGAAAAATTTTAAGGTTTCAGGCTAAATCTCTTATGCTTAGATTTTTGCACATGATTTTATTGAGAAGCCAATCTATTCCGATTAAAATTTTTGTACAGATAAAAAGAAATCTTTGTCCCTTATTTTTCTACTGATTAAATAAATAACTTAGAGTGCGGACCTAACTTTTCAACTAACTGTTGGCAAATGTTTAATCCTATGCCCGAACCTTAATTTTACGTAAAAATATTTTTTAATAAATAAATATATTGCTCTTTAAAACACAATACCTGATTATTTATCTAACTTGTGTTTGTGGTCATCGGTAATCTTTTTTTAGAGCAGACTCTATTTTATATGTTTAGAAATGCCACTTCCTGTGTCCGTGACTTGTACTTCTACAATATTTGAGTCTAAGTTAGATTCTTTAATTACAATTTTTATGTAACCCTCAAAAGTAAATTTCAATGCATTTCCAGTTAAATTAACAAGTATTTATTTTAGTCTCTCATAATCAGTGTTAAATGTAAAATCTTTTAAATTTTCATAATCTAATATGAGTTGAAGCTGTTTTTTTTCTAGCTATGTTGAATACATGTCTTTAATTTCATAAAGAAGCTTACTGATATCAAATTTCGAAGTGACCAACTTAAAGCTATCTGATTATATTTTAGAATAGTCAATTACATCATTTATCATACAAAGCAGGAGCTCACTGTTAGTATAAATATCAATAATTTAATAATATAAATCTTCTGCAATTTAGTCTTTTTGCTAAATTAGACTCTACAAAAGAAGGATTATTCCATTTAAAGGTGTCTTTAAATTATGTGTAATAGTTGACATCATTCTCTTTTAGTATTCTTCAAGTCTATATTATCTCTCGTTTAAAACCTTTTAGCTCAAGTTTATCAGTACGCACAGGCAGGCTTCAGTATTATCCCATTAGCAGTTCACGAGCTTTATGTCAAAAAACCTAATTAAAATTAATTTTATTAATTTAAAGCGAAATCTTATCTTAGGCACTTGAATTGCTTCAAATATTTTTATATTTTAATTTCTTCTAAAAAATTTTTTTTGTTTAAATTGTGAATAAAAAATATCTTATTTATTTTACATTCAAAAAAATTAAAAACAACTGAAAATGAAATTGAAGATTTTATTTCAAATAATAAGCAGAGAGAAAATAATATTTAAATTAATTTACTTTGTCTCGTAAAACCCGTTTTCATAAGGGACATTCAAGAATGTTTATTCAGGTTTGTTTTTCATCTCTATGCTTTTGATGTAGTCATTAATATTGGTGTTTAAGTAGTCGTATATTACTTAATTTAATGAGAGATCTTTTTTTTGATCAATAGAATTTAAATTAGCTATTTTAGTTTTATTCGTTTAATTTTTATCAATTAATTGGGCATTTGATATTGTTTTGTATTAGTTAATATTTTTGAATTATTCTATTTTCGCTATTGTATGCTAGCCGTCTGTGATATTGAGATCTTACATACATTATCTATTTACAAATTTAACTTACAGATCACTAAATTAAGATTAAACGTAATCTTTAGTTTACATTTCCTCTTGATCAATTATATTTTTATCTATTTATTTTTACTAACTAGGCTTAGAGCATACAAATAATCCACAAGGAATAATATTTTTGATTAGGTTTTAAAAATTTTCATTAATTTTATTCTCTCTGAACAAATCGTAGTACTAAAGACGTTAGTCTTTTTCCTCAAAATAGATTTTTATTACCTAAAATAGAATATATATTAAAATATTTCCTATTTATAATAACTAATCTGTTCTAGCGTAAAAATAAACTAGCAGTATTATAATAATTAATATCTGATTGTACCAAAGGTATGACTTACCGCAAATAGAAATATATCCAAGAAAATAGATCAAGAAGTAACATGAGGGGATGTTTAGTTCTTGCTGTACATAAAATACTTCTACAGCGAAGACAAGACTTAAAAAAGATTTTACCTGTACGGCAATTACTATTTTATCGAAACACTTAGTTATTAATTTCAAATTAATGATGTCAATGGTGATGAAAAAAATAATAAGATAGTTTAATCTAGCATTCCCCTAATGATAAATAATGGCATAAATGAGTGCCAAGCTTTAAATAAGCAGCTAAAGTATAATTAAGTAACTAATCTTAGCTGGGAAATATTTTTTTCTCTAGAGCTAATAAGATATTTCAATATTTTTAGATTTAAAACATAACAACCACTTATTTAGTAGCAATTTTTCATGATCTTATTAGATAATCATTGAATATATTTTGATAGATGAGAAGTATTGCAGTATCTCTACTTTTCCTCAGATCAAATATGGCTTCTATTTAATCAATATCAAAGTATTTGTAATTTAAGTAAAATTTTGTGACTGAATTGATGCACTTTTGCTAAAAACTCTACCTTTTGGTATTAAAAAACCTCTATCTAGACTTATAAATTTCAAGCCAATAATCATAAAAATATTTAATTATTAAAAAATAATAATCAGTAAATTAACTTGAATTTTATTATTATAATATCCTTCTTTTTTAATTATTTCTGCTAAAAAAAGTGCTTATTACCTTAAAATTTCTTTCAAGTAAATTTCATTAAATATAAAATTAAGCAAGTAAACTGATAAAAATTTATATTTGTTTATTCCAAGAATAAATCTGTCTAAAAGCCCACTCATTTTGTAAATCCTACTCTCACCTAATTTAATCTCTTTCTAAAAATAAATCTTATTTTATCAAATACATTTTTTTTGCTCTTGAAACATTTTTTAAAACAATTTTTTAAAAATGAAAGTTAATTTTTTAAGAAAGCAATTAATTAAATTTCATTATGTAAATTTTATCATGAGATAATTTTAATCCACTCAGATTCTTAAAAAGTAAATTATTCAATTTTGTATTCTTTTAAATTAAATAATAAATTTATTTTCCTTTTAATATTCTTTTAATATTTTATTTTTTTTGTGAGTTTTAGAAGGCTCAAAAAAAAAATAAAATTTATCAAAAAGTATTTCAAGTGCTTGAAAATAAAAAATAGCCTTTATATTTAATAAAAAACTCCTAAAATATGCTTGAAAATCAAAAATACTAAAAAGTTAAAAAAACAAATTCTATTAAAAAGTTTATTAATTAAAATAATTTAAATTTTCCAAAATAATTTATTGTTCTTTTAAATATTTTTAATTGATAAATTTAATTTTATAAATTTAAAAAGTAGACAGACAACATTTATCACACAAATTTAATATTTTTCAAAGTAAAAGTTTTAAATTTGTAAAATGTTTGTAAATTAAAAATAATTTTAATTTGGTTGACTAAATTTAATTAAGCAAAACAAAAAATAAATAAAAATTAGCTCAATAAAATATTTATTTATTCAAATAAATAAAATTTTTAAATTATTAAATCAAAAGCATTTATCATGTACATCATAAATAATATCTGATCTAAATATGCTTAAATATTTTTAAATCTAATTTATCATACAAATAGTTTATATCCTAGAAGCTACTCCAAAATAATATGCCCTTTGAAAGACTGAAAACTACTTGTCACCCATTCTCCTATTTAATTAATTTAAAATAAATAAATATTCTTGCTCATAATATCTCATTACATCGCAAAAGGAAATTCTTCATGACTTCTACCAAAATTTCGGCCGTATTTTATTAAAAATTTTAAATAAATATCTGATTATGAGTAATTTGCAGAAGCTATTTTAAGCTTAAATCTAACTATTTTCATCATTAATGTTTTTTGATCTAGTAAATTTGTCAAATTTTTGATGAATTAGATATTTGTTTCCTCAAGACTATGCAGACCATGTTATAGTTCTATATACTTAATTTTTGGTAAATTAAAAATAGTTTTAATCAGCTCAGTGTGCGATTCTATGATCTCTTCATTTTCAATTTCATTCTTTCTAATTTGAAGATAATAATTAATTGTTGAGTAATAAACAAATTTATTAATTTACTTACTATAAAATATAAAGACCAATTTCCTCCAAATTCTCAAAATTTTTTAAACCGTCTATCAGAATTTAAAATGATCTAGCACTTAAATTAAATCTATTTTAATTTCAATAATTAAAAATGTAAAAAATATGAATTTAACAATCGTACTTACCTGTTTACATTTAATTTTAAAGATTGTAAACCTTTCCCCTTTTCTACAACTTACTAAAATAGAGATTCAAATTAAGAAGGCTATTTATATTCAGTGGAAACATTTAATCAAGAAAAAGAAATATTTTAAAAAATTATTACTTAAAATCTATTTTATGCAAATATATTAATAGGATGTTCAATGTCTATGCTCAGCTTTCTTAACTTGTCGAATTTGATATTTTATATAATTGACTTTAAGGTTTTTTCGGTTGTAGAATTATTATGGTCTATGCTTTTGTTTTGTTGATAAGTTTAAAATAATTGAATATTTTGGTGTTTTAATAATAGTTTATTGTTTACCTTTTTAAATGGATAGTTAAGTCTTCTATTGTTTCCATTTATTAGTAGATATCATTAAAAAAATAAGGAAAGCAGCTATCAGGCATAAGTCCTAAATTTTAATAACCCCAATTATTCAAATTTAGCTAGAAAACTCTTAACTTTTTCATCAAAGGTGATAACTATTTTAAAAAAATATATTCTAAATGCATTTTCTATTAGCTTTTAAGTAATTAATTACTGCTTTTTTCAACTCAAATATTTCTTCATAAGTATAACGAAGCTTTTCAGCCAGTCCTTCTGAACTAAGTTGTGATAATTAAAAAAAAACATTCTTAGGAAAAAGTAAAAAAATCAATTTAATATATAATTCTTTAATGTACTTACCATTCCAAATTAATTAACAGAACCTCTAATTTATTTGGAGTAATCTTTTTTAGAAAATTTGTGATTTAGTAAAAGCCACTTTCTTAAATATTTATGCATGGTAGATTCTACATCTACACCCTAATTTCCTAGTACTAATTGTTAAAAAACTCTTTTGGAGATAGCTATGGAATTCTAGAATATAAATGAATGTTTATCCTTTAAAAGTTTTTAAATATATTTACTGCTAAACGCTCTCAATCTCTAATAAACATTAGCTATTTTTATTTTCTGATTTCATAACTTTTGCTTTTTTTGTAATTGATTTTTTAATATCTTAAAAAGAATAAATCAAGTATAATGTTTTTGATAATTCAAGAAAGCAGAGTAATAAATAAATTTTTATGATTATTTTTAGATGGTAAGTTGATGAAAAAAAACATTATTTAAAAATTAGTAATAGATTGATTGATAAATCTTAGAATATATTTATTTCTTCAAAAATAATTACAATAAAAAAAATGAACAATTAAGTTTTCTTTTTATTAAGATGCTTTTTTAAGTAAACTTTATGCTAACTATAAAGTATTTTTCCAACAACAATATTTCTTTGAATATCTTTTTGTATATTTATATTATTTTAATAAATTATTTTTTAAATAATTAATCAAAATATTTGAATTCAAAATAAGATTTTCACCGAACCGAACTTAGCTCAGTTGGAAGAGCATCGGACTGTAAAGTTTGTAGTCATCCGGTGGTCCCCGGTTCGAACCCGGGAGTTCGGATTTTTTTTTTTAAATTAAATAATTTATTAATTTTTAGATTGTAAAATTAATCAAATGTTGTAGTTTCAAACATATCATTCACCGAACCGAACTTAGCTCAGTTGGAAGAGCATCGGACTGTAAAGTATGTAGTCATCCGGTGGTCCCCGGTTCGAACCCGGGAGTTCGGATTTTTTTTTTTAATTAAAAATAAATTAATTAAAAAAGAAAGAAATGAACTATTTATTAATCAACTAACTAATAATTTAATATTAAATTTTGAATAAATACCAATTTTTTATATAAGAATATATATTAAATACTTGAATGATAAATAGGTTTAAATTTATTAATATTTTTACTAATTCTTTGTTTTTATATTTATAATTAAGGCATTATTTTAATACGATCATTTTATAGTAGTTCCTAAAATAATAGCTAAGACAACAGCGACAATTACCAATAAAATGCACATTTTCTAAATATGAAAATAAATTTAATCAAATTTGAAATTCAAATAATGATAATTTTTATTACTTTTTTAGCAGATTAATGGTGTTCTTTGGCTTTTGTAAGAGCTTTATTTGCTTTTCCTACATTATTGACAGTTTATTCTACTAAAACTTCTATGTTGTCTATAATTTCTCCTTAATGTGCAACTAACATAGCTAGATCTTACATCATCTAATGCAATTGCATTATGCTCTTAATTAAAAAAATATTTTAATTTAACTTTTTAAAAATAAATAAAATGTACTCTTTATAATTTAAGTATGTCTTTGTATTTATCTTACACGTCAGATACTGCATTTTAAAGCTGAATGCTAGCACTGTTAAACATTTTTTATTAAAATATTTGTTATGCTCTCTATTAAAATATAATAACATATTTAGAAAACAACATATCAAGTTATTAATTTACGTTAGGATCTTCAGCAATCTCTTCAATTTGCTCATCAGTCATGTCTGGAGAAATTAATCTTATTTATCTAGATGTTTTATTTTTTAAAGCTATTTTTGCAGCATCTTAGGCTTTTTAAGATTCCAGTAAAGTTTGTTGAGAAGCTTGGACAATTTAATTATATAGATTTTATTTCTTTTATGCATCTCCTTGTCTCTATGTTATTACATAATTAAAAATTTAGATTTTAGTAAACAACGCAAAAAATATTTTTTACATCTTTGTCTTCTTTTGCTTTTTAAACATCTAATCCAATTCTATCTAGAATACCTTTCAGTTAATTTACATACTTTGTATTATCAGTCAAATTCATATCTATCAATTCACTTATTTCTAATTTTATATAAAATTAATATTAACATCAACCAAATAAAGTTTATTTTTTTGATACTATTTAAGAAAATTTAAGATTTATCATGCATAATTTACCTTTTTCTTTAGCGGATCTAGTAGCTTAAGAGTATTCATCTTTAAGCTCCTCTAATTAAGTTGTATTAGCTTTTATTTTTTCAATTAAGTTTCTTGAATTCTATATATCATCTTAAAAATATTTTGGAACAAGGTTCATAGACTAATCGCTTAATTAGCTTTCTAAGTCAACGCTTTACTTCATAATTTTACTTGGGTTATTATTAGCTTATCCGCCTTCATGCTATTTAAACTATAAAATAAAATATTACCTTAGATAATCTGAAATAAAAAAGCAGCAATTTAATAGAAAAAAGTATTTTTTTTGTCTTATTTAATTATTTTAAAGGTTACATTTTTCAATTCCTTAAGTCTATCATTCATTTTATAATCGAATTTTGGTTCCCTTATTAACTAATGTTTTCCTAAAAAGTAAATATTTATATAAATTTTTCAGTATCTAAATTACTAAAAATAATTAGATTATTTTTTGATTTGCCTATAAACTATCTTAAGCAGGATTTATTTACTTTTCAAGTGGTCTTAAAAATACTAATTAAATGACAAAATTTCTTGTTTTAAATTTATTTAACTTACTAATATTTAAATGATAAATTGTCATATATTAATCGAAAATTGCTAATAGATTTTTTATGAAAGTGACAAAAATAGATTAACTTATTTGGCAATAATATAGATTAAATATTCTTGAATTGAATAACACCTTATGCAATACGTATCAAGAGTGAGTTTATAAATTAGTAAATTAAATGTTAATAACAATTTTTAAAATAATTTTTTTTTTCAGCCAATTTAAAATCAACAAAAGTAAAATTAGTTTTTTTTACAAAATAATTAATGGAAATTAAATTATTCTAAAAAATAAAACAACAGCAGAAAATGATATTTAATGAATATTTGGATGAGAATAAAATTAACTTAATAAATGTAAGTTATTTACCTTTTGATTTCAAATCCAATTCCCTTTTAAGTAATTTTTATTTTCATTTTAAAAGTAAAATTCAAAAAAAAAGTTTAGGAAAATATATTTGACTGGAGGAGAATAAATCTAATAAAATTTAACGATATCTCAAAAAACAAATATTCACTTACAATAATTTAATTTCTAAATATTGATTATTATTATTATTTTTTATTTTTTTTGGCAAAATGAGTAGCTATTAATAACAGAATAGTAGAATGTAAAAAGAAGTCTAAAACCAAAATTAGCTAATTAAATTAGTTAAAGAGTAGGGATATCTAGAACCATTATGCAATAGTTGTTAAATAGATAATTAGGAAGTTTAATAAAGTGAGCTATTAAATCTAAACTAATCACTTTAGTAATTGCTCAAATAAATTGAATCTCAAGATGAAAAAATTCATCTTGATGTTTTAAATATAGATTCATTAAAATCTAAAATTTCAAATATAGCCAAAGGATTTGTTTTTATTGCAAGCAAATATTCTAAAATAAGTTAAAATCTTAGTAATTTCGAAAAAACCATATCATATTGGTGTGATTTACCTAGCCAAATAAGGGCGAGAATATAATTGCTGGTTGAGAGTTTAAGTAAAGACAAATCTGAGTCTAACTTTTAAAAAATAATAAAGGAAAAAGATGCAATTTTAGTAAATGTTAAAAATAACAATTCTTTTTTAGAAAACGAAGAGGATTTAGAAAAAAGGCGTTAATATATTGATAAATTAGAAAATTATACTGAGAAGCTGAGAGATTAAATTGAAATTTGCAATTTTATAGCAGATAAAATATCTTCAAATTTAGATTATGAAAAGTTCTAAGTAAGTTTTAGGGAAATAGCTGGTAATAAAATATTTATTATACTAAATTAATTATTTAAGAATATGTGTTAAAAATTATGATAGATTAAAACTTAGCGAGTAAATTCAAATACAAATTAAATGATGAATCGTTAGAATGGAAACTTTAATAAATACAGAGTGAATTAAATACATGTAAGCAGCAAAAGAAATCAGTAAAAATAAATAATATATTTATTTGTGAATACCATAATTTATAATATATTTATAAAGATAGAAAAAATGTATTTAAACTTGAAAAATTATTTGAACTAAAGTGGTTTAAAAGTTCCTGAAACAGTATTGTAAGTTAGCTATGTCATGTCTCCCTCAAGAAGTGACTTTTCCCCATAAAAAAGTAATTTTATTAATCTGATAAATGAAAATTAAAAAATAAAACTAGATTAAAGGAAAAATGAAGAATCAGAAACAGATTAAAAATTAATAGAAAATTCAAAAGAAATGATTTTAAAACTTATGGAAAATAATACTTAGTTAAATGAATTAGCAAAAAGAGTCATCGAAGAAAACAAATGTAATTAATTATTCAATGAAATTAATTATATTTTGTACTTATTTTTCTATTGTTTATTTAAACCACTAATCGAAAATCTCAAATAACTGTCATTATTTTTTCATTTTTAAAAATAATTCTGGATAAAACAAAAAGTTTTAAATTATATTTTAAAAATATCACAATTTGAAATTAAATAAATAGAATTTCTTCTTCATAAAATCTATGAAATTGTAAAAATATAAACTTTTTCTAAAATATTTAAAATAGCTTTAAAATAAAAGATTAACTCATATGTTGAGAAAATTAATAGCATTTCTCCAATAATTAGTCTATCAAATTAAAAAAATACAGTATTGAATTCTCATCCTTACAATTTAAGAAATTCTTTAGTTACTTAAGTAAGCGAAATATAATAAGTCTCAAGCTTTTCTCCAAATCCAAAATCATTCAAATCTCCAACTTCCGCTAAATAAAAAGTTGCTTTTGAATCTATTCGAAATAGTTATTCTAAATCCCCCCTAAAAAAAAATTATGTGCTAGATAACACTGTCTAATCTATAGATATTGAATGCTCTTAGACATTGAATATGATGAAATAGAAAGATAGCGAATTTACAGGTTATATTTAAATTAGTTTTTAAGTTCATAAATATATAATTTTCTCTATGAATACAAAAATATAGATTTGCAAGTTTAAAAAGATGATCTCGACAAAGAAGTCAAAGATTTAAAGTAAAAACTCGAAGTATAACAAAATGTTATAAATGGTATTTAATTTATAATATTTATCAGGAAATATTTTTATTAAATTATATGTGAATTTCCTTTTTAATTATTTGATGAAGCTTTAGAAAAACCATCGAAATTATCTTAATTTTGTTGATTTAATCTTTTGGTATTTAAAATTTTAATCAAATAATTCTAGAAATATAATAAAGATATACACATTTAATTATCTTTCTTTTTCATAATATTTTACTTGTAAATTAATCTATTGTTTTACTTATACAAAAGAGTGTTAAGAGGGAATTTCATCTCAAAAATACTAGTATGAGAAAGAAATTCAGTCTTTAAAAAACTAACTAATAAACTGCCAACAGGACACTTAAATATATTAAAATAAATGCAATAGTAATTAACATAATTTCTATAAAATATTAATATAATTATTTGAAAAATAGTCATACTTTAAGAGAAGCAATAACTTTTACTACAATTGTAGATATCCGAATAAACTGTAACAAATTTGAAATAGCTCCTTGAAAAAATTTACTAGTAGAATAAAATGCAGTAAAACTAAGACAGTTATATTGATGAATAAATTAAAATATTATAGGAAAATTAAAATGTTTAACTTGATCATCATTATTAGTTATAGGATTCTTAAGTTCAAGATAATCAAAATCTAATTAACAGTTAAGATCAATTTAATGAAAATAATCCCTTTTAGATAATTAATCTGAAAAATAATTACCCCAATATTCAAATTTAAAAATATTCTTCATCAGACAAGCAGGATAACTCTCAAGGTAGCAAAATAAAAATAAATGCCTTGAAAGACGATCATAAAAGCAAAATGTAAAAAAAGTTAAAAAAAAGTAATAGCAACTAAAAAGAGAATTTGCAACAAGACTTTTCTAAAAATGATTACAACTAAAATATGGAAAACGAAATAGATTATTAAGATGAATTTTATCATGGCTAAGGGTCAGATAATATTGATAGCTTTACTCCAAAAAAGAAATAAAGCAGTTAAGATTCTAGTTAAAATATTCAGTCTAGACAAAATTAAAATAAAAAACAGCTTAATGAAATAATTATCTAAGATGAATAATATGTATAGAGCAAAGTTAATTTATGAATGCTTACTTGTCATCTTCACATTTAATCATTTTATTAAAAATTGCTATTAGTCTACAATCTTTTCTTGTATTGTTTACAATATTTAATTTTAAGTGATTTTTTATTTATCAAATTTATTGTTTCAACTTTAAGTTTTTAGTAAAAAAAGTAATTAGTAATTCACATTATTTAACAATTTAACTTACGCTGATTTTTCCCTTTCTTACACTACCAAATATTTTATGAGTTTCCTTTTTTATTTCCTCTATTTAAAAAAAATTAATATTTAGGTGATAAAATTTTTGTTGCTTCAAAAATTAAATGGTTATTTGATTAATTATCTTCTATACTGCATCAGCTTATTTTAAAAGAATATTTGCATTTAGACTTTTCTTAATATCATAGAGTTTTTACGTTACTTGTATATTTTGACTTATATTTTAAGATGAAAAAATAAAAGACGAGTAAAAGTTTTGTCTGATGATAATAAGTATCTTGAAAGATACTTCCTAAATAATTACTTTATTATTCTATAAAATTAGCTCTTAAAATAATTGAATTCTTTATATGTAAATAATCTCTTAAAAAAACAAAAAAAATCAAATTAATAAAAAAAGGAAAAAACTTGCTAAATTAATTATTATCAATGAATTATTTCTTCAAAATAAAAAATAAAATTAAAGCATACTACTAAGAAAATATTTTTTCAGTTATAAATCTATATGCAAGATCAATTTTGTTTGGATTCGTTTTACTATTCATTAGATTTATTTTTCACATTTAGCTGATGATTTCAAATGATGTGATGGATGAATTAGGTAAGGAAGATGTAAATCTTAGCTAAATTGGAATATATTCTATACTGTATGATACCTCTTATTCTGAGTCTATAATGTATGTAGGAATTTCAGTCACAGGATTAACCTTAATAGCATTAATTTGTGATTTCATCTGTTGCCAGTACAATATGGATTAGTAATAGCCAAACATATTTAGGATATATTTAGGGTTATTTTGTTAAATATTTAACTATGCCCTTTATATCCCCTTATTTTATTTTTCTATAGATTAAATACATTAGAATTATGTTGCAGGTATTTATCTTGCTTTTTCTACACTGCTAATAGGTAAATAAATTACTAAAATATTTACTTTTTTATATTATTCTTTGAAATTTAATATAAAAAATTTAAATATAGCTTGTTGAAATCAATAAATATTTTAAATTAAAATTGAGTGAAATAATAAAAAAATAATTTTTTTATTAACAAACACAATAATTAAAAATAATTGATTATATTTAAATTATAAAAATAGACCCCAATTTTTATTATATTTTTCTAAATTTTGTTTCAATCAATTCATTAAAAATTTTGAATATTTAATAAATTATTATATAATTTTAAAAAATAAGGCTCTTTTATTAGTATCCATGACTAAGATTATAGTTTTATATCATAAGATAGCTTGGCTAATAGATAATCCACTAAAATTTCATTGTTTTATATAATTATGGAATCATGTACTTGCATAGCGCTAAAATACATAAATAATCCAAAACTAATGCTTTTACTTTCTTTGTTGCTTTCTGCTTTTAAAGTGTTAACATCTATTTCAATACACGGATATGAAAGCAGAAACATTAGATATTTTAATTAGGTTTTATCAATTTACCATTTCATTATAACTATACTTGTCTATATTTCCTTGCTTTAATATTCTAATATCCCAATTACTCTTATTGTAGTTATTATAATACCAATATCAATTAAATTAGCTAATTTAATTGATTTCTATCAGCACAACCTATACAACTTTACTTTGGATAAAAAATAGTTAATTAGTCATCCAGATAATCTGGATTTTTATTTAAGAACTATGATGAAAGTTATTAAATTAGAATACAAGGATTATATTGAAAATAAATAATCCATAGTTTTAGATTATATTACATCAGATCATTGTACGAATTGTGAAGACTCTCCAGAATGTTTTTGTAACATTGAGGTAATTATTAAAATCAAAATGCTTTTATTTAGACATACAAATAAATATATGAAATTTCATTTTTATAATATTTAAAATCTACTATTTTATTTTCAATTTTCACATGTTAAAATTAAATTGTTAGATAGAAATTTTAAATTTTTTTTGATGAAAAGCCTTAAGATATCAGACAATTCCAAGATATGAGACTGCAAAAGGAGCTCAGGCAGAAATTTATGACAAGGTATATTAGATAAATGTATTCTAAATGCATTTATGAGGAAGTTGTTAAAAATAAAACCATTACAAACCTTGTTGTTTTTTCATATTTTAATTTTTTGATTGAGATGTCTTAGAGTAAAGTTCTTTGCTTTAGCGAGATCATTAAACTAAAAAAACTTATGAATTTATCTTCAAGGGAGATGGCTTTATTTAATCAAATTTTCCAAAAAGCTATTAAAAAATTCCAATAAATAGACATATCCTGCACCTTGATAAATAAAAAAAAATTAAATCTAAAAAATTCTTGGAAATAATTTGATGATTAAAAACACAACGAAAGTGAAATTCAAAAAAACAAAGCTTGCTTAGATGAAAATATTAACGTAACAAACTATATTATTGGTATCAATTTTGATGAATTAGTAAATTTAGTTGAGGAACAGTATTATACTACTATCTAAGAAAAGCAATCTTTATTGTTGCTGCTCTTTTAAGACCACATAAATTTAGAAGAATTATAGCTGAAAGCATAAAAGATCATTAAATTGAGAGAATCTCTTTTCAAATAGCTTTTAGTTTTGCAATAAATAAATTAAAATAGCTAAAAACTTTAATTTTACTTTGATAATTTTTTAATTAATTTAGGATTTGGTTAAAAAAAAAAATAAATATTGAAAAAATAATAATAATTCTAAAGTGAAAATTTAAAAATAGACACCGATATATTTAACAAAGATACTTGTGTGATATTTATTACTCTAGTTGATGAAATTGGTACAATAAAAAGAGTTTAAAATAAGTTTGAGAATATTTTTGGATTCTCTAGAGCTAAATCATTAAAAAAAAATATAAATATAATTATTCCAAAATATATTTAAAAGGTACATAATAAAGTATTGCAAGATTATTTTTAAAATCCTGAAAATTCTTAGACCAATAATTTCAAGCTCTAAATAGCATAAAATGAAGGAGGATGGGCAGTACCTATTTCTTTAAAATTTAGACCAGATTACATAAACTTGGAAGACTGCGGATTGACAGCTATTATCCAAAGAATTTTAAATGAATATAGTTACATTCTGTTGTCATGCGAATCTTTCAAAATCTAGTGTCTGTCTCAAATTTTATTTAGCAAAGTATTTGGAAAATTATTTTCATAAAATGAAATATATAATCTTAATTTAAACAGGTTAATACCTATATTAAATTATTTTGAAACTCTATAATTTAAACAAGCGGAAATTGATTTTGCAAATGAAGCAGTATAGACAATAGCTTTTATTCCAAAACCAGAAATATTAAAAAAAGGATTTAAGTGTTTTCATTTAAATGAAAAGCTAGATTTAATTGATTTACAAAGTTACGTTGTTAATTTAACAGTTGAATATTTTGATTTATATACTGTAAAGTTCCGCTTTTATAACAATGATTTCAAGAAAATAAAATATAATATTATTGAACTGCATACCTTTAGAAAAATTACAAGCTATTAGGGTTAAAAAGAAGGCTTGTTAAGTTTTAAGAACTAGCTTTAAACCTTGTTAAATATTGATTTAGATTTATAAAATAATTTTGATATTATAGACTAATTTATAGAACTTCAAAATTTGTATCTCTAATAAAGCAGTTCAGAATGTAAATTTTTGTTAAAAAATATTTTTTTTTTTGTTAACTTTTTTTGAATAAAAGTAATTAGTTTATTTGAAGAGGATGGAAGTAGTAATATTTTACATGAAAAGTTAGAAAATTAGGCCTAATAGCATTAGTTTAATGATTAATCGAACTAGGTTTTAAACTAAGAATAGTCATAACCTTTATTTTCTCAAAGAGAACACATTTAAAAAGAGCTATTTACTAGCGAAGAAGATCATTTTAAATATGAAACTTCTCATTTGATTGGAGGAAATAAATTATTGCTTGCAAAAAAAGAAGAACTGCTAAAAGATAGTGATCATAAAAATTTTAATGAGACTACAAACATTTGTGAATAGCATTTGGACTTAAAAGTAGAAAATTTTGGTAGTTTTAGTAATATTAATTATAATCATACCCCTTTCTCACCTTTTTCAAGTCATGTTTTATTTACTTCTATGCTTTCTCCTCATAATTCATAAAGCGAACATAAGTTATTTTCATAAAAACAAATAGAAGATAAAACCCAAGCAATATAAATTAATGTAAAACATTCTAATTCGTCTACTTAGCTGATATCAAGCGATCAACACATATCATCAGGTAGTAATACAAATAACACAGTATAATAAAAAAGAAATAGCATGTAAAAATCCTAATTAAAACACTAAATACATGTATCTAAAATCCTAAACGAGTTTTATGATATTAAGTAAAAAGAAATTCTATAGGTAAAAGGATTGATAAAAAAAAGAAAAGCAAGCAATTCATTTAGTTCTAAGATGAGGGAACAGCTTTAATTCTAATTATCTGCAGATGGTTAAAGCTCCCATTAAATAAAAGAAGAAGATGAGGAAGAGTTGGAATGTGTTAAATCGACATAAGATTTGAAATGCATACAATAGAATCAAATACCTACATTTAGTTAAAGTGAAGATTAATATCAAAATAATTTTAGCCTATGTTAATTGCTAAAAGAACGAATTAAATTAGCAAGATAGTAATTAGAGTAATAAAATTAGATAAAAGCTACAAAACTAAATAGCAAGCTACCAAGTGAACTGTCTAGTACTTTAATTGTATAGTAAAAATTATCAGCTTTAATTTAAGGTAAGGAATCTATTTTTAATGATAGTAATGGAATAACCAGTACAAATTAAATAGGAACAAATAGCAGAAAGAAATAAATAAGCTTTGAAAAATTACATTCTAGTTACTAAATAGAAAGAACAAGGACAAAAAAAGATACAACAATTTCAAAAAGTTAGCTCTCTCATAAATAAGTATTGAAAGCTGATGATGATTTGACTTCTGTAGAATTAAGTGATTCTATAGCTAGGGAAAAAGAGATTCAAAAAGATGTTGAAATGCAAAGATCTCATATCCTAGCAGCTAGTTCTATCAACACCAGTCAAAGTTAAAATTAAGAATAGAAAAAGAGTATCTTTAAAATGGTAAATTCTGATAAAAAAAACTATTCTCTTTTTGTGTTAACTATGTTTGGATTTGTTGCTCTTTCTACTTTTGCTGCCCTTATATTGTACGAGTAATTATAAAATAGCAGTCAACTTAGCAAAGCAATAGTCAATTTCAATTATCTTCCTTGGCCTATGTCGGTCAGATATTTTTACTCAAAAGTTTTTGCAGATTAAGTAATCAAAGAGATGTATGATAGCAGATTCTTTTAAACTTTCAAAGCACAGCCTACTTACTACAAAAATATCCTTGACAGATAATCAGATGGAGTTAAATAGTATAAAAGCTTGCTTCTTGACTTTGTGGATAGTAAGAATGTTGGCTAAAACTACTTTGCTTATGCTACTGATACTTTGATGCCAATTGTTATCACTTAAGATCCTATCACTCTACCCCATAAATATTTGAATATCACATCTTAAAAATTTTATAAATAATTTCCTGTTTTATATTTTATGATGTTTATGAATCATCAATTATATAGAATGACAATTAACGATGATGAGTTATATTGTCAGATTGTACAACTTGATAATTTTTCTACCTTCAACACATATGTAACATAAATTCAAACTCTTATATCCTAATCAGTAGTTGATATAACTAACTCTATTAGAGATCAAGCGCTTATTATAATGATTGTGGTGATAGTTGTGACATGTGTATTAGGTTTTACGACTCTACCCCTTTACTATCATATCTAAGTAAAAAATGAAGAGTTACTAAAACTATTTTCAACTATATCTAATTAATCTCTTAATTCTATGCTTTAACCCATTTAGATATCACTATCCTCTCACAAAGCTTAAACTAAAATCAAATATGTTTAACTCCCTGTTTACAAAAAGAGAAGAGCAATTTCTTCTTGCTCTGAAATTTAAAAGATTAATAAAAAATATATCCTCTATATTATTTTTGGGATATTTTTTATGGTAGTTCAACCTGTGGCAAGTTTTATATACATCAATAACTTTTACAACGAAGCGAAAGTTCTCATTACTTTGATATGTAAATAATTTTTTGAGATTTAATATTTTTACAATTCAAATTACCTTTTAAAATTATTATTTTTAAAAAAAAAAATAGAAAATTTTTATACAACGAAAGCTTTTTGTACCAGTTTGTAAGCTATTTCAAACTCAAATCTATTAATAAAATCTCAAACTTATTAAATTTATAACACAGTTTATTATGTAGGAAGAATACAAGCATTGATAAATTAAACAAGCACTTATCTTGCTTCTTTTTATTAGGCAATTTAATAGTCCCAATCCTCAATAAGATTTGAAAATGATGAATACAATAATTTTTTTTACCCTTTTATCACTGAAAATATATGTGATATTATTGAAAAAAATCCTTAATATGTAAAAAGTTAAAACAGTTTTGACATAACAAAGTGTAAGACTATTAAAAGTGGAATCCTTACTAAAGGTTTATAATTATCTCTCAAAAATTTATTTGAAACGTATGCTTTTCTTGGTCCTTTGTACAATGTAAATAATACTTAAATATTTATAGATTCTTTTTACTCATGGGAAAGCTCTAATAATTTGGTTGAGCTAGATGAGTTCTTTGATATAATTACAAGCTCAATAGAAATTTTAAAAGATTTTCTGATGGATAGAGTGAACCATTTTGTTGACTAAATGAAATATGTGCTAAATTATCTATTAATCTACCAGCTTGTCATGATGATTTTAATATTTTATTTAGGATTTGTTGAGTTTTATAAACATGTGAAGCACGAAATGATCTAAACAAAAAAAATACTGAGCATCCTTTCAATAGAGACCATTTTAGATAATCCCTATATTCTGTCATATCTAAATAAATTTGAAAGCTGATTAAATCCCAGTAATTGAATTTTTCACTATTTGTAAATTATGATATTTTAATCAGATGATTCAAATTTTTTATATTCTAAGTTTTAAAAAGAATAAAAAATATTTAAAATTATATAAAAATAATATTAAAATTATTAAGCAAATTGAATTTTTTACATTTTTCCTATCTTTTACATTTAAAAAGAAAATAAATAGAAATTTATATAAACAAAGTGGTAGAATTTAAAAGAATTACTTCTTTCTTCTCTTTTCAAATATATTTTAAGCTAAATATTTGATACAAAATAATCAAAACTTCCTCTAATGATAAGATTTTAAAAATCTGATGTTATTTTATTAGTTATTCATTTATAACTATGGCTAATTTTATGTGAATATGTATTAAAATTTGATATCTAGCTTATAATCAATAATATAATAGTTATTTTTTAAATCTCAATTTTTAATGTATTCATTAATTATCATAAAACTCGATTTTAATTTATTTCCTGAGTTTTTCCATAAAAATATTATTTTACTTCCCAATTTTTGAAATATTTGTTAATATTGATCAATTTTTATTAGAACTAATTAATAATAAATAATTTTTATAAAATTAAATAATAATATAATACTCCTATCTATTTTATTTAACAAATTAGAATTGTAAATAAATTATACTTTTTTATATTTATTTGAAAGAACAAATTATTTCAATCATTTCTTTAAATTCTTAATTACGAATAATAAAAATAGAATATTGTTGATACTATTTAAATAAATTCACTCGAAAAATCCTCGTTTGTTACTTTATTTAAAAATTTTCTAAAAATTCATATTAAATTAATGGGATTTTTCTTAAAAATATGACTTTATTATTTTTATTCTATGTTTACACAATAGCATCATTAGAAGTTAAATTTTTTCTCTACTGTATTTAAAATTGTTAGCGTTATATTATAAATTTACACAAGTATTTTATTATAATAAGCTTAAAGATTTGTATGCATATATCAATTTAAAGCTAATTACTATTGAATAAGCTTAATAAATTCAATTTTTCTTACAAACTACTAATAAGAAAAATATAGCAAATAATAAATAATAAATTACCAACAGATAAACACATAAAACCATAGTCTTTTTTATTTAAAATGAATTTATTGATCAAAATTAAAAATAAAATTTGGGATTATTATTAAACGCAGATTATTTTTATAGTAAAAATGAATGCAAGGAATGTTTTTTTTGGACATATATTGCTTTTTGCTAGATTCTTTTTCCATATACAACTTATGTTCTCTTAAGATTTAATGAACGATATAAGCAACTATGATGCAAATCTGAATGAAATAGGAGATTATTCAATTTTTATTGATAAATCATATTCTTAAGTTATATTGTATATTGGTATCGCAATAACTGCATTAATCTTTTTAGCTTTGTTTAATGATTTCATATTTTGTTAATTTGAATTACTTCAGTTAACTTCTAGTTTGAGTAGGAGATACTTAGGTATCACTTTTCAGATATTTAACTAACTAATTTATATACCTATTCTATATTTTGGCATAGATTAAGCATATAAAAACAACTTAGCAGCAATTTATGGCATATCATCTACTATGATAATAGGTTACATTATTAATTTATTATTTTTTATACTTTTATTTGAAGCTTAGATTCACTTACTTAGAAAAGAGTCATATATAAGATTCCCTAAAAAACTTATTTTTATAGGACAAAAAAACCTCTTGAAAATTTTTTTGACAAAATGTTTTATAAAATATTTTGATAAAACATTCAAATTTGCTGAATAAAAAATAGACAATTCTAATCCATTTGAATTTATTCAGATTATTTCTTAATTTTTAATTTTAATTAATTTAATGCATCATAAATATTTAAATATTGTAGGTTTTTTCGTCAGTATTCATGATTAAGATTACAGCATTATTTCAATAGATAGCTTAGCAAATAGGCTATCACCAAAAATTGTGCTTCTAAACATAATTATAGAGTCATGTGTTTGTGTATCTCTAAGGATTATAAGTAAACCAAAAATTATGCTTTTGCTATCAATTTTACTGTCTTCTTTCGAGGTTTTAGTTTCTATTTCTGCTCGCAGCTATGATAATAGAAATATTAGATGCTTTCATTAATTTTTATCAATATATCATTTTTTGCTAACTTTATTTTTATATTTTTCTCTTTTATAATACTCTAATATACCAATTACTTTATTTATGATAATCCTAATTCCTATTTCACTCAAAATGGCCTATTTAATAGATTCATATTAACATAACCTTATTCGCTATAACTTTAAAAAATTGTCATCACTACTAGATCCTACAGACTTAGATTTTTATTTAAGAGTATTTATGAAAGTTCTAAAATTAGAATACAAAGATTACTGTGAAAACTCTTAATCTATTGTTTTGGAGTACGTAACATAAAATCATAACGTCTTTTGTGAAGATTATCCAGATTGCTTTTGTAATAAAGAGGTATACTTCATTTAAGAATTAAATTTTTCTTTTTTTAAAATAGTTTTTTTTAAATGATATAGCCCTAAGATATTAGACAGTATTAGGATATGCGATTAGAAAAGCAGCTTAGGCTAAAATTTATAAATAAATATGTGAGATAAATGTATTACAAATGTATTTAGGAAGGGATTGTTAAAAATAAAACTATTAGCAATCTTTTAGCTTTTTCATATTTAAATTTTTTAATTGAAATCTCTCAAAGTAAAGTTCTTTGTTTTAGTGAAATCATTAAGCTTAAAAAATAAATGGACTTATCTTATAGAGAGACTGCAATATTTAATTACATTTTCTAAAAAGCAACAAAAAAGTTCACATAAATTGACATATCTAGCACTTTGGTTTATAAAAAAAAATAAAATTTAAAAGAAATTTGGAGATACTTTGAAGAATAAAAACTTAACGAAAATGAAATTCAAAAGAATGGAGCTTATTTTGATGAAAAGATTAGTGTAACTAACTTTATGATTGGTATAAATTTTGATGAATTAGTTAATAAGGCAGAGGAGTAATATTATGCTACTATCTAAGAAAAACAAAATTTGTTAATGTTGCTCTTTTAAGATCACATAGATTTGTAAGATTTAAAGTTAAAGGCATAAAATCTTATTAAATCAAGAAAATCACTGCTTTAACAATTTTTGATGCTTCATAAAATAAATTAAAATAGTTAAAAACTTCAATTTTACTTAGAAAATTATGTCAATAACTTAGGATTCGGATAAAAGAAAAGACACATATTTAAAAAAAATAGATAATCAACTCTCGAAAATTTAAAAACTGATATTAATATCTTTAGCAAAGACACTTGTGTGGTATTTATTACTCTAGTTAACGAAATTGGTACAATCAGGAAAGTTTAAAATAAGTTTGAAAATATTTTCGGTTACTCAAATTCTAAGTCTATAAAAAAAAACATAAATATTATTATCCCAAAATACATTTAAAAAGTCCATGATAAAGTCTTAACAGATTATTTATAAAACCCTGAGAATTTTTAAATCAACAATTTCAAACTGTAAATAGCTTAAAATGAAGGAGGATGGGCTGTACCTATTTCTTTAAAATTTAGACCAGATTACATAAACTTGGAAGATTGTGGATTAACAGCTTTTATCTAAAGAATATAGAATGATTACAATTACATCCTTTTGTCTTGTGGATATTTTAAAGTCTAATGTTTGTCTCATATTTTGTATACCAAAATATTTAGCAAATTGTTTTCGTAAAGTGAAGTCTATAAAATTTTTCTGAATAGGGTAATACCTTTGTTAAACTATTTTGAGAAGCAGCAAGTTAAACAGATAGATCTCGATTTGATTAACGAAGCTCTGTAAACAATAGCTTTCCTTCCTAAACCAGAAATAATTTAAAAAAGCTTTAAGCGTTTTCATTTATCTGAAAAGTTAGATGTAGCTGATTTACAGAGATATGTTGAAAATTTAACAGTTGAATATTATGATTTGTATTCTGTTAAGCTCAGATTTTACTATAATAATTACAAAAAAATCCAATTTAACATTGTTGAGCTGCACACATTTAAAAAAATTACTAGTTATCAGGCGCAAAAAGAAGGCTTGATAAATTTTAAGAACTAACTAAAAACATTATTAAATATCGATTTAAATATAAAAAATGATTTGGATATCATCGATCATTTTATGGAATTACAAACTTTATAATACTATCAAAAAAGCATTCAACGTAAAATAAATTTAATTTTAAAACTATTTATTCACTTTAGGAATAATTAAAAGAATATAGTATATCTGAAGAGGAAGATGAAAGTTAAGTAGACGAGGAAAAAAAATAGTTAGAACAACATTAATAAGGAAGCAACGAATCAAATTAACAGTCAACTTAGCTACCTTTGTAAGCACATAGAGAGAATATTTAAAAAGATATATTTGCAAACGAAGAAGAGCTTTCGAAATTAGGAAATCATCCAGATTAAAATTTGCATTCAATAAACTAGTAACCCTATTTCAAGTATGAAGAACATTTGCATGATGGAGAAAACAAAAATATTTATGAAAGTACTAATATTTATGACTAGCAATAGGACTTAAAAATAGATAATTTGAGCAGCTTTAATAACATTAACCAAACAAATAATTAAGTTCTTTTATCACCTTTATCTAATAACGCTCTGTAAACAACTTTCTTTCATCCCTTAAGTTTACAAAGTGATAATAAATTAATATCTCCAAAACACACATAAGATACATTTATGTTTCATAAAAACATTAATACTTAAAAATAAGAATTATTTCAAGAACTTAAGCCTAAATAAGAGTTAGTTTCTACTATGAAATAGATAGTAAGTGAATAGGAAATTTCATAGGAAAGCATCGGTAACAATAACAACATAAATAGTAATAATAATATCACATAGAAATAATAATAATTAAGGTAAATGTCATTTGAGCACCAAGCTTCTGTGACAAGTATCCTTAATGAATATTATGACATAAAAGAAAAGGAAGTGAGTGTAGATAAAATTACTGCTAAAAATAAAATTTTAAATAATTTAATCAATCAAAATAAAAAGGATTAGACATAGCAATAATAAATTACGGATGATAAAAGTACTAATTAAATAAAAGAAGAAAATGAGGATGAGCTAGAACTTGATAAATCTACTTAAGATTAAAAAAGTCATTAGCAAAAAAGCTCTTAAAAATCTTCTAAAATTTCTAATGGCAATAATACAAATAATTTTAGTCTTTGCTAACTGCTTAAAGAGCGCATAAGATAAGCAAAAATATAAATAGAACAATAAAACCAAGCTAATTTTTAAAGAAAAAGCACAAAATAATAAACACAAATTTTCTCTAATGGAATTATATCATAGTAACGGATATCAGTATTAATTCAAGGACAAGGGAGAGAGTCTTTATTTGACGATGGCAATGGCCCGATTAGTTCAAACTTAATAGGAACTAGAACTAAATTGAATTAGCTGAGCCTTGAAAAATACTATTCTAGTCATTAATTCGAAAAAACTAAAACCAAAAAGTAAATATCAAAACCAAAAAGCTAGCATTCTCACAAACAGGTATTAAACGCTAATGATTTGACCTCAGAATAATTGAGTGATTCTATGGCAAAAGAAGAAGAAATATAAAGAGAATTAGAAATGTAAAGATCTCGTGTAATAGCCGCTAGCTCTATAAACACCAATTAAAGTTAAAATTAAGAATAAAAGAAAGGCATATTTAAAATGGTAAATTCTGAAAAAAAAAATTATTCTCTTTTTATATTACTAGTGTTTGGTTTTATAGCATTGTCTTCTTTTTCGGCTCTAATTCTTTACTAATACTTTGAGAATAGTTCTTAATTTAATACAGCGTTACTCAATTTTAATTATCTTCCTTGGCCGTTATCCCTCCGTTTCTTATATTCGAAAGTATTAGCTGACGAGGTAATAAAAGAAATGTTTTGGAGCTAGTATTTTAAATCCTTTATAAGCCAACCACATTATCAAGAAACTGTTTAAGCCAGATAAAAAAAAGTATATTCACAATACAAGAGCTCTCTTTTAGACTTTATAAATTCAGATAATGTAGATTAAAATTATTTTACATATATCTCAAATACTTAAATGTAAGTATATATAAGTAAAGATCCCTTAACATTAGCGAAACCTTATTTAAATATAACAGAATATAAATCACAGACTTAATTTACTGTTTTATATTTTATGACTTTTATGTAAGGTAATTTATATAGAATGATGAACGATCAGGACTAGATTTATACGTAAATGGTTTAACTTGATAATTTCTCTACATTTAATGCTCAAGTCACAAAACTTTAACAATTGATATCTTTATCTGTTTCTACGATTACAAATACTATCAGAAATCAAGCTCTTTTTATCATGATTTTAGTTATTGTTGTTATTTGTGTGTTAGGATTTGCAATTATACCTCTTTATTATCACATATAAGTCAAAAACCAAGAATTGTTAAAATTGTTTTCAACTATTTCCAGCTAAACTCTGAATGATATGATTTAGCCCATACAAATATCAATAATGTCTCATAAAACATAAACTAAAATAAAATATTTTTAGCTTCCGATTTATAAAAAGCGCAGAGCTATTTCTTCATGCAGCGAGATACCAAAAATTAATATCAAGTATATCCTATATATTATGATTGGAATATTCCTTATGGCTATATAACCAGTTATAAGCTTTTTGTATATTAACAGTTTTTATAATGAAGCAAATGTTCTCATAACCATGACACGTAAGTTATTGCTTTTAAAATTTTCTATTTATTTTCTTCTTCTGATTTTTTTTAGAAATAATTTTGAGAAAAAATATTTTTAAGCAATTAAAAAATGCTATTTACTTATCAGTCAGATTATTTTTAGTATTTTATCAAAATTTGAATTTTGTTATAGAAAAAATATTTAATCAATTTATTTTCATCATTAAAGTTAATTTTTATTTAAAAAAGAAAACTTTTACACAACAAAAGCTTTTTGCACTAGTATATAAGCAATCTCAAACTCAATGTTGTTGATTAAATCTTAAACATATTAAATTTATAACACAGTTTATTATATTGCGAGAATATAATCATTAATTAGTTAGCAATCTGATTAACTTAATTCTTTTTATCAAGCAATATAGTAATCTCAAAGCTCAACAAGATTTGAAAACGATTAATATGATAATTTTTTTTATCCACTAATTACTGATAATATCTGCGATACTATATAGAATAATCCTTAATATGTGAAAGCCTAAAATTAGTTTGATATTACAACTTGTAAATCAATTAAAAGCGGAATATTAACAAAAGGTTTATAACTTTCTTTAAAGAATTTATTTGAAACTTATGCTTTTATTGGTCCTTTATACAATATAAATAACACTTAAGCATTTACAGAATCTTTTTACTCTTGGGAAAGTTCTAATAACCTGATAGAGCTAGATTAATTTTTTGACATAATCACTAGTTCAATCGAAATATCTAAAGATTTTCTTATTGATAGAGTAAATAGTTTTGTAAATTAGATGAGAAACGTACTAAAATCACTATTAATTTATCAACTTATCATGATGATTATAATATTTTATTTTGGGTTTATAAAATTTTATCAATAAGTAAAGCTTGAAATGATCTAAACAAAACGATTGCTAAGCATCCTTTCAGTAGAAGCTATTCTTGATAACCCTTACATACTTTCGTATTTAGGCAAATAAGAAAATTGATATTTTGCAAGAGTAAATCTATTGAAATTAAATATGAAAACCTTTTCTTTTTATATTTTATGTATTTCCTGTAGTATTTTTAAAAATAAATTTAAATTTTGAAAAAAAATGTTTTAATTTTTTAAATTAATAAAAAATTAAGAACTATTTTAAAGATTATCAGGTAAAGATACTTAAATAGCATTTGAGTTTTATTTATCAGATAAACTTCAAAATTTGAAAATATAAAAAAATAAGCAAATGTAATTTGATGTTGAAAATTGTAAGAATAGATTTTTTTTTTTGAAGAAGCAAATAATGAATTTTCTTTATCATAAAAATAATGAATAAATTTCATAAATTTAAATAAAATTACCAACATTATTTGCTAGAATGTTGGTAATAAATTTGATGTATTTTAAAAGATATGAAAATAGAGTGGAATTTATGTATTAAAAACATCAACATTTAAATTTTCCTTTTTCTTTATGATGATTCTTTTTATTTTCAAAAAATTTTTTTTAGAATAAATATTATGTATGAATACAGAGAAAAAATTTAAACATACTTTTTTATTAAGCACTTTACTTATACTTTACTGGTAGAAATAAAATTTTTCATTTTTTGTTTTGAAATTTAGTTATTTACTTTAAAAAAAAATACTCAATTTTGTTAAAAAAATAAATCAAAAAATATATAAAAATAGTAAATATTCAAAACAAAAAGCAATCACTCGTATTTTAAAATATAGGCAATATGAATTTATTTAAAAATATTTAATAAAGCATATGGTAGTATTACACTTAGTAGTTATTTTAAGTGATTAATTCTAAGAATAGGTCATTTTTTTTAGGATGTGCACTGCTGCTCATTAGGTTTTTTTATCATATTTAGTTAATCATATCATAAGACTTGGTAGAATAACTTGCGAATAAAGATTCATAAGAATTTTAATTTTCAGATTATTCATTGTTCTTAGATAAGTCATACTCTCAAACTATACTGTATATAAGTATAGGAATAACAGGATTAATTTTTGTATCTTTATTTAATGATTTCTTATTTTGCGAGTACGGTTTACTTGAAATCACTGTTAGCTTAAGTAAATAGTATCTGAAGATGGTTTCATAAGTTTTTTCATATGCTTTTTTCGTTCCCATGCTATATTTTACCTTTGATTAAATGTATAAAAGCAATATCATAGCTATTGTTGGATTAATTACAATACTAACAACAAGTAAACTATATCATTTCTCTTTGAATTCATCAATATATTCTAAAATTTTAGATTCTACATTAATTGCAATACTATATATAGTATTAAAAAAATAATAAATATGACAAAATTTTTAAAAAATAATATTTTAAAATTCAGATAAATTCTTTCATTAAGTTATTATTATTTTATTTTATTAGATTTAAAAAGTTAAGCATTAAATAAACGTACTTTTAACACACATTTATCATTTATTATTCAAAAAAATAAACATTATAGGCTTGATTCTTAGGGTCCATGACTAAAACTATAGCATAGCATCATCTGACAGCCTTTCAAATAGATTTTCTACCAAGATTGTTATAGCTTATTTAGTTTTTGAGTGTTTAGTATGCTTTGCATTGAGATATATTTAGAATTCGAAGATTATGCTTCTTATGTCTTTGATATTCTGTATTTTTAAAGTGTTAACTTCTACTTCTAAAAGAAGTTATGAAGATATTTCAATAAGAAATTTAGATCTAACAATATAGATATATCATTTATTACTGACAGCTATAGTATACATTTCTCTTTTCGAGCCAAGTTATATCTAAATAAATGTTTATATTGTAATAATAATCCCTATTTCTTATAAGATAGCTACATATACAAGCATTAGATAATATAGTTTATTCTAGAAGTTATTTAGTTCAAATGAATTAGTAGATGATCCAGATGATTTAGATTTTTATTTAAGATTAATAATAAAAAATGTTAAGCTTGACTATTCTAATTACACTGAAAGCAAGTCCTCAATGATACTTGAATATATAACGGTTGATCACAATACTTTATGTGAAGAATATCCTGATTGCTTTTGCAGTAAAGAAGTATGATAGAATTATATTTAAATGCATTTTACTGGTTTTATATTTTTGAAAAATACAATTTTAAGTCAAATTTTAAGAAAATTTACATTAATAAATGTAAAATTAAAGGGTTACACTTAATTAATTTTATAAATAAAATTAATCAATTAGAATTATTAAAAGAATTAATCCTGTCCTAATCTGTTAGGTTCATGAATATTAATTTGAATTGGAAATTAATACAAATTTTTTTTAATTATATTTTATTTCTAATAAATTTTGTTTCATAACATATTTTAAATTAAAATTATAAAAACATTATAAAATATAATTTCTTTAATTAAAAAGCCTCTAGATGTTAAATAGTTTTAGGATATGGTATTAGCAAAAGGACTCAGATAAAAATACTTGATAAAATACGTTAGATAAATGTTTGGCAAATTCATTTAAGAGAGTTTGGGTAAAAGCAGGAAAATCTCCAACTTACTTTGCTTCACGTATCTAAATTTCTTGATTGAAATCTATTAAAATAAACTCATTAGCTTCAGTGAAATCATAAGACTGAAAAGATTAATGAAGCTTTCTTTTCGAGAAACTGCAATTTATATAAGCATATTTAAAAAAGCAGTAAATATATTCAAATAAGCAGAATAGTCTTTCAGTTTAATCAATAAAATGAGCTTTTCTTAGAAAAAAAACCAAAAATAGTAGGAAGAGTAAATTAACTAAGAAGATCTTTATAAAAGAGCAATTCATGATGATAAAATCCAAATAACAGATTATATGGTAGGAATTAAATTTGATGAACTGCTCAATAAAACAGAAGAAAAATACTACAATACTCTCTAGCAAAAGTAACAATTCTTATTGTTACTATTTTAAGATCACGTAAATTTAACTATGCTCAGAGAATTAGCTTACAAAATTATCTAATCTAAGGAGTCTCTCTATAAAGACTTGCTTGCTTTAAACAAAATAAACTAAAACAGCTAAAAGTTATAATTTTACATCGAAAATTTTGTTAATTATTTAGGGTTTGGGTAAAAGAAAAGAATGGTGTTTAAGAAAAATAAATAATTTAATTTTGATGGTCTGAATACAGATGCTAATGTTTTTAATAGAGATACTTGTGTGGTTTTCATTTCGTTGATAAATGATATAGGAGCAATCAGAAAAGTCTAAAATAAATTTGAAAATATTTTTGGCTACTCCTGCTCAGAATCTTTAAAGAAAAATATCAGCATAATAATACCAAAATATCTTTAAAAAGCTCATGATGAAATACTTAAAAATTACATTCGAAATCCTGAAAACTCCACCATAAATTACTTTAAGCTATAGATTGCTTAAAACGAGAAAGGATGGGCAGTGCCTATATGTTTAAAATTTAGGCCAGATTATATTAATCTTGATGACTGTGGTTTAACCGCATTTATCTAAAAAATTTAAAATGACTATTATTACATCCTTATGTCCTGTTAACGCTTTTAGATTCAGTGTTTATCATAAATTCTATTTAACAAAATTTTTCGTAAAGTTTATTCATAAAGCGAAGTATACAAAATACACTTAAATAGGGTTATCCCTCTTTTAAATTACTTAGAAAAGCAGTAAGTAAATCATAAATATCTAGAAACTGTTAACCAAACAGTCTAAACAATAGCTTTTATCCCAAAAGAGCAAGCAATAAAAAAAGGTCTGAAACGCTTTAGCCTATCCTAAAAGTTAGATATTTAAAATTTACAAAAATATGTTTAGAGTCTGAGTGTTGAATATTATGATTTATACTCTGTAAAGCTTAAATTCATATTAAATAATTTCTCAAAAGCCTAATTTAATATTCTAGAATTGCACACTTTCAAGAAAATTAAAAACTATCAAAGCTAAAAGGATAGTTTGTAGAATTTTAAGAATCAGTTACATACCTTACTTAATATAGATATAGATATTACTAATGACTTAGAAATAATAGATTAGCTAATTGAGCTTTAAAATCTTTAAAATGCTTAAGACAGTCATGAAAGCAGTAAAATTTTTTTATCTTTTTTATTTATTGTAATCTATTTTTAGTAAACTAAAGTTTTTTTCTAAAAAATAAAATTTTATTTTAAGATTAATAATAATTTTTAATTAAAATTTTTTTTTTTGAAATGTAAAATTTAAAAGAAATTACAATTAATTAATAATAACTTTAGATATTTATTTTTACTTTTAAAAAACATAAGATTTAAATATTTCAGAAGAAGACAATCAGAGTTTTTCGATTTAAGAAAACTATGCAGATAAATACTATAGATAAAATAATAATAATTACAATTAATTTTTAAATCGAGAAAATAGCTTTGGATAAAAAGAATTTATACAAAATGATATTGGTGTTAATGAAGGAGAAGTCACTAAAATGGCATTAGTTTAAGAATCTTATTTATAAGGAGTTACATATAATCAAGTTACTAAACTGCAGGAATAGAGTTAAGAAGTTGAATAAAAAAATTTTAATGAATTAACAAACATCTATTATCCTAATTTGAATTATAAAGTAGATAATTTAGACAGCTTTAACACAAATAATATGAACAACTACCCTTAGAATTTAATTTCACCTTTGTCTAATAATAGTCTGTTTACTACACTCGTTTCTCCTCATTAAACTTAGAGTGAAAATAAATTACTTTACAATAAATAAATATCTGATAATTTTAAAGTAGATTAGAATTATCTTCAGTAAAGTAAATTCAAAGATGATTCATAGCTTCAAAAAGAACAGAATATTTTTAGTGAAAATGTAATTAATAATCAAAGCTTTTTAGCAAATAATTCATTAAACTCTAAAAATTTAATAAATGAAAATTAAACTTTAAATGTTAAACAACAAAGCAGAAGATCAAAACTTCTACATCACTAAGAGTCAATAAACAATATCTTGAATGAATATTATGACATTAAATAAGTGGAAGTGTATAACACTTCAGATAATTAAAGTTAAGGTATAAAAGATGTTTAAAAAGAATAGAAAAACTATCCTAGAGCTAAAGAAAATATAATCAGCTAAAATAAACAAAATGACTCAAAAGATTATGATGGAGAAAAATCTACAGATTATTAAAAGGGTAATAACTAAAAAAATACTTAAAGAACTTCAATTAATGAAGAATCAAATATGCCTATAGGTCTTAACTTTTGCTAGATGCTAAAAGAGAGAATAAAACAAGCTAAATTACAATTGCAGCAAGAAAACTAAGCTAAAAACTTTAAAAAAACAACAAGCAAAATGCATTTTAATTCATAGAGATAATCATTTCCAGATAAAGAATAAAATTAAATTAATAACAGCACTTAATTTGGTAATGATAAGAGTGGGACTCATTAATTTTCTTTGGAAAGATATTACAATACTACAAAATTTGAGAGAAACAAATCAAGAAAACAAACCTTTAATCATGGGCAAACTTTTTTCTCTCATAAGTAAGTATTGCAGGCTGAAGAAATAACTTCTGAATAGCTAAGTGATAGCATAGCTAGAGAAGAAGAAAATTAAAGAGAATTTGAAATGTAAAAATCTCGTTTAAATGCTACAAGTTCAATAAATACCAGCCAAAGTCTTAATCAAGAAGTAAAGAAAAATATTTTCAAAATGATTCATTCTGTGAAGAGAAACAACTAGCTGAATATTTTGATGGTGTTTGGATTTGCAGCTTTATTCTCCTTTTCTGCTCTGATCCTATATTAATACTTTTAGAATGATAATTAATTCAATACAGCATACCTTAACTTCTAGTATCTCCCATGGCCTTTATCAATTAGATTTTTATACTCCAAAATAATATCTGACACTTATCTAAAAATGATGTATGACTCTAATTATTTTTAATCTTTAGAAGCAAACCCTTCATATGAGCAAACTTTAATAGACAGATAAACTTCAACACGCTAAGATTATAAAAACTCTGTAATTGATTTTATAAATGCAGATAACACAGATTAAAATTATTTTTTATATACTATTAATAACTATATGAATATTACTATTAGTAAAGACATTAGCGTTTTAAAAAATCCTTATTAAAATATTACTGCCAACAAGCAAATATAAAAAGCACCAATTCTTTACTTTGTTATATTCATGAATTCCTATATTTAAGTAAGTTAATAAGTGGCAAATAATTTATTCTTTTAGACTATTTCATTGGACAATTTTCCTAGTTTTAATACCTAAGTAACTTTATTATAGACTTTAATATCATAATCTGTGACAAAAATCACCGATTCCATTTAAAACTAAGCCTTATTTATAATGATTTTCATAATTGTCGTTATTATTTTGCTAGGGTTTCTCACCATACCTCTTTATTATCATATTTAAGTTAAAAATGAAGAACTACTTAAGCTATTTTGTACTTTATCAAGTTAGTCTCTAAATGATATGGTTCAGCCTATTCAAATTTCTATTATCTCTCATAAAACTCAAACAAAAATTAAATACTTCTAACTTCCTATTTATAAGAAACGTAAAGCGATATCTTCATATTCAGAAATTAAAAAATTTAACATAAAGCATATCATCTACATAATATTAGCAATTTTACTGATGATTATTTAACCAGTCATAAGTTATGTTTACATTAGTGATTTCTACAACGAAGCAAATATACTGATTTCCTTAATATGTAAATTATTTTGCAATTTTTAAAAGGGGACATTTTCTTAAAATTTTCATGAAAATATTTTTGTTATTTTTTCTTATAAAATAATAATTTTAGAATTAAAAAATTTATCTTAAAATAAAACTCTCCATATTCTTTATAAATTTATTGTTTTAAATTTTTTTTATTTATTAAATTATTAGAAAACTTCTACACTTTGAAAGCTAACTGTGTCAGTATATAAACTATTTCTAATGCTTTAATTCTAATTAGTTCTAAAAATTCTAAGTTATATAACCCTATATACTTCAGCTAGAGACTTTCACTTTTGAGTTCATAACAAACCTCATCTCTAAACTCATTTTATTCTGCAATACAATTATCTTAAAGTTCAACCAGATATTAAAATGATTTATATAAAGATTTCTTTTACAAATTAATTACAGATGATTTATGCAATACAGCTAAGCAATACCCATAATATGTAAGCTCTAAAAACTAGTTCGATATATCTAAATGCTAATAAATAAGAAATGGTATTCTATCTAAGGGGTTGTAAATTTCTGTAAAAGATTTTTTTCAAGTTTACTTTGATTTAAGCCCTTTATATAATATTACTGATGTTAACTAGTTTACTAAAATGTTTTATTCATGGGAGAATTCAAATAGTTTAATTGAGCTTGATGAATTTTTTGACATAATAGCAAAATCAATTGAAATTCTAAAAGATTTTTTATTAGACAGAGTAAATAACTTTGTTAATGATATGAAATTTATTTTTAAGTCATTATTAATTTATTAACTAATAATGATGGTATTTATTTTTTATTTTGGATTTGCTCAATTCTATTACTAAGTTAAAGATGAAATGATTTAAACAAAGAGAATAATAAGTATACTTTCTATTGAATCTGTTTTAGATAATCCTTATATGCTATCTTATCTTAATAAGTAAGAGAACTGATTTAAGTGTTATAAATTTAAGAAAATTGATTCTGCTTATTATTTTTGCTTGGATAAAAGTAATTAATTAATTAACTGAATTATTTATTTAAATTTAATAAATTCCTTATAAATCTAATTTAAAAATATTGATTTTTTTGTAGTACTTATTTTTCTAATAATTGTATTGATATTTAATATAAATAACATTTTTAAATAACTAATTTTCTTAAATAATATTCATGAAAAAGTAAGCATAAATTGAAAGTTAGCTTAATTACTTAAATAATCGATATAAAAACATACATAGTTGCAAATTCACAGTAATTAAATTTAGCAAATATCATTAAAGAAATTAAAGAAGAATGTTATTCAAATCAGAAAATTTTGGAAAAATATTCTTAACAGAATAAAAGAATTAAAAAATATTATTTGCTTTAATTAGCTTTATTCATATTTATAAAATAATTTATTTTTGTTAAAAATAAAAAATTTACTAATTAATAAATATTTTGAATCTGAATATAAAAAGTATTTAGTCATTAAATTATAGTTTAAATTTTATGATCAAATCATTAGCAGGCATTCTTAATAAATGAACAAATGCAAGCTTCACATTCATTTCCACTTAATTAGGTGTAAATGCAGGCAAGATGGCCACTTTGAGTAGGAGGACATTTCTTTAACAACTTGAAGAATTCTATTTAGCATTTACTTTTTAGACTTTTAGTGCATTCTTTCTTCATCTTTTACTATTCTTCTTTTTCTTGCTTCTTTTTTTCTTACTCTTGCTTTTCTTTTTCCTTTTAAATTTGAGACTCAGCTAATTCCTAAACTATTTTAGATGATTGCTTATTGTCTGCTAAGTTTTATGCTACTTTAGAGACTTACTCTGGATTTTACTGAATTAGGTTTTTTATCTAATCAGTAATTTATTGATTTTTAAGAAGTTCTTTGACTTTATTTTAGATTTCTTAATTCTAAAGTAAATTGGTGACATTATCTTTGGCAGAACCATTAGATAACATATCTTTTAATTTCTCAGAATTCAAGCCAGATTAAAATAGTCCACTAAGGAGAACATCTCCAATGTTAGGAGTACCATTTGAAGATGCTGGTTTTTAATTTTTTTCTTATTCAGCTTTTTCTAATTGCTCTTTGTCACAAAACTAAGGTAGGACTTTGCAAACACAAGTATTGCATTCAGTATCCTTAACCTTATCTTAAATACATGAAATTAAAGGTTTGCTATCATTAGACATTAAACATTCACCTATTAAATAATGAAACTTATATATTAAATGTGGTTATTTATTAACAAAAATAATATTTATTGTTTGGATGTTAAGTTAAATATATGAAAATCTAACCTGAGATGTACTTGATCTTTGTTTGGCAGGTTTAGAATAGGTTTGGATCACATTGAATAGCAGTTAGAAGAATTTTTTGTATATCAATATAGTGTGTGTCTTCTGTACTAGTTTTTACCTTAGAAAATGGGTTTGTACTTCCATCCTTATCAATATCTCCTGTTTTTTCTGAACAATATCTAGGGAAAATATTGCAGGTACAGTTAATACATTCTTTTTGAGCTTAAAATTCACTGTAACATTTTGAAATGTCTTTGCTTTCTTTGCAACTATTCACTGCAGAGGTAATACTCAAAGTACACTACATGTTTGTAAATATATCGCAGCTATCTGGGTTCATAGCTGTTGATATGCCAATTAAAATGACTAATTAAATAGCTATTTTAAAAAATTTCATGCTCCCTTTTCAGATCTAATCAAATTTCTGATATAATTTAGAGTTTTGTTTAATTTTTATACTTACTATTTATTAATTTAATAAAGAGCCAATAACTTTTTCTTTGTAAAAAATATTTAATTTAAATACATCTCTATTCATCATCAAATCTCAAATTCTTTTATTAAGCAGTACCTTTAATTTTTGAACAGCACAACAAAATAATACTTTAAGCAATTCATAGTTTTGGATACTTTTAATCATTATCTCTTACGCCTTTATTACTTCAACTACAATTTAATAAATTTACAAATCTCTTCACATGTATTATGTATTTGAATAAATAAATGAATAAATCAATTTTAAAAACTACGTTTAAATATAGAATAACTAAGAGATTTTCTAAAATAGGTAGTTAGTTTATTTATTTATTTATTTATTTATTTATTTATTTATTTACTTATACATGAAATTTATTTTTTTTAATCCCTTAGCTATTTATTTATGACTTAAATATTAATATAAAAATGTAAAGAGATTTATCAAAAATCAAAATATATGTATATATAGTTTTAAATAAAAAGCTTAAAAAAAACTTATGAAATGTATATATTTTGTTGAATTTCAGTAGTAAATTTGATTTAGCTAACAATTAATTTATTTTGTGTTTTTATGAGCAAATAATTTTAAATTTTATAAAATAATGTTAGAAAGAAATTCACATAAAAGTAAAAAAAAGTGTTATTCAAAGTAAATGAATGAGTAAAAGTAAGCAAGCAACTTTATCCAATATAAATACTTTTAACGTATGAATAAAATTAAAAAAACATTTCAATTTATTTAAGTTTCTTGAGTTTTCATCTCATCAGAAGTATTTTTAAATTTTTTCAGTAACAATCTTTTCATGGATTAATTTTTTTTAAGATTATTATGCGGCATCATGGACTATTAATTATTTTAAATAAAAGGTTTAATAAAAAAATTATTTTAATTTAAGTATTTAATTACTGTCACCAACTGCTTCTTCTACTATATCAGATCCAGTTAAAAGACCACCCATTTCTTCTTCTTCATTTTAGTTTTATTGACTGGCAGCTTCAGGATTAGTCAAAGCTTGTTGACTTTCCAATTATTCAGTAGCCTAATTTTCAACAGGAGCACCATTTTATCCAGTCACTTAAGTATCAGCAGTTTAAGCTTCTGCAGCACTAACATCTTCACCAAAAGCAGAGGAAGAAGTGGCTGTTTCTCCTTTACCTACAGGAAGATCATCTTATTATGATTCACCTCCTTAAGAAACTTAATCATCTCCATTACCAGAAGAACCAGCACCATCACCTCCTTTATGGGCATCATCACCACCTTCATGGGCATCATCACCTCCTTCATGGGAAGAACCAGAATCATCTTCTCCTCCTTAAGAAACTTAATCATCCTCACTAGATTCTGCTTAAGATGTTAAATTTTCTTCTTCACCACCTTCAGAGACTTAATCATCTCCTTCTTCGGAAGAACCAGCATCGTCACCACCTTCTTCAGAAGAACCAGCATCGTCACCAC